>OZ038492.1:35558617-35713617 GCA_964036315.1 Acanthosepion esculentum | reverse complement strand
ATGTCTCCTAATATGGCACGTTAGACAGGTTTTGGGCAATGACACCAATTATTTCACAGATCCCTTTGAAAGAAATACCTTAAGGAACTCAAAACCTAATTTTCTGTCAGTTCTTAGCATAATTTTGGATAGAATCACGTATATCTTCATGCATACTTATTTGACAGCCATGACCATTGTCGGACTCTGTTGCAACTTGAATCGATATGGCTCGTTAACCCGGATATAGTGATTCCCATAGAGTATTATACAGGAATCTCTCTCTCTCTCTCTCTCTCTCTCTCTCTCTCTCCATTTATATATTTTTATTTTCTGTTTCATAATTCGATGAATATTTGTTAAAAATAAAAAAAATAATGAATAACGGTTTAATTCAGTTTATTTGAAAAATCATCCCATCATCATAATGATCAGTATTGATGTAATAGCAATGAACAGAGTAATGATCGGTATTGATGTAATAGGAAAGATCAGTTAGAGTAATGATCAGTATTGATGTAATAGGAAAGAACAGTTAGAGTAATGATCAGTATTGATGTAATAGTAAAGAACAGTTAGAATAATGATCAATATTGATGTAATAGGAAATAACATTTAGTGTAATGATCAGTATTGATGTAATAGGAAAGAACAGTTAGAGTAATAATCAATATTGATGTAATAGGAAAGAAGAGTTAGAGTAATGATCAGTATTGATGTAATAGGAAAGAACAGTTAGAGTAATGATCAGTATTGATGTAATAGGCATGAACAATTTGAGTAATGATCAGTATTGATGTAATAGGAAAGAACAGTTAGAGTAATGATCAGTATTGATGTAATAGGAAAGGACAGAGTAATGATCAGTATTGATGTAATAGGAAAGAACAGTTAGAGTAATGATCAGTATTGATGTAATAAGAAAGAACAATTTGAGTAATGATCAGTATTGATGTAATAGGAAAGAACAGTTAGAGTAGTGATCAGTATTGCGGCAATAGGAAAGAACAGTTAGAGTAATGATCACTATTGATGTAATAGGATAGAACAATTAGAGTAATGATCAGTATTGATGAAATAGGAAAGAACAGTTAGAGTAATGATCAGTATTGATGTAATAGGAAAGAACAGTTAGAGTAATGATAAATATTGATGAAATATGGAAAGAACAGTTAGAGTAATGATCAGTATTGATGTAATAAGAAATAACAGAGTAATGATCAGTATTGATGTAATAGGAAAGAACAGTTAGAGTAATGATCAGTATTGATGTAATAGGAATGAACAGTTAGAATAATGATCAGTATTGATGTAACAGGGAAGAACAGATTAATGATCAGTATTGATGTAATAGGAAAGAACAGTTAGAGTAATGATCAGTATTGATGTAATAGGAAAGAACAGTTAGAGTAATGATCAGTATTGATGTAATAGGAAAAAACATTTAGAATAATGATAAGTATTGATGTAATAGGAAAGACCAATTAGAGTAATGATCAGTATTGATGTAATAGGAAAGAAGAGTTAGAGTAATGATCAGTATTGATGTAATAGAAAAGAACAGTTAGAGTAATGATCAGTATTGATGTAATAGGAAAGAACAGTTAGAGTAATGATCAGTATTGATGTAATAGGCATGAACATTTTGAGTAATGATCAGTATTGATGTAATAGGAAAGAACAGTTAGAGTAATGATCAGTATTGATGTAATAGGAAAGAACAATTTGAGTAATGATCAGTATTGATGTAATAGGAAAGAACAGTTAGAGTAATGATCAGTATTGCGGTAATAGGAAAGAACAGTTAGAGTAATGATCACTATTAATGTAATAGGAAAGGACAGTAAGAGTAATGATCAGTATTGATGAAATAGGAAAGAACAGTTGGAGTAATGATCAGTATTGATGTAATAGGAAAGAACATTTAGAGTAATGATCAGTATTGATGTAATAGGAAAGAACAGTTAGAGTAATGATCAGTATTGATGTGATAAGAAATAACAGAGTAATGATCAGTATTGATGTAATAGGAAAGAACAGTTAGGGTAAGGATCAGTATTGATGTAATAGGAAAGAACAGTTAGAGTAATCATCAGTATTGAGGTAATAGGAAAGAACAGAGTAATGATCAGTATTGATGTAATAGGAAAGAACAGTTAGAGTAATGATCAGTAATGATGTAATAGGAAGGAACAGTTAGATTAATGCTCAGTATTTATGTAATAGGAAAGAACAGTTAGAGTAATGATCGGTATTGATGTAATAGGAAAGAACATTTAGAATAATGATCAGTATTGATGTAATAGCAATGAACAGAGTAATGATCGGTATTGATGTAATAGGAAAGATCAGTTAGAGTAATGATCAGTATTGATGTAATAGGAAAGAACAGTTAGAGTAATGATCAGTATTGATGTAATAGTAAAGAACAGTTAGAATAATGATCAATATTGATGTAATATGAAATAACATTTAGTGTAATGATCAGTATTGATGTAATAGGAAAGAACAGTTAGAGTAATAATCAATATTGATGAAATAGGAAAGAAGAGTTAGAGTAATGATCAGTATTGATGTAATAGGAAAGAACAGTTAGAGTAATGATCAGTATTGATGTAATAGGCATGAACAATTTGAGTAATGATCAGTATTGATGTAATAGGAAAGAACAGTTAGAGTAATGATCAGTATTGATGTAATAGGAAAGGACAGAGTAATGATCAGTATTGATGTAATAGGAAAGAACAGTTAGAGTAATGATCAGTATTGATGTAATAAGAAAGAACAATTTGAGTAATGATCAGTATTGATGTAATAGGAAAGAACAGTTAGAGTAGTGATCAGTATTGCGGCAATAGGAAAGAACAGTTAGAGTAATGATCACTATTGATGTAATAGGAAAGAACAATTAGAGTAATGATCAGTATTGATGAAATAGGAAAGAACAGTTAGAGTAATGATCAGTATTGATGTAATAGGAAAGAACAGTTAGAGTAATGATAAATATTGATGAAATATGGAAAGAACAGTTAGAGTAATGATCAGTATTGATGTAATAAGAAAAAACAGAGTAATGATCAATATTGATGTAATAGGAAAGAACAGTTAGAGTAATGATCAGTATTGAGGTAATAGGAAAGAACAGTTAGAGTAATGATCAGTATTGATGTAATAGGCATGAACATTTTGAGTAATGATCAGTATTGATGTAATAGGAAAGAACAGTTAGAGTAATGATCAGTATTGATGTAATAGGAAAGGACAGAGTAATGATCAGTATTGATGTAATAGGAAAGAACAGTTAGAGTAATGATCAGTATTGATGTAATAGGCATGAACAATTTGAGTAATGATCAGTATTGATGTAATAGGAAAGAACAGTTAGAGTAATGATCAGTATTGATGTAATAGGAAAGGACAGAGTAATGATCAGTATTGATGTAATAGGAAAGAACAGTTAGAGTAATGATCAGTATTGATGTAATAAGAAAGAACAATTTGAGTAATGATCAGTATTGATGTAATAGGAAAGAACAGTTAGAGTAGTGATCAGTATTGCGGCAATAGGAAAGAACAGTTAGAGTAATGATCACTATTGATGTAATAGGAAAGAACAATTAGAGTAATGATCAGTATTGATGAAATAGGAGAGAACAGTTAGAGTAATGATCAGTATTGATGTAATAGGAAAGGACAGTTAGAGTAATGATCAGTATTGATGAAATAGGAAAGAACAGTTAGAGTAATGATCAGTATTGATGTAATAGCAAAGAATATTTAGAGTAATGATCAGTATTGATATAATAGGAAAGAACAGTTAGAGTAATGATAAATATTGATGAAATATGGAAAGAACAGTTAGAGTAATGATCAGTATTGATGTAATAAGAAATAACAGAGTAATGATCAGTATTGATGTAATAGGAAATAACAGTTAGGGTAAGGATCAGTATTGATGTAATAGGAAAGAACAGTTAGAGTAATGATCAGTATTGATGTAATAGGAAAGAACAGAGTAATGATCAGTATTGATGTAATAGGAAAGAACAGTTAGAGTAATGATCAGTAATGATGTAATAGGAAAGAACAGTTAGATTAATGCTCAGTATTTATGTAATAGGAAAGAACACTTAGAGTAATGATCGGTATTGATGTAATAGGAAAGAACATTTAGAATAATGATCAGTATTGATGTAATAGCAATGAACAGAGTAATGATCGGTATTGATGTAATAGGAAAGATCAGTTAGAGTAATGATCAGTATTGATGTAATAGGAAAGAACAGTTAGAGTAATGATCAGTATAGATGTAATAGTAAAGAACAGTTAGAATAATGATCAATATTGATGTAATAGGAAATAACATTTAGTGTAATGATCAGTATTGATGTAATAGGAAAGAACAGTTAGAGTAATAATCAATATTGATGTAATAGGAAAGAACAGTTAGAGTAATGATCAGTATTGATGTAATAGGAAAGAACAGAGTAATGATCAGTATTGATGTAATAGGAAAGGACAGAGTAATGATCAGTATTGATGTAATAGGAAAGAACAGTTAGAGTAATGATCAGTATTGATGTAATAGGAAAGAACAGTTAGAGTAATGATCAGTATTGATGTAATAGGAAGGAACACTTAGAGTAATGATCAGTATTGATGTAATAGGAAAGGACGGTTAGAGTAATGATCAGTATTGATGTAATAGGAAAGAACAGTTAGAGTAATGATCACTATTGATGTAATAGGAAAGAACAGTTAGAGTAATGATCAGTAATGATGCAATAGTAAAGAACAGTTAGAGTAATGATCAGTATTGATGTAATAGGAAAGAACAGTTAGAGTAATGATCAGTATTGATGTAATAGGAAAGAACAATTAGAATAATGATCAGTATTGATGTAATAGCAAAGAACAGAGTAATGATCAGTATTGATGTAATAGGAAAGAACAGAGTAATGATCAGTATTGATGTAATAGGAAAGGACAGAGTAATGATCAGTATTGATGTAATAGGAAAGAACAGTTAGAGTAATGATCAGTATTGATGTAATAGGAAAGAACAGTTAGAGTAATGATCAGTATTGATGTAATAGGAAAGAACACTTAGAGTAATGATCAGTATTGATGTAATAGGAAAGAACAGTTAGAGTAATGATCAGTATTGATGTAATAGGAAAGAACAGTTAGAGTAATGATAAATATTGATGAAATATGGAAAGAACAGTTAGAGTAATGATCAGTATTGATATAATAAGAAATAACAGAGTAATGATCAGTATTGATGTAATAGGAAATAACAGTTAGGGTAAGGATCAGTATTGATGTAATAGGAAAGAACAGTTAGAGTAATGATCAGTATTGATGTAATAGGAAAGAACAGAGTAATGATCAGTATTGATGTAATAGGAAAGAACAGTTAGAGTAATGATCAGTAATGATGTAATAGGAAAGAACAGTTAGATTAATGCTCAGTATTTATGTAATAGGAAAGAACAGTTAAAGTAATGATCGGTATTGATGTAATAGGAAAGAACATTTAGAATAATGATCAGTATTGATGTAATAGCAATTAACAGAGCAATGATCGGTATTGATGTAATAGGAAAGATCAGTTAGAGTAATGATCAGTATTGATGTAATAGGAAAGAACAGTTAGAGTAATGATCAGTATTGATGTAATAGTAAAGAACAGTTAGAATAATGATCAATATTGATGTAATAGGAAATAACATTTAGTGTAATGATCAGTATTGATGTAATAGGAAAGAACAGTTAGAGTAATAATCAATATTGATGTAATAGGAAAGAAGTGTTAGAGTAATGATCAGTATTGATGTAATAGGAAAGAACAGTTAGAGTAATGATCAGTATTGATGTAATAGGAAAGAACAGTTAGAGTAATGATAAATATTGATGAAATATGGAAAGAACAGTTAGAGTAATGATCAGTATTGATGTAATAAGAAAGAACAGTTAGAGTAATGATCAGTATTGATGTAATAGGAAAGAACAGTTAGAGTAATGATCAGTATTGATGTAATAGGCATGAACATTTTGAGTAATGATCAGTATTGATGTAATAGGAAAGAACAGTTAGAGTAATGATCAGTATTGATGTAATAGGAAAGAACAATTTGAGTAATGATCAGTATTGATGTAATAGGAAAGAACAGTTAGAGTAATAATCAGTATTGCGGTAATAGGAAAGAACAGTTAGAGTAATGATCACTATTGATGTAATAGGAAAGGACAGTTAGAGTAATGATCAGTATTGATGAAATAGGAAAGAACAGTTAGAGTAATGATCAGTATTGATGTAATAGGAAAGAACATTTAGAGTAATGATCAGTATTGATATAATAGGAAAGAACAGTTAGAGTAATGATAAATATTGATGAAATATGGAAAGAACAGTTAGAGTAATGATCAGTATTGATGTAATAAGAAATAAGAGAGTAATGATCAGTATTGATGTAATAGGAAATAACAGTTAGGGTAAGGATTAGTATTGATGTAATAGGAAAGAACAGTTAGAGTAATGATCAGTATTGATATAATAGGAAAGAACAGAGTAATGATCAGTATTGATGTAATAGGAAAGAACAGTTAGAGTAATGATCAGTAATGATGTAATAGGAAAGAACAGTTAGATTAATGCTCAGTATTTATGTAATAGGAAAGAACAGTTAGAGTAATGATCGGTATTGATGTAATAGGAAAGAACATTTAGAATAATGATCAGTATTGATGTAATAGCAATGAACAGAGTAATGATCGGTAATGATGTAATAGGAAAGATCAGTTAGAGTAATGATCAGTATTGATGTAATAGGAAAGAACAGTTAGAGTAATGATAAGTATTGATGTAATAGTAAAGAACAGTTAGAATAATGATCAATATTGATGTAATAGGAAATAACATTTAGTGTAATGATCAGTATTGATGTAATAGGAAAGAACAGTTAGAGTAATAATCAATATTGATGTAATAGGAAAGAACCGTTAGAGTAATGATCAGTATTGATGTAATAGGAAAGAACAGAGTAATGATCAGTATTGATGTAATAGGAAAGGACAAAGTAATGATCAGTATTGATGTAATAGGAAAGAACAGTTAGAGTAATGATCAGTATTGATGTAATAGGAAAGAACAGTTAGAGTAATGATCAGTATTGATGTAATAGGAAGGAACACTTAGAGTAATGATCAGTATTGATGTAATAGGAAAGGACGGTTAGAGTAATGATCAGTATTGATGTAATAGGAAAGAACAGTTTGAGTAATGATCACTATTGATGTAATAGGAAAGAACAGTTACAGTAATGATCAGTAATGATGTAATAGGAAAGAACAGTTAGAGTAATGATCAGTATTGATGTAATAGGAAAGAACAGTTAGAGTAATGATCAGTATTGATGTAATAGGAAAGAACAATTAGAATAATGATCAATATTGATGTAATAGCAAAGAACAGAGTAATGATCAGTATTGATGTAATAGGAAAGAACAGAGTAATGATCAGTATTGATGTAATAGCAAAGGACAGAGTAATGATCAGTATTGATGTAATAGGAAAGAACAGTTAGAGTAATGATCAGTATTGATGTAATAGGAAAGAACAGTTAGAGTAATGATCAGTATTGATGTAATAGGAAAGAACACTTAGAGTAATGATCAGTATTGATGTAATAGGAAAGAACAGTTGGAGTAATGATCAGTATTGATGTAATAGGAAAGAACAGTTAGAGTAATGATCAGTATTGATGTAATAGGAAAGAACAGAATAATGATCAATATTGATGTAATAGGAAAGAACAGAGTAATGATCAGTATTGATGTAATAGGAGAGAACAGTTACAGTAATGATCAGTATTGATGTAATAGGAAAGAACAGTTAGAGTAATGATCAGTATTGATGTAATAGGAAACAACACTTAGAGTAATGATCAGTATAGATGAAATACGGAAAGAACAGTTAGAGTAATGATCAGTATTGATGTAATAGGAAAGAACAGTTAGAGTAATGATCAGTAATGATGTAATAGGAAAGAACAGTTAGAGTAATGATCAGTATTGATGTAATAGGAAAGAACATTTAGAATAATGATCAGTATTCATGTAATAGCAAAGAACAGAGTAATGATCAGTAATAATATAATAGGAAAGAACATTTAGAGTAATGATCAGTATTGATGTAATAGGAAAGAACAGTTAGATTAATGATCAGTATTGATGTAATAGGAAAGAACAGTTAGAGTAATGATAAGTATTGATGTAATAGTAAAGAACAGTTAGAATAATGATCAATATTGATGTAATAGGAAATAACATTTAGTGTAATGATCAGTATTGATGTAATAGGAAAGAACAGTTAGAGTAATAATCAATATTGATGTAATAGGAAAGAACCGTTAGAGTAATGATCAGTATTGATGTAATAGGAAAGAACAGAGTAATGATCAGTATTGATGTAATAGGAAAGGACAGAGTAATGATCAGTATTGATGTAATAGGAAAGAACAGTTAGAGTAATGATCAGTATTGATGTAATAGGAAAGAACAGTTAGAGTAATGATCAGTATTGATGTAATAGGAAGGAACACTTAGAGTAATGATCAGTATTGATGTAATAGGAAAGGACGGTTAGAGTAATGATCAGTATTGATGTAATAGGAAAGAACAGTTAGAGTAATGATCACTATTGATGTAATAGGAAAGAACAGTTACAGTAATGATCAGTAATGATGTAATAGGAAAGAACAGTTAGAGTAATGATCAGTATTGATGTAATAGGAAAGAACAGTTAGAGTAATGATCAGTATTGATGTAATAGGAAAGAACAATTAGAATAATGATCAGTATTGATGTAATAGCAAAGAACAGAGTAATGATCAGTATTGATGTAATAGGAAAGAACAGAGTAATGATCAGTATTGATGTAATAGCAAAGGACAGAGTAATGATCAGTATTGATGTAATAGGAAAGAACAGTTAGAGTAATGATCAGTATTGATGTAATAGGAAAGAACAGTTAGAGTAATGATCAGTATTGATGTAATAGGAAAGAACACTTAGAGTAATGATCAGTATTGATGTAATAGGAAAGAACAGTTAGAGTAATGATCAGTATTGATGTAATAGGAAAGAACAGTTAGAGTAATGATCAGTATTGATGTAATAGTAAAGAACAGAGTAATGATCAATATTGATGTAATAGGAAAGAACTGATTAATGATCAGTATTGATGTAATAGGAGAGAACAGTTACAGTAATGATCAGTATTGATGTAATAGGAAAGAACAGTTAGAGTAATGATCAGTATTGATGTAATAGGAAACAACACTTAGAGTAATGATCAGTATAGATGAAATACGGAAAGAACAGTTAGAGTAATGATCAGTATTGATGTAATAGGAAAGAACAGTTAGAGTAATGATCAGTAATGATGTAATAGGAAAGAACAGTTAGAGTAATGATCAGTATTGATGTAATAGGAAAGAACATTTAGAATAATGATCAGTATTCATGTAATAGGAAAGAACAGTTAGTGTAATGATCAGTATTGATGTAATAGGAAAGAACAGTTAGAGTAATGATCAGTATTAATGTAATAGGCATGAAGAGTTTGAGTAATGATCAGTATTGATGTAATAGGAAAGAACAGTTAGAGTAATGATCAGTATTGATGTAATAGGAAAAAAGAGAGCAATGATCAGTATTGATGTAATAGGAAAGAACAGAGTAATGATCAGTATAGATTAATTACGGAAAGAACAGTTAGAGTAATGATCAGTATTGATGTAATAGGAAAGAACAGAGTAATGATCAGTATTGATATAATAGAAAAGAACAGTTAGAGTAATGATCCGTAATGATGTAATAGGAAAGAACAGTTAAAGTAATGATCAGTATTGATGTAATAGGAAAGAACACTTACAGTAATGATCAGGATTGATGTAATAGGAAAGAACAGTTAGAGTAATATCAGTATTGATGTAATAGGAAAGATCAGTTAGAGTAATGATCAGTATTGATGTAATAGGAAAGAACAGTTAGAGTAATGATCAATATTGATGTAATAGGAAAGAAGAGAGTAATGATCAGTATTGATGTAATAGGAAAGAACAGTTAGAGTAATGATCAGTATTGATGTAATTGGAAAGAACAGTTAGAGAAATGATCAGTATTGATGTAAAAGGAAAGAACATTTAGTGTAATGATCAGTATTGATGCAATAGGAATGAACAGTTAGAATAATGATCAGTATTGATGTAACCGGAAAGAACAGATTAATGATCAGTATTGATGTAATAGGAAAGAACAGTTAGAGTAATGATCAGTATTGATGTAATAGGAAAGAACAGTTAGAGTAATGATCAGTATTGATGTAATAGAAAAAACAGTTGGAATAATGATCAGTATTGATGTAATAGGAAAGATCAATTAGAGTAATGATCAGTATTGATGTAATAGGAAATAAGAGTTAGAGTAATGATCAGTATTGATGTAATAGTAAAGAACAGTTAGAGTAATGATCAGTATTGATGTAATAGGAAAAAACAGTTAGAGTAATGAACAGTATTGATGTAATAGGCATGAACACTTTGAGTAATGATCAGTATTGATGTAATAGGAAAGAACAGAGTAATGATCAGTATTGATGTAATAGGAAAGAACAGTTAGAGTAATGATCAGTATTGATGTAATAGGAAAGAACAATTAGAGTAATGATCAGTATTGATGAAATAGGAAAGAACAGTTAGAGTAATGATCAGTATTGATGTAATAGGAAAGAACATTTAGAGTAATGATCAGTAATTATGTAATAGGAAAGAACAGTTAGAGTAATGATCAGTATTGATGTAATAGGAAAGAACATTTAGAATAATGATCAGTATTCATGTAATAGCAAAGAACAGAGTAATGATCAGTATTAATATAATAGGAAAGAACATTTAGAGTAATGATCAGTATTGATGTAATAGGAAAGAACAGTTAGATTAATGATCAGTATTGATGTAATAGGAAAGAACATTTAGAATAATGATCAATATTGATGTAATAGGAAAGAACAGTTAGTGTAATGATCAGTATTGATGTAATAGGAAAGAACAGTTAGAGTAATGATCAGTATTGATGTAATAGGAAAGAAGAGAGCAATGATCAGTATTGATGTAATAGGAAAGAACAGAGTAATGATCAGTATAGATTAATTACGGAAAGAACAGTTAGAGTAATGATCAGTATTGATGTAATAGGAAAGAAAAGAATAATGATCAGTATTTATTTAATAGGAAAGAACAGTTAGAGTAATGATCAGTATTGATGTAATAGGAAAGAACAGAGTAATGATCAGTATTGATATAATAGAAAAGAACAGTTAGAGTAATGATCCGTAATGATGTAATAGAAAAGAACAGTTAAAGTAATGATCAGTATTGATGTAATAGGAAAGAACAATTAGAGTAATGATCAGGATTGATGTAATAGGAAAGAACAGTTAGAGTAATGATCAGTATTGATGTAATAGGAAAGAACAGTTAGAGTAATGATCAATATTGATGTAATAGGAAAGAAAAGAGTAATGATCAGTATTGATGTAATAGGAAAGAACAGTTAGTGTAATGATCAGTATTGATGCAATAGGAATGAACAGTTAGAATAATGATCAGTATTGATGTAACCGGAAAGAACAGATTAATGATCAGTATTGATGTAATAGGAAAGAACAGTTAGAGTAATGATCAGTATTGATGTAATAGGAAAGAACAGTTAGAGTAATGATCAGTATAGATGTAATAGGAAAAAACAGTTGGAATAATGATCAGTATTGATGTAATAGGAAAGAACAATTAGAGTAATGATCAGTATTGATGTAATAGGAAATAAGAGTTAGAGTAATGATCAGTATTGATGTAATAGGAAAGAACAGTTAGAGTAATGAACAGTATTGATGTAATAGGCATGAACAATTTGAGTAATGATCAGTATTGATGTAATAGGAAAGAACAGTTAGAGTAATGATCAGTATTGATGTAATAGGAAAGAACAGAGTAATGATCAGTATTGATGTAATAGGAAAGAACAGTTAGAGTAATGATCAGTATTGATGTAATAGGAAAGAACAATTAGAGTAATGATCAGTATTGATGAAATAGGAAAGAACAGTTAGAGTAATGATCAGTATTGATGTAATAGGAAAGAACATTTAGAGTAATGATCAGTATTGATGTCATAGGAAAGAACAATTAGAGTAATGATAAATATTGATGAAATATGGAACGAACAGTTAGATTAATGGTCAGTATTGATGTATTAGGAAATAACAGAGTAATGATCAGTACTGATGTAATAGGAAAGAACATTTAGAATAATGATCAGTATTGATGTAATAAGAAAGAACAGTTAGGGTAAGGATCAGTATTGATGTAATAGGAAAGTACAGTTAGAGTAATGATCAGTATTGATGTAATAGGAAAGAACAGAGTAATGATCAGTATTGATGTAATAGGAAAGAACAGTTTGAGTAATGATCAGTATTCATTAAATACGGAAAGAACATTTAGAGTAATGATCAGTATTGATGTAATAGGGAAGAACAGAGTAATGATCAGTATTGATGTAATAGGAAAGAACAGTTAGAGTAATGATCATTATTGATGTAATAGGAAAGAACAGTTAGAGCAATGATCAGTATTTATGTAATAGGAAAAAACATTTAGAGTTAAGATAAGTATTGACTTAATAGGAAAGAACAGTTAGAGTAATGATAAGTATTGATGTAATAAGAAGAACAGTTAGAATAATGATCAGTATTGATGTAATAGGAAAGAACAGTTAGAGTAATGATCAGTAATGATGTAATAGGAAAGAACAGTTAGAGTAATGATCAGTAATGATGTAATAGGAAAGAACAGATAGACTAATGATCAGTATTGATGTAAAAGGAAAGAACAGTTAGAGTAATGATCGGTATTGATGTAATAGGAAAGAACAGTTAGAGTAATGATCAGTATTTATGTAATAGGAAAGAACAGTTAGTGTAATGATCAGTATTGATGTAATAGGAAAGTACAGTTAGAGTAATAATCAGTATTGATGTAATAGTAAAGAACAGAGTAATGATCAGTATTGATGTAATAATAAAGAACAGAGTAATGATCAGTATTGATGTAATAGAAAAGAACAGAGTAATGATCAGTATTGATGTAATAGGAAAGAACAGTTAGAGTAATGATCAGTATTGATGTAATAGGAAAGAACACTTACAGTAATGATCAGTATTGATGAAATACTGAAAGAACAGTTAGAGTAATGATCAGTATTGATTTAATAGGAAAGATAAGAGTAATGATCAGTATTGATGAAATAGGAAAGAACAGTTAGAATAATGATCAGTATTGATGTAATATGAAAGTACCGTTAGAGTAATGATCAGTATTGATGTAATAGTAAAGAACAGTTAGATTAATGATCAGTATTGATGTAATAGAAAAGAACAGTTAGAGTAATGATCAGTATTGATGTAATAGGAAAGAACAGAGTAATGATCAGTATTGATATAATAGGAAAGAACAGTTAGTGTAATGATCAGTATTGATGTAATAGGAAAGAACTGTTAGAGTAATGATCAGTATTGATGTAATATGAAAGAACAATTAGAGTGATGATCAGTATTGATGTAGTAGGAAAAAACAGATATAGTAATGATCTGTATTGATGTAATAGGAAAGAACAGTTAGAGTAATGATCAGTATTGATGTAATAGGAAAGAACATTTAGAGTAATGACCAGTATTGATGTAATAGGAAAGAACAGAGTAATGATCAGTATTGATGTAATAGGAAAGAACAGTTAGAGTAATGACCAGTATTGATGTAATAGGAAAGAACATTTAGAGTAATGATCAGTATTGATGTAATAGGAAAGAACAGTTAGAGTAATGATCAGTATTGATGTAATAGGAAAGAACATTTAGAATAATGATCAATATTGATGTAATAGGACATAACAGTTAGTGTAATGATCAGTATTGATGTAATAGGAAAGAACAGTTAGAGTAATGATCAGTATTGATGTAATAGGAAAGAACAGTTAGAGTAATGATCAGTATTGATGTAATAGGAAAGAACAGAGTAATGATCAGTATTGATGTAAGAGGAAAGAACAGAGTAATGATCAGTATTGATGTAATAGGAAAGAACAGAGTAATGATCAGTATTGATGTAATAGGAAAGAACAGTTTGAGTAATGATCAGTATTCATGAAATACGGAAAGAACATTTAGAGTAATGATCAGTATTGATGTAATAGGGAAGAAGAGAGTAATGATCAGTATTGATGTAATAGGAAAGAACAGTTAGAGTAATGATCATTATTGATGTAATAGGAAAGAACAGTTAGAGAAATGATCAGTATTTATGTAATAGGAAAAAACATTTAGAGTAAAGATCAGTATTGATGTAATAGGAAAGAACAGTTAGAGTAATGACCAGTATTGATGTAATAAGAAGAACAGTTAGAGTAATGATCAGTATTGATGTAATAGGAAAGTACAGTTAGAGTAATGATCAGTAATGATGTAATAGGAAAGAACAGTTAGAGTAATGATCAGTATTTATGTAAAAGGAAAGAACAGTTAGAGTAATGATCGGTATTGATGTAATAGGAAAGAACAGTTAGAGTAATGATCAGTATTTATGTAATAGGAAAGAACAGTTAGTGTAATAATCAGTATTGATGTAATAGTAAAGAACAGAGTAATTATCAGTATTGATGTAATAGGAAAGAACAGAGTAATGATCAGTATTGATGTAATAGGAAAGAACAGTTAGATTATTCATCAGTATTGATGTAATAGGAAAGAACAGTTACAGTAATGATCAGTATTGATGTAATAGGAAAGAACACTTAGAGTAATGATCAGTATTGATGAAATACTGAAAGAACAGTTACAGTAATGATCAGTATTTATGTAATAGGAAAGATAAGAGTAATGATCAGTATTGATGAAATAGGAAAGAACAGTTAGAATAATGATCAGTATTGATGTAATAGGAAAGTACCGTTAGAGTAATGATCAGTATTGATGTAATAGGAAAGAACAGTTAGAGTAATGATCAGTATTGATGTAATAGAAAAAAACATTTAGAGTAATGATCAGTATTGATGTAATAGGAAAGAACAGAGTAATGATCAGTATTGATGTAATAGGAAAGAACAGTTAGTGTAATGATCAGTATTGATGTAATAGGAAAGAACTGTTAGAGTAATGATCAGTATTGATGTAATAGGAAAGAACATTTAGAGTAGTGACCAGTATTGATGTAATAGGAAAGAACAGAGTAATGATCAGTATTGATGTAATAGGAAAGAACAGTTAGAGTAATGACCAGTATTGATGTAATAGGAAAGAACATTTAGAGTAATGATCAGTATTGATGTAATAGGAAAGAACAGTTATAGTAATGATAAATATTGATGAAATATGGGAAGAAGAGTTAGAGTAATGATCAGTATTGATGTAATAGGAAATAACAAAGTAATGATCAGTATTGATGTAATAGGAAAGAACAGTTAGAGTAATGATCAGTATTGATGTAATAGGAAATAACAGTTAGGGTAAGGATCAGTATTGATGTAATAGGAAAGTACAGAGTAAAGATCAGTATTGCGGTAATAGGAAAGAACAGTTAGAGTAATGATCAGTATTGATGAAATACGGAAAGAACAGTTAGAGTAATGATCAGTATTGATGTAATAGGGATGGACAGAGTAATGATCAGTATTGATGTAATTGGAAAGGACAGTTAGAGTAATGACCAGTATTGATGTAATAGGAAAGAACAGTTAGAGTAATGAACGGTATTGATGTTATAGTAAAGAACAGTTAGAATAATGATCAATATTGATGTAATAGGAAAGAACATTTAGTTTAATGATCAGTATTGATGTAATAGGAAAGAACCGTTAGAGTAATAATCAGTATTGATGTAATAGGAAAGAACAGTTAGAGTAATGATCAGTATTGATGTAATAGGAAAAAACAGAGTAATGATCAGTATTGATGTAATAGGAAAGAACAGAGTAATGATGAGTATTGATGTAATAGGAAAGAACACTTAGAGTAATGATCAGTATTGATGATATGCAGAAAGAACAGTTAGAGTAATGATCAGTATTGATGTAATAGGAAAGAAAAGAGAAATGATCAGTATTGATGAAATAGGAAAGAACAGTTAGAATAATGATCAGTATTGATGTAATACGTAAGAACCGTTAGAGTAATAATCAGTATTGATGTAATAGGAAAGAACAGTTAGAGTAATGATCAGTATTGATGTAATAGGAAAGAACAGAGTAATGATCAGTATTGATGTAATAGGAAAGAACAGAGTAATGATCAGTATTGATGTAATAAGAAAGAACAGTTAGAGTAATGATGAGTATTGATGTTATAGGAAAGAACACTTAGAGTATTGATCAGTATTGATGAAATACGGAAAGAACAGTTAGAGTAATGATCAGTATTGATGTAATAGGAAAGAAAAAGTAATGATCAGTATTGATGTAATAGGAAAGAACAGTTAGAGTAATGATCAGTATTGATGTAATAGGAAAGAACAGTTAGAGTAATGATCAGTATTGATGTAATAGGAAAGAACAGTTAGAGTAATGATCAGTATTGATGTAATAGGAAAGAACAGTTAGAGTAATGATCAATATTGATGTAATAGGAAAGAACAGAGTAATGATCAGTATTGATGTAATTGGAAAGAACAGTTAGAGTAATGATCAGTATTGATGTAATAGGAAAGAACAGTTAGAGTAATGATCAGTATTGATGTAATAGGAAAGAACAGTTAGTGTAATGATCAGTATTGATATAATAGGAAAGAACAGTGTAATGATCAGTATTGATATAATAGATAAGAACAGTTAGAGTAATGATCAGTAATGATGTAATAGGAACGAACAGTTAAAGTAATGATCAGTATTGATGTAATAGGAAAGAACACTTAGAGTAATGATCAGTATTGATGTAATAGGAAAGAACAGTTAGAGTAATGATCAGTATTGATGTAATAGGAAAGAACAGTTAGAGTAATGATCAGTATTGATGTAATAGGAAAGAACAGTTAGAGTAATGATCAATATTGATGTAATAGGAAAGAACAGAGTAATGATCAGTATTGATGTAATAGGAAAGAACAGTTACAGTAATGATCAGTATTGATGTAATTGGAAAGAACAGTTAGAGTAATGATCAGTATTGATGTAATAGGAAAGAACAGTTAGAGTAATGATCAGTATTGATGTAATAGGAAAGAACAGTTAGTGTAATGATCAGTATTGATATAATAGGAAAGAACAGAGTAATGATCAGTATTGATATAATAGATAAGAACAGTTAGAGTAATGATAAGTAATGATGTAATAGGAACGAACAGTTAAAGTAATGATCAGTATTGATGTAATAGGAAAGAACAGTTAGTGTAATGATCAGTATTGATGTAATAGGAAAGAACATTTAGAGTAATGATCAGTATTGATGTAATAGGAAAGAACAGTTATAGTAATGATAAATATTGATGAAATATGGGAAGAAGAGTAAGAGTAATGATCAGTATTGATGTAATAGGAAATAACAGAGTAATGATCAGTATTGATGTAATAGGAAAGAACAGTTAGAGTAATGATCAGTATTGATGTAATAGGAAATAACAGTTAGGGTAATGATCAGTATTGGTGTAATAGGAAAGAACAGTTAGAGTAATGATCAGTATTGATGTAATAGGAAAGAACAGAGTAAAGATCAGTATTGCGGTAATAGGAAAGAACAGTTAGAGTAATGATCAGTATTGATGAAATACGGAAAGAACAGTTAGAGTAATGATCAGTATTGATGTAATAGGGATGGACAGAGTAATGATCAGTATTGATGTAATTGGAAAGGACAGTTAGAGTAATGACCAGTATTGATGTAATAGGAAAGAACAGTTAGAGTAATGATCGGTATTGATGTAATAGGAAAGAACATTTAGAATAATGATCAGTATTGATGTAATAGCAAAGAACAGAGTAATGATAAGTATTGATGAAATAGGAAAGAACAGTTAGAGTAATGATAAGTATTGATGTAATAGGAAAGAACAGTTAGAGTAATGATCAGTATTGATGTTATAGTAAAGAACAGTTAGAATAATGATAAATATTGATGTAATAGGAAAGAACATTTAGTGTAATGATCAGTATTGATGTAATAGGAAAGAACCGTTAGAGTAATAATCAGTATTGATGTAATAGGAAAGAACAGTTAGAGTAATGATCAGTATTGATGTAATAGGAAAAAACAGAGTAATGATCAGTATTGATGTAATAGGAAAGAACAGAGTAATGATGAGTATTGATGTAATAGGAAAGAACACTTAGAATAATGATCAGTATTGATGTAATAGGAAAGAACAGTTAGAGTAATGATCAGTATTGATGTAATAGGAAAGAAAAGAGAAATGATCAGTATTGATGAAATAGGAAAGAACAGTTAGAATAATGATCAGTATTGATGTAATAGGAAAGAACCGTTAGAATAATAATCAGTATTGATGTAATAGGAAAGAACAGTTAGAGTAATGATCAGTATTGATGTAATAGGAAAGAACAGAGTAATGATCAGTATTGATGTAATAGGAAAGAACAGAGTAATGATCAGTATTGATGTAATAAGAAAGAACAGTTAGAGTAATGATGAGTATTGATGTAATAGGAAAGAACCCTTAGAGTAATAATAAGTATTGATGAAATACGGAAAGAACAGTTAGAGTAATGATCAGTATTGATGTAATAGGAAAGAAAAAGTAATGATCAGTATTGATGTAATAGGAAAGAACCATTAGAGTAATGATCAGTATTGATGTAATAGGAAAGAACAGTTAGAGTAATGATCAGTATTGATGTAATAGGAAAGAACAGTTAGAGTAATGATCAATATTGATGTAATAGGAAAGAACAGAGTAATGATCACTATTGATGTAATAGGAAAGGACAGTTAGAGTAATGATCAGTATTGATGAAATAGGAAAGAACAGTTAGAGTAATGATCAGTATTGATGTAATAGGAAAGAACATTTAGAGTAATGATCAGTATTGATATAATAGGAAAGAACAGTTAGAGTAATGATAAATATTGATGAAATATGGAAAGAACAGTTAGAGTAATGATCAGTATTGATGTAATAAGAAATAACAGAGTAATGATCAGTATTGATGTAATAGGAAATAACAGTTAGGGTAAGGATCAGTATTGATGTAATAGGAAAGAACAGTTAGAGTAATGATCAGTATTGATGTAATAGGCATGAACATTTTGAGTAATGATCAGTATTGATGTAATAGGAAAGAACAGTTAGAGTAATGATCACTATTGATGTAAAAGGAAAGGACAGAGTAATGATCAGTATTGATGTAATAGGAAAGAACAGTTAGAGTAATGATCAGTATTGATGTAATAAGAAAGAACAATTTGAGTAATGATCAGTATTGATGTAATAGGAAAGAACAGTTAGAATAATGATCAGTATTGCGGTAATAGGAAAGAACAGTTAGAGTAATGATCACTATTAATGTAATAGGAAAGGACAGTAAGAGTAATGATCAGTATTGATGAAATAGGAAAGAACAGTTGGAGTAATGATCAGTATTGATGAAATATGGAAAGAACAGTTAGAGTAATGATCAGTATTGATGTAATAAGAAATAACAGAGTAATGATCAGTATTGATGTAATAGGAAATAACAGTTAGGGTAAGGATCAGTATTGATGTAATAGGAAAGAACAGTTAGAGTAATCATCAGTATTGATGTAATAGGAAAGAACAGAGTAATGATCAGTATTGATGTAATAGGAAAGAACAGTTAGAGTAATGATCAGTAATGATGTAATAGGAAAGAACAGTTAGATTAATGCTCAGTATTTGTGTAATAGGAAAGAACAGTTAGAGTAATGATCGGTATTGATGTAATAGGAAAGAACATTTGCAATAATGATCAGTATTGATGTAATAGCAATGAACAGAGTAATGATCGGTATTGATGTAATAGGAAAGTTCAGTTAGAGTAATGATCAGTATTGATGTAATAGGAAAGAACAGTTAGAGTAATGATCAGTATTGATGTAATAGTAAAGAACAGTTAGAATAATGATCAATATTGATGTAATAGGAAATAACATTTAGTGTAATGATCAGTATTGATGTAATAGGCATGAACAATTTGAGTAATGATCAGTATTGATGTAATAGGAAAGAACAGTTAGAGTAATGATCAGTATTGATGTAATAGGAAAGGACAGAGTAATGATCAGTATTGATGTAATAGGAAAGAACAGTTCGAGTAATGATCAGTATTGATGTAATAAGAAAGAACAATTTGAGTAATGATCAGTATTGATGTAATAGGAAAGAACAGTTAGAGTAGTGATCAGTATTGCGGCAATAGGAAAAAACAGTTAGAGTAATGATCACTATTGATGTAATAGGAAAGAACAATTAGAGTAATGATCAGTATTGATGAAATAGGAAAGAACAGTTAGAGTAATGATCAATATTGATGTAATAGGAAAGAACAGTTAGAGTAATGATAAATATTGATGAAATATGGAAAGAACAGTTAGAGTAATGACCAGTATTGATGTAATAAGAAATAACAGAGTAATGATCAGTATTGATGTAATAGGAAAGAACAGTTAGAGTAATGATCAGTATTGATGTAATAGGAATGAACAGTTAGAATAATGATCAGTATTGATGTAACAGGAAAGAACAGATTAATGATCAGTATTGATGTAATAGGAAAGAACAGTTAGAGTAATGATCAGTATTGATGTAATAGGAAAGAACAGTTAGAGTAATGATCAGTATTGATGTAATAGAAAAAAAGATTTAGAATAATGATAAGTATTGATGTAATAGGAAAGACCAATTAGAGTAATGATCAGTATTGATGTAATAGGAAAGAAGAGTTAGAGTAATGATCAGTATTGATGTAATAGAAAAGAACAGTTAGAGTAATGATCAGTATTGATGTAATAGGAAAGAACAGTTAGAGTAATGATCAGTATTGATGTAATAGGCATGAACATTTTGAGTAATGATCAGTATTGATGTAATAGGAAAGAACAGTTAGAGTAATGATCAGTATTGATGTAATAGGAAAGAACAATTTGAGTAATGATCAGTATTGATGTAATAGGAAAGAACAGTTAGTGTAATGATCAGTATTGCGGTAATAGGAAAGAACAGTTAGAGTAATGATCACTATTAATGTAATAGGAAAGGACAGTAAGAGTAATGATCAGTATTGATGAAATAGGAAAGAACAGTTGGAGTAATGATCAGTATTGATGTAATAGGAAAGAACATTTAGAGTAATGATCAGTATTGATGTAATAGGAAAGAACAGTTAGAGTAATGATCAGTATTGATGTAATAAGAAATAACAGAGTAATGATCAGTATTGATGTAATAGGAAATAAAAGTTAGGGTAAGGATCAGTATTGATGTAATAGGAAAGAACAGTTAGAGTAATCATAAATATTGATGTAATTGGAAAGAACAGAGTAATGATCAGTATTGATGTAATAGGAAAGAACAGTTAGAGTAATGATCAGTAATGACGTAATAGGAAAGAACAGTTAGATTAATGCTCAGTATTTATGTAATAGGAAAGACAGTTAGAGTAATGATCGGTATTGATGTAATAGGAAAGAACATTTAGAATAATGATCAGTATTGATGTAATAGCAATGAACAGAGTAATGATCGGTATTGATGTAATAGGAAAGATCAGTTAGAGTAATGATCAGTATTGATGTAATAGGAAAGAACAGTTAGAGTAATGATCAGTATTGATGTAATAGTAAAGAACAGTTAGAATAATGATCAATATTGATGTAATAGGAAATAACATTTAGTGTAATGATCAGTATTGATGTAATAGGAAAGAACAGTTAGAGTAATAATCAATATTGATGTAATAGGAAAGAACAGTTAGAGTAATGATCAGTATTGATGTAATACGAAAGAACAGAGTAATGATCAGTATTGATGTAATAGGAAAGAACAGTTAGAGTAATGATCAGTATTGATGTAATAAGAAAGAACAATTTGAGTAATGATCAGTATTGATGTAATAGGAAAGAACAGTTAGAGTAGTGATCAGTATTGCGGCAATAGGAAAGAACAGTTAGAGTAATGATCACTATTGATGTAATAGGAAAGAACAATTAGAGTAATGATCAGTATTGATGAAATAGGAGAGAACATTTAGAGTAATGATCAGTATTGATGTAATAGGAAAGAACAGTTAGAGTAATGATCAGTAATGATGTAATAGGAAAGAACAGTTAGATTAATGCTCAGTATTTATGTAATAGGAAAGAACAGTTAGAGTAATGATCGGTATTGATGTAATAGGAAAGAACATTTAGAATAATGATCAGTATTGATGTAATAGCAATGAACAGAGTAATGATCGGTATTGATGTAATAGGAAAGATCAGTTAGAGTAATGATCAGTATTGATGTAATAGGAAAGAACAGTTAGAGTAATGATCAGTATTGATGTAATAGTAAAGAACAGTTAGAATAATGATCAATATTGATGTAATAGGAAATAACATTTAGTGTAATGATCAGTATTGATGTAATAGGAAAAACAGTTAGAGTAATAATCAATATTGATGAAATAGGAAAGAAGAGTTAGAGTAATGATCAGTATTGATGTAATAGGAAAGAACAGTTAGAGTAATGATCAGTATTGATGTAATAGGCATGAACAATTTGAGTAATGATCAGTATTGATGTAATAGGAAAGAACAGTTAGAGTAATGATCAGTATTGATGTAATAGGAAAGGACAGAGTAATGATCAGTATTGATGTAATAGGAAAGAACAGTTAGAGTAATGATCAGTATTGATGTAATAAGAAAGAACAATTTGAGTAATGATCAGTATTGATGTAATAGGAAAGAACAGTTAGAGTAGTGATCAGTATTGCGGCAATAGGAAAGAACAGTTAGAGTAATGATCACTATTGATGTAATAGGAATGAACAATTAGAGTAATGATCAGTATTGATGAAATAGGAAAGAACAGTTATAGTAATGATCAGTATTGATGTAATAGGAAAGAACAGTTAGAGTAATGATAAATATTGATGAAATATGGAAAGAACAGTTAGAGTAATGATCAGTATTGATGTAATAAGAAATAACAGAGTAATGATCAATATTGATGTAATAGGAAAGAACAGTTAGAGTAATGATCAGTATTGATGTAATAGGAAAGAACAGTTAGAGTAATGATCAGTATTGATGTAATAGGCATGAACATTTTGAGTAATGATCAGTATTGATGTAATAGGAAAGAACAGTTAGAGTAATAATCAGTATTGCGGTAATAGGAAAGAACAGTTAGAGTAATGATCACTATTGATGTAATAGGAAAGGACAGTTAGAGTAATGATCAGTATTGATGAAATAGGAAAGAACAGTTAGAGTAATGATCAGTATTGATGTAATAGGGATGGACAGAGTAATGATCAGTATTGATGTAATTGGAAAGGACAGTTAGAGTAATGACCAGTATTGATGTAATAGGAAAGAACAGTTAGAGTAATGATCGGTATTGATGTAATAGGAAAGAACATTTAGAATAATGATCAGTATTGATGTAATAGCAAAGAACAGAGTAATGATCAGT
This sequence comes from Acanthosepion esculentum, assembly GCA_964036315.1. NCBI lineage: Eukaryota > Metazoa > Mollusca > Cephalopoda > Sepiida > Sepiidae > Acanthosepion > Acanthosepion esculentum. The sequence continues at coordinate 35,689,876 of OZ038492.1, read as the reverse complement.
ATTGATGAAATAGGAAAGAACAGTTAGAGTAATGATCAGTATTGATGTAATAGGAAAGAACCGTTAGAGTAATAATCAGTATTGATGTAATAGGAAAGAACAGTTAGAGTAATGATCTGTATTGATGTAATAGGAAAAAACAGAGTAATGATCAGTATTGATGTAATAGGAAAGAACAGAGTAATGATGAGTATTGATGTAATAGGAAAGAACACTTAGAGTAATGATCAGTATTGATGATGTACGGAAAGAACAGTTAGAGTAATGATCAGTATTGATGTAATAGGAAAGAAAAGAGAAATGATCAGTATTGATGAAATAGGAAAGAACAGTTAGTATAATGATCAGTATTGATGTAATAGGAAAGAACCGTTAGAGTAATAATCAGTATTGATGTAATAGGAAAGAACAGTTAGAGTAATGATCAGTATTGATGTAATAGGAAAGAACAGAGTAATGATCAGTATTGATGTAATAGGAAAGAACAGAGTAATGATCAGTATTGATGTAATAAGAAAGAACAGTTAGAGTAATGATCAGTATTGATGTAATAGGAAAGAACAGAGTAATGATCAGTATTGATATAATAGAAAAGAACAGTTAGAGTAATGATCCGTAATGATGTAATAGGAAAGAACAGTTAAAGTAATGATCAGTATTGATGTAATAGGAAAGAACACTTAGAGTAATGATCAGGATTGATGTAATAGGAAAGAACAGTTAGAGTAATAACAGTATTGATGTAATAGGAAAGTACATTTAGAGTAATGATCAGTATTGATGTAATAGGAAAGAACAGTTAGAGTAATGATCAGTATTGATGTAATAGGAAAGAACATTTAGAGTAATGATCAGTATTGATGTAATAGAAAAAACAGTTGGAATAATGATCAGTATTGATGTAATAGGAAAGACCAATTAGAGTAATGATCAGTATTGATGTAATAGGAAATAAGAGTTAGAGTAATGATCAGTATTGATGTAATAGTAAAGAACAGTTAGAGTAATGATCAGTATTGATGTAATAGGAAAGAACAGTTAGAGTAATGAACAGTATTGTTGTAATAGGCATGAACAATTTGAGTAATGATCAGTATTGATGTAATAGGAAAGCACAGTTAGAGTAATGATCAGTATTGATGTAATAGTAAAGAACAGTTAGAGTAATGATCAGTATTGATGTAATAGGAAAAAACTGTTAGAGTAATGAACAGTATTGTTGTAATAGGCATGAACAATTTGAGTAATGATCAGTATTGATGTAATAGGAAAGCACAGTTAGAGTAATGATCAGTATTGATGTAATAGGAAAGAACAGAGTAATGATCAGTATTGATGTAAGAGGAAAGAACATTAGAGTAATGATCAGTATTGATGTAATAGGAAAGAACAATTAGAGTAATGATCAGTATTGATGAAATAGGAAAGAACAGTTAGAGTAATGATCAGTATTGATGTAATAGGAAAGAACATTTAGAGTAATGACCAGTAATGATGTAATAGGAAAGAACAGTTAGAGTAATGATCAGTATTGATGTAATAGGAAAGAACATTTAGAATAAAGATCAGTATTCATGTAATAGCAAAGAACAGAGTAATGATCAGTATTAATATAATAGGAAAGAACATTTAGAGTAATGATCAGTATTGATGTAATAGGAAAGAACAGTTAGATTAATGATCAGTATTGATGTAATAGGAAAGAACATTTAGAATAATGATCAATATTGATGTAATAGGAACGAACAGTTAGTGTAATGATCAGTATTGATGTAATAGGAAAGAACAGTTAGAGTAATGATCAGTATTGATGTAATAGGCATGAACAGTTTGAGTAATGATCAGTATTGATGTAATAGGAAAGAACAGTAAGAGTAATGATCAGTATTGATGTAATAGGAAAGAAGAGAGCAATGATCAGTATTGATGTAATAGGAAAGAACAGAGTAATGATCAGTATAGATTAATTACGGAAAGAACAGTTAGAGTAATGATCAGTATTGATGTAATAGGAAAGAAAAGAGTAATGATCAGTATTTATTTAATAGGAAAGAACAGTTAGAGTAATTATCAGTATTGATGTAATAGGAAAGAACACAGTAATGATCAGTATTGATATAATCGAAAAGAACAGTTAGAGTAATGATCCGTAATGATGTAATAGGAAAGAACAGTTAAAGTAATGATCAGTATTGATGTAATAGGAAAGAACACTTAGAGTAATGATCAGGATTGATGTAATAGGAAAGAACAGTTAGAGTAATGATCAGTATTGATGTAATAGGAAAGAAGAGAGTAATGATCAGTATTGATGTAATAGGAAAGAACAGTTAGAGTAATGATCAGTATTGATGTAATTGGAAAGAACAGTTAGAGTAATGATCAGTATTGATGTAATAGGAAAGAACAGTTAGTGTAATGATCAATATTGATGTAATAGGAAATAACATTTAGTGTAATGATCAGTATTGATGTAATAGGAAAGAACAGTTAGAGTAATAATCAATATTGATGTAATAGGAAAGAACAGTTAGAGTAATGATCAGTATTGATGTAATAGGAAAGAACAGAGTAATGATCAGTATTGATGTAATAGGAAAGGACAGAGTAATGATCAGTATTGATGTAATAGGAAAGAACAGTTAGAGTAATGATCAGTATTGATGTAATAGGAAAGAACAGTTAGAATAATGATCAGTATTGATGTAACCGGAAAGAACAGATTAATGATCAGTATTGATGTAATAGGAAAGAACAGTTAGAGTAATGATCAGTATTGATGTAATAGGAAAGAACATTTAGAGTAATGATCAGTATTGATGTAATAGAAAAAACAGTTGGAATAATGATCAGTATTGATGTAATAGGAAAGACCAATTAGAGTAATGATCAGTATTGATGTAATAGGAAATAAGAGTTAGAGTAATGATCAGTATTGATGTAATAGTAAAGAACAGTTAGAGTAATGATCAGTATTGATGTAATAGGAAAGAACAGTTAGAGTAATGAACAGTATTGTTGTAATAGGCATGAACAATTTGAGTAATGATCAGTATTGATGTAATAGGAAAGCACAGTTAGAGTAATGATCAGTATTGATGTAATAGTAAAGAACAGAGTAATGATCAGTATTGATGTAAGAGGAAAGAACATTAGAGTAATGATCAGTATTGATGTAATAGGAAAGAACAATTAGAGTAATGATCAGTATTGATGAAATAGGAAAGAACAGTTAGAATAATGATCAGTATTGATGTAATAGGAAAGAACATTTAGAGTAATGATCAGTAATGATGTAATAGGAAAGAACAGTTAGAGTAATGATCAGTATTGATGTAATAGGAAAGAACATTTAGAATAATGATCAGTATTCATGTAATAGCAAAGAACAGAGTAATGATCAGTATTAATATAATAGGAAAGAACATTTAGAGTAATGATCAGTATTGATGTAATAGGAAAGAACAGTTAGATTAATGATCAGTATTGATGTAATAGGAAAGAACATTTAGAATAATGATCAATATTGATGTAATAGGAAAGAACAGTTAGTGTAATGATCAGTATTGATGTAATAGGAAAGAACAGTTAGAGTAATGATCAGTATTGATGTAATAGGCATGAACAGTTTGAGTAATGATCAGTATTGATGTAATAGGAAAGAACAGTTAGAGTAATGATCAGTATTGATGTAATAGGAAAGAAGAGAGCAATGATCAGTATTGATGTAATAGGAAAGAACAGAGTAATGATCAGTATAGATTAATTACGGAAAGAACAGTTAGAGTAATGATCAGTATTGATGTAATAGGAAAGAAAAGAGTAATGATCAGTATTTATTTAATAGGAAAGAACAGTTAGAGTAATTATCAGTATTGATGTAATAGGAAAGAACACAGTAATGATCAGTATTGATATAATCGAAAAGAACAGTTAGAGTAATGATCCGTAATGATGTAATAGGAAAGAACAGTTAAAGTAATGATCAGTATTGATGTAATAGGAAAGAACACTTAGAGTAATGATCAGGATTGATGTAATAGGAAAGAACAGTTAGAGTAATGATCAGTATTGATGTAATAGGAAAGAAGAGAGTAATGATCAGTATTGATGTAATAGGAAAGAACAGTTAGAGTAATGATCAGTATTGATGTAATTGGAAAGAACAGTTAGAGTAATGATCAGTATTGATGTAATAGGAAAGAACAGTTAGTGTAATGATCAATATTGATGTAATAGGAAATAACATTTAGTGTAATGATCAGTATTGATGTAATAGGAAAGAACAGTTAGAGTAATAATCAATATTGATGTAATAGGAAAGAACAGTTAGAGTAATGATCAGTATTGATGTAATAGGAAAGAACAGAGTAATGATCAGTATTGATGTAATAGGAAAGGACAGAGTAATGATCAGTATTGATGTAATAGGAAAGAACAGTTAGAGTAATGATCAGTATTGATGTAATAGGAAAGAACAGTTAGAATAATGATCAGTATTGATGTAACCGGAAAGAACAGATTAATGATCAGTATTGATGTAATAGGAAAGAACAGTTAGAGTAATGATCAGTATTGATGTAATAGGAAAGAACATTTAGAGTAATGATCAGTATTGATGTAATAGAAAAAACAGTTGGAATAATGATCAGTATTGATGTAATAGGAAAGACCAATTAGAGTAATGATCAGTATTGATGTAATAGAAAAGCACAGTTAGAGTAATGATCAGTATTGATGTAATAGGAAAGAACAGAGTAATGATCAGTAGTGATGTAAGAGGAAAGAACAGTTAGAGTAATGATCAGTATTGATGTAATAGGAAAGAACAATTAGAGTAATGATCAGTATTGATGAAATAGGAAAGAACAGTTAGAGTAATGATCAGTATTGATGTAATAGGAAAGAACATTTAGAGTAATGATCAGTAATGATGTAATAGGAAAGAACAGTTAGAGTAATGATCAGTATTGATGTAATAGGAAAGAACATTTAGAATAATGATCAGTATTCATGTAATAGCAAAGAACAGAGTAATGATCAGTATTAATATAATAGGAAAGAACATTTAGAGTAATGATCAGTATTGATGTAATAGGAACGAACAGTTAGATTAATGATCAGTATTGATGTAATAGGAAAGAACATTTAGAATAATGATCAATATAGATGTAATAGGAAAGAACAGTTAGTGTAATGATCAGTATTGATGTAATAGGAAAGAACAGTTAGAGTAATGATCAGTATTGATGTAATAGGCATGAACAGTTTGAGTAATGATCAGTATTGATGTAATAGGAAAGAACAGTTAGAGTAATGATCAGTATTGATGTAATAGGAAAGAAGAGAGCAATGATCAGTATTGATGTAATAGGAAAGAACAGAGTAATGATCAGTATAGATTAATTACGGAAAGAACAGTTAGAGTAATGATCAGTATTGATGTAATAGGAAAGAAAAGAGTAATGATCAGTGTTTATTTAATAGGAAAGAACAGTTAGAATAATGATCAGTATTGATGTAATAGGAAAGAACAGAGTAATGATCAGTATTGATATAATAGAAAGAACAGTTAGAGTAATGATCCGTAATGATGTAATAGGAAAGAACAGTTAAAGTAATGATCAGTATTGATGTAATAGGAAAGAACAGTTAGAGTAATGATCAGTATTGATGTAATAGGAAAGAAGAGAGTAATGATCAGTATTGATGTAATAGGAAAGAACAGTTAGAGTAATGATCAGTATTGATGTAATTGGAAAGAAGAGAGTAATGATCAGTATTGATGTAATCGGAAAGAACAGTTAGAGTAATGATCAGTATTGATGTAATTGGAAAGAACAGTTAGAGTAATGATCAGTATTGATGTAATAGGAAAGAACAGTTAGTGTAATGATCAATATTGATGTAATAGGAAATAACATTTAGTGTAATGATCAGTATTGATGTAATAGGAAAGAACAGTTAGAGTAATAATCAATATTGATGTAATAGGAAAGAACAGTTAGAGTAATGATCAGTATTGATGTAATAGGAAAGAACAGTTAGAGTAATGATCAGTATTGATGTAATAGGAAAGAACATTTAGAGTAATGATCAGTATTGATGTAATAGAAAAAACAGTTGGAATAATGATCAGTATTGATGTAATAGGAAAGACCAATTAGAGTAATGATCAGTATTGATGTAATAGGAAATAAGAGTTAGAGTAATGATCAGTATTGATGTAATAGTAAAGAACAGTTAGAGTAATGATCAGTATTGATGTAATAGGAAAGAACAGTTAGAGTAATGAACAGTATTGTTGTAATAGGCATGAACAATTTGAGTAATGATCAGTATTGATGTAATAGGAAAGCACAGTTAGAGTAATGATCAGTATTGATGTAATAGTAAAGAACAGTTAGAGTAATGATCAGTATTGATGTAATAGGAAAGAACAGTTAGAGTAATGAACAGTATTGTTGTAATAGGCATGAACAATTTGAGTAATGATCAGTATTGATGTAATAGGAAAGCACAGTTAGAGTAATGATCAGTATTGATGTAATACGAAAGAACAGAGTAATGATCAGTAGTGATGTAAGAGGAAAGAACAGTTAGAGTAATGATCAGTATTGATGTAATAGGAAAGAACAATTAGAGTAATGATCAGTATTGATGAAATAGGAAAGAACAGTTAGAGTAATGATCAGTATTGATGTAATAGGAAAGAACATTTAGAGTAATGATCAGTAATGATGTAATAGGAAAGAACAGTTAGAGTAATGATCAGTATTGATGTAATAGGAAAGAACAATTAGAATAATGATCAGTATTCATGTAATAGCAAAGAACAGAGTAATGATCAGTATTAATATAATAGGAAAGAACATTTAGAGTAATGATCAGTATTGATGTAATAGGAAAGAACAGTTAGATTAATGATCAGTATTGATGTAATAGGAAAGAACATTTAGAATAATGATCAATATAGATGTAATAGGAAAGAACAGTTAGTGTAATGATCAGTATTGATGTAATAGGAAAGAACAGTTAGAGTAATGATCAGTATTGATGTAATAGGCATGAACAGTTTGAGTAATGATCAGTATTGATGTAATAGGAAAGAACAGTTAGAGTAATGATCAGTATTGATGTAATAGGAAAGAAGAGAGCAATGATCAGTATTGATGTAATAGGAAAGAACAGAGTAATGATCAGTATAGATTAATTACGGAAAGAACAGTTAGAGTAATGATCAGTATTGATGTAATAGGAAAGAAAAGAGTAATGATCAGTGTTTATTTAATAGGAAAGAACAGTTAGAATAATGATCAGTATTGATGTAATAGGAAAGAACAGAGTAATGATCAGTATTGATATAATAGAAAGAACAGTTAGAGTAATGATCCGTAATGATGTAATAGGAAAGAACAGTTAAAGTAATGATCAGTATTGATGTAATAGGAAAGAACACTTAGAGTAATGATCAGGATTGATGTAATAGGAAAGAACAGTTAGAGTAATGATCAGTATTGATGTAATAGGAAAGAAGAGAGTAATGATCAGCATTGATGTAATAGGAAAGAACAGTTAGAGTAATGATCAGTATTGATGTAATTGGAAAGAACAGTTAGAGTAATGATCAGTATTGATGTAATAGGAAAGAACAGTTAGAGTAATGATCAGTATTGATGTAATAGGAAGGAACACTTAGAGTAATGATCAGTATTGATGTAATAGGAAAGGACGGTTAGAGTAATGATCAGTATTGATGTAATAGGAAAGAACAGTTAGAGTAATGATCAGTATTGATGTAATAGGAAAGAACAGTTAGAGTAATGATCAATATTGATGTAATAGGAAAGAAGAGAGTAATGATCAGTATTGATGTAATAGGAAAGAACAGTTAGAGTAATGATCCGTATTGATGTAATTGGAAAGAACAGTTAGAGTAATGATCAGTATTGATGTAATAGGAAAGAACAGTTAGTGTAATGATCAGTATTGATGCAATAGGAATGAACAGTTAGAATAATGATCAGTATTGATGTAACCGGAAAGAACAGATTAATGATCAGTATTGATGTAATAGGAAAGAACAGTTAGAGTAATGATCAGTATTGATGTAATAGGAAAGAACATTTAGAGTAATGATCAGTATTGATGTAATAGAAAAAACAGTTGGAATAATGATCAGTATTGATGTAATAGTAAAGACCAATTAGAGAATGATCAGTATTGATGTAATAGGAAATAAGAGTTAGAGTAATGATCAGTATTGATGTAATAGGAAAGAACAGTTAGAGTAATGAACAGTATTGTTGTAATAGGCATGAACAATTTGAGTAATGATCAGTATTGATGTAATAGGAAAGCACAGTTAGAGTAATGATCAGTATTGATGTAATAGGAAAGAACAGAGTAATGATCAGTAGTGATGTAAGAGGAAAGAACAGTTAGAGTAATGATCAGTATTGATGTAATAGGAAAGAACAATTAGAGTAATGATCAGTATTGATGAAATAGGAAAGAACAGTTAGAGTAATGATCAGTATTGATGTAATAGGAAAGAACATTTAGAGTAATGATCAGTAATGATGTAATAGGAAAGAACAGTTAGAGTAATGATCAGTATTGATGTAATAGGAAAGAACATTTAGAATAATGATCAGTATTCATGTAATAGCAAAGAACAGAGTAATGATCAGTATTAATATAATAGGAAAGAACATTTAGAGTAATGATCAGTATTGATGTAATAGGAAAGAACAGTTAGATTAATGATCAGTATTGATGTAATAGGAAAGAACATTTAGAATAATGATCAATATAGATGTAATAGGAAAGAACAGTTAGTGTAATGATCAGTATTGATGTAATAGGAAAGAACAGTTAGAGTAATGATCAGTATTGATGTAATAGGCATGAACAGTTTGAGTAATGATCAGTATTGATGTAATAGGAAAGAACAGTTAGAGTAATGATCAGTATTGATGTAATAGGAAAGAAGAGAGCAATGATCAGTATTGATGTAATAGGAAAGAACAGAGTAATGATCAGTATAGATTAATTACGGAAAGAACAGTTAGAGTAATGATCAGTATTGATGTAATAGGAAAGAAAAGAGTAATGATCAGTGTTTATTTAATAGGAAAGAACAGTTAGAATAATGATCAGTATTGATGTAATAGGAAAGAACAGAGTAATGATCAGTATTGATATAATAGAAAGAACAGTTAGAGTAATGATCCGTAATGATGTAATAGGAAAGAACAGTTAAAGTAATGATCAGTATTGATGTAATAGGAAAGAACAGTTAGAGTAATGATCAGTATTGATGTAATAGGAAAGAAGAGAGTAATGATCAGTATTGATGTAATAGGAAAGAACAGTTAGAGTAATGATCAGTATTGATGTAATTGGAAAGAAGAGAGTAATGATCAGTATTGATGTAATAGGAAAGAACAGTTAGAGTAATGATCAGTATTGATGTAATTGGAAAGAACAGTTAGAGTAATGATCAGTATTGATGTAATAGGAAAGAACAGTTAGTGTAATGATCAATATTGATGTAATAGGAAATAACATTTAGTGTAATGATCAGTATTGATGTAATAGGAAAGAACAGTTAGAGTAATAATCAATATTGATGTAATAGGAAAGAACAGTTAGAGTAATGATCAGTATTGATGTAATAGGAAAGAACAGTTAGAGTAATGATCAGTATTGATGTAATAGGAAAGAACATTTAGAGTAATGATCAGTATTGATGTAATAGAAAAAACAGTTGGAATAATGATCAGTATTGATGTAATAGGAAAGACCAATTAGAGTAATGATCAGTATTGATGTAATAGGAAATAAGAGTTAGAGTAATGATCAGTATTGATGTAATAGTAAAGAACAGTTAGAGTAATGATCAGTATTGATGTAATAGGAAAGAACAGTTAGAGTAATGAACAGTATTGTTGTAATAGGCATGAACAATTTGAGTAATGATCAGTATTGATGTAATAGGAAAGCACAGTTAGAGTAATGATCAGTATTGATGTAATAGTAAAGAACAGTTAGAGTAATGATCAGTATTGATGTAATAGGAAAGAACAGTTAGAGTAATGAACAGTATTGTTGTAATAGGCATGAACAATTTGAGTAATGATCAGTATTGATGTAATAGGAAAGCACAGTTAGAGTAATGATCAGTATTGATGTAATAGGAAAGAACAGAGTAATGATCAGTAGTGATGTAAGAGGAAAGAACAGTTAGAGTAATGATCAGTATTGATGTAATAGGAAAGAACAATTAGAGTAATGATCAGTATTGATGAAATAGGAAAGAACAGTTAGAGTAATGATCAGTATTGATGTAATAGGAAAGAACATTTAGAGTAATGATCAGTAATGATGTAATAGGAAAGAACAGTTAGAGTAATGATCAGTATTGATGTAATAGGAAAGAACATTTAGAATAATGATCAGTATTCATGTAATAGCAAAGAACAGAGTAATGATCAGTATTAATATAATAGGAAAGAACATTTAGAGTAATGATCAGTATTGATGTAATAGGAAAGAACAGTTAGATTAATGATCAGTATTGATGTAATAGGAAAGAACATTTAGAATAATGATCAATATAGATGTAATAGGAAAGAACAGTTAGTGTAATGATCAGTATTGATGTAATAGGAAAGAACAGTTAGAGTAATGATCAGTATTGATGTAATAGGCATGAACAGTTTGAGTAATGATCAGTATTGATGTAATAGGAAAGAACAGTTAGAGTAATGATCAGTATTGATGTAATAGGAAAGAAGAGAGCAATGATCAGTATTGATGTAATAGGAAAGAACAGAGTAATGATCAGTATAGATTAATTACGGAAAGAACAGTTAGAGTAATGATCAGTATTGATGTAATAGGAAAGAAAAGAGTAATGATCAGTGTTTATTTAATAGGAAAGAACAGTTAGAATAATGATCAGTATTGATGTAATAGGAAAGAACAGAGTAATGATCAGTATTGATATAATAGAAAGAACAGTTAGAGTAATGATCCGTAATGATGTAATAGGAAAGAACAGTTAAAGTAATGATCAGTATTGATGTAATAGGAAAGAACACTTAGAGTAATGATCAGGATTGATGTAATAGGAAAGAACAGTTAGAGTAATGATCAGTATTGATGTAATAGGAAAGAAGAGAGTAATGATCAGCATTGATGTAATAGGAAAGAACAGTTAGAGTAATGATCAGTATTGATGTAATTGGAAAGAACAGTTAGAGTAATGATCAGTATTGATGTAATAGGAAAGAACAGTTAGAGTAATGATCAGTATTGATGTAATAGGAAGGAACACTTAGAGTAATGATCAGTATTGATGTAATAGGAAAGGACGGTTAGAGTAATGATCAGTATTGATGTAATAGGAAAGAACAGTTAGAGTAATGATCAGTATTGATGTAATAGGAAAGAACAGTTAGAGTAATGATCAATATTGATGTAATAGGAAAGAAGAGAGTAATGATCAGTATTGATGTAATAGGAAAGAACAGTTAGAGTAATGATCCGTATTGATGTAATTGGAAAGAACAGTTAGAGTAATGATCAGTATTGATGTAATAGGAAAGAACAGTTAGTGTAATGATCAGTATTGATGCAATAGGAATGAACAGTTAGAATAATGATCAGTATTGATGTAACCGGAAAGAACAGATTAATGATCAGTATTGATGTAATAGGAAAGAACAGTTAGAGTAATGATCAGTATTGATGTAATAGGAAAGAACATTTAGAGTAATGATCAGTATTGATGTAATAGAAAAAACAGTTGGAATAATGATCAGTATTGATGTAATAGGAAAGACCAATTAGAGAATGATCAGTATTGATGTAATAGGAAATAAGAGTTAGAGTAATGATCAGTATTGATGTAATAGGAAAGAACAGTTAGAGTAATGAACAGTATTGTTGTAATAGGCATGAACAATTTGAGTAATGATCAGTATTGATGTAATAGGAAAGCACAGTTAGAGTAATGATCAGTATTGATGTAATAGGAAAGAACAGAGTAATGATCAGTAGTGATGTAAGAGGAAAGAACAGTTAGAGTAATGATCAGTATTGATGTAATAGGAAAGAACAATTAGAGTAATGATCAGTATTGATGAAATAGGAAAGAACAGTTAGAGTAATGATCAGTATTGATGTAATAGGAAAGAACATTTAGAGTAATGATCAGTAATGATGTAATAGGAAAGAACAGTTAGAGTAATGATCAGTATTGATGTAATAGGAAAGAACATTTAGAATAATGATCAGTATTCATGTAATAGCAAAGAACAGAGTAATGATCAGTATTAATATAATAGGAAAGAACATTTAGAGTAATGATCAGTATTGATGTAATAGGAAAGAACAGTTAGATTAATGATCAGTATTGATGTAATAGGAAAGAACATTTAGAATAATGATCAATATTGATGTAATAGGAAAGAACAGTTAGTGTAATGATCAGTATTGATGTAATAGGAAAGAACAGTTAGAGTAATGATCAGTATTGATGTAATAGGCATGAACAGTTTGAGTAATGATCACTATTGATGTAATAGGAAAGAACAGTTAGAGTAATGATCAGTATTGATGTAATAGGAAAGAAGAGAGCAATGATCAGTATTGATGTAATAGGAAAGAACAGAGTAATGATCAGTATAGATTAATTACGGAAAGAACAGTTAGAGTAATGATCAGTATTGATGTAATAGGAAAGAAAAGAGTAATGATCAGTATTTATTTAATAGGAAAGAACAGTTAGAGTAATGATCAGTATTGATGTAATATGAAAGAACAGAGTAATGATCAGTATTGATATAATAGAAAAGAACAGTTAGAGTAATGATCCGTAATGATGTAATAGGAAAGAACAATTAAAGTAATGATCAGTATTGATGTAATAGGAAAGAACACTTAGAGTAATGATCAGGATTGATGTAATAGGAAAGAACAGTTAGAGTAATGATCAGTATTGATGTAATAGGAAAGAAGAGAGTAATGATCAGCATTGATGTAATAGGAAAGAACAGTTAGAGTAATGATCAGTATTGATGTAATTGGAAAGAACAGTTAGAGTAATGATCAGTATTGATGTAATAGGAAAGAACAGTTAGAGTAATGATCAGTATTGATGTAATAGGAAGGAACACTTAGAGTAATGATCAGTATTGATGTAATAGGAAAGGACGGTTAGAGTAATGATCAGTATTGATGTAATAGGAAAGAACAGTTAGAGTAATGATCAGTATTGATGTAATAGAAAAGAACAGTTAGAGTAATGATCAATATTGATGTAATAGGAAAGAAGAGAGTAATGATCAGTATTGATGTAATAGGAAAGAACAGTTAGAGTAATGATCAGTATTGATGTAATTGGAAAGAACAGTTAGAGTAATGATCAGTATTGATGTAATAGGAAAGAACAGTTAGTGTAATGATCAGTATTGATGCAATAGGAATGAACAGTTAGAATAATGATCAGTATTGATGTAACCGGAAAGAACAGATTAATGATCAGTATTGATGTAATAGGAAAGAACAGTTAGAGTAATGATCAGTATTGATGTAATAGGAAAGAACATTTAAAGTAATGATCAGTATTGATGTAATAGAAAAAACAGTTGGAATAATGATCAGTATTGATGTAATAGGAAAGACCAATTAGAGTAATGATCAGTATTGATGTAATAGGAAATAAGAGTTAGAGTAATGATCAGTATTGATGTAATAGTAAAGAACAGTTAGAGTAATGATCAGTATTGATGTAATAGGAAAGAACTGTTAGAGTAATGAACAGTATTGTTGTAATAGGCATGAACAATTTGAGTAATGATCAGTATTGATGTAATAGGAAAGCACAGTTAGAGTAATGATCAGTATTGATGTAATAGGAAAGAACAGAGTAATGATCAGTATTGATGTAAGAGGAAAGAACAGTTAGAGTAATGATCAGTATTGATGTAATAGGAAAGAACAATTAGAGTAATGATCAGTATTGATGAAATAGGAAAGAACAGTTAGAGTAATGATCAGTATTGATGTAATAGGAAAGAACATTTAGAGTAATGATCAGTAATGATGTAATAGGAAAGAACAGTTAGAGTAATGATCAGTATTGATGTAATAGGAAAGAACATTTAGAATAATGATCAGTATTCATGTAATAGCAAAGAACAGAGTAATGATCAGTATTAATATAATAGGAAAGAACATTTAGAGTAATGATCAGTATTGATGTAATAGGAAAGAACAGTTAGATTAATGATCAGTATTGATGTAATAGGAAAGAACATTTAGAATAATGATCAATATTGATGTAATAGGAAAGAACAGTTAGTGTAATGATCAGTATTGATGTAATAGGAAAGAACAGTTAGAGTAATGATCAGTATTGATGTAATAGGCATGAACAGTTTGAGTAATGATCAGTATCGATGTAATAGGAAAGAACAGTTAGAGTAATGATCAGTATTGATGTAATAGGAAAGAAGAGAGCAATGATCAGTATTGATGTAATAGGAAAGAACAGAGTAATGATCAGTATAGATTAATTACGGAAAGAACAGTTAGAGTAATGATCAGTATTGATGTAATAGGAAAGAAAAGAGTAATGATCAGTATTTATTTAATAGGAAAGAACAGTTAGAGTAATTATCAGTATTGATGTAATAGGAAAGAACAGAGTAATGATCAGTATTGATATAATCGAAAAGAACAGTTAGAGTAATGATCCGTAATGATGTAATAGGAAAGAACATTTAAAGTAATGATCAGTATTGATGTAATAGGAAAGAACACTTAGAGTAATGATCAGGATTGATGTAATAGGAAAGAACAGTTAGAGTAATGATCAGTATTGATGTAATAAGAAAGAAGAGAGTAATGATCAGTATTGATGTAATAGGAAAGAACAGTTAGAGTAATGATCAGTATTGATGTAATTGGAAAGAACAGTTAGAGTAATGATCAGTATTGATGTAATAGGAAAGAACAGTTAGTGTAATGATCAATATTGATGTAATAGGAAATAACATTTAGTGTAATGATCAGTATTGATGTAATAGGAAAGAACAGTTAGAGTAATAATCAATATTGATGTAATAGGAAAGAACAGTTAGAGTAATGATCAGTATTGATGTAATAGGAAAGAACAGAGTAATGATCAGTATTGATGTAATAGGAAAGGACAGAGTAATGATCAGTATTGATGTAATAGGAAAGAACAGTTAGAGTAATGATCAGTATTGATGTAATAGGAAAGAACAGTTAGAATAATGATCAGTATTGATGTAACCGGAAAGAACAGATTAATGATCAGTATTGATGTAATAGGAAAGAACAGTTAGAGTAATGATCAGTATTGATGTAATAGGAAAGAACATTTAGAGTAATGATCAGTATTGATGTAATAGAAAAAACAGTTGGAATAATGATCAGTATTGATGTAATAGGAAAGACCAATTAGAGTAATGATCAGTATTGATGTAATAGGAAATAAGAGTTAGAGTAATGATCAGTATTGATGTAATAATAAAGAACAGTTAGAGTAATGATCAGTATTGATGTAATAGGAAAGAACAGTTAGAGTAATGAACAGTATTGTTGTAATAGGCATGAACAATTTGAGTAATGATCAGTATTGATGTAATAGGAAAGCACAGTTAGAGTAATGATCAGTATTGATGTAATAGGAAAGAACAGAGTAATGATCAGTAGTGATGTAAGAGGAAAGAACAGTTAGAGTAATGATCAGTATTGATGTAATAGGAAAGAACAATTAGAGTAATGATCAGTATTGATGAAATAGGAAAGAACAGTTAGAGTAATGATCAGTATTGATGTAATAGGAAAGTACATTTCGAGTAATGATCAGTAATGATGTAATAGGAAAGAACAGTTAGAGTAATGATCAGTATTGATGTAATAGGAACAAACATTTAGAATAATGATCAGTATTCATGTAATAGCAAAGAACAGAGTAATGATCAGTATTAATATAATAGGAAAGAACATTTAGAGTAATGATCAGTATTGATGTAATAGGAAAGAACAGTTAGATTAATGATCAGTATTGATGTAATAGGAAAGAACATTTAGAATAATGATCAATATTGATGTAATAGGAAAGAACAGTTAGTGTAATGATCAGTATTGATGTAATAGGAAAGAACAGTTAGAGTAATGATCAGTATTGATGTAATAGGCATGAACAGTTTGAGTAATGATCAGTATTGATGTAATAGGAAAGAACAGTTAGAGTAATGATCAGTATTGATGTAATAGGAAAGAAGAGAGCAATGATCAGTATTGATGTAATAGGAAAGAACAGAGTAATGATCAGTATAGATTAATTACGGAAAGAACAGTTAGAGTAATGATCAGTATTGATGTAATAGGAAAGAAAAGAGTAATGATCAGTATTTATTTAATAGGAAAGAACAGTTAGAGTAATGATCAGTATTGATGTAATAGGAAAGAACAGAGTAATGATCAGTATTGATATAATAGAAAAGAACAGTTAGAGTAATGATCCGTAATGATGTAATAGGAAAGAACAGTTAAAGTAATGATCAGTATTGATGTAATAGGAAAGAACACTTAGAGTAATGATCAGGATTGATGTAATAGGAAAGAACAGTTAGAGTAATGATCAGTATTGATGTAATAGGAAAGAAGAGAGTAATGATCAGCATTGATGTAATAGGAAAGAACAGTTAGAGTAATGATCAGTATTGATGTAATTGGAAAGAACAGTTAGAGTAATGATCAGTATTGATGTAATAGGAAAGAACAGTTAGAGTAATGATCAGTATTGATGTAATAGGAAGGAACACTTAGAGTAATGATCAGTATTGATGTAATAGGAAAGGACGGTTAGAGTAATGATCAGTATTGATGTAATAGGAAAGAACAGTTAGAGTAATGATCAGTATTGATGTAATAGGAAAGAACAGTTAGAGTAATGATCAATATTGATGTAATAGGAAAGAAGAGAGTAATGATCAGTATTGATGTAATAGGAAAGAACAGTTAGAGTAATGATCAGTATTGATGTAATTGGAAAGAACAGTTAGAGTAATGATCAGTATTGATGTAATTGGAAAAAACAGTTAGTGTAATGATCAGTATTGATGCAATAGGAATGAACAGTTAGAATAATGATCAGTATTGATGTAACCGGAAAGAACAGATTAATGATCAGTATTGATGTAATAGGAAAGAACAGTTAGAGTAATGATCAGTATTGATGTAATAGGAAAGAACATTTAGAGTAATGATCAGTATTGATGTAATAGAAAAAACAGTTGGAATAATGATCAGTATTGATGTAATAGGAAAGACCAATTAGAGTAATGATCAGTATTGATGTAATAGGAAATAAGAGTTAGAGTAATGATCAGTATTGATGTAATAGTAAAGAACAGTTAGAGTAATGATCAGTATTGATGTAATAGGAAAGAACAGTTAGAGTAATGAACAGTATTGTTGTAATAGGCATGAACAATTTGAGTAATGATCAGTATTGATGTAATAGGAAAGCACAGTTAGAGTAATGATCAGTATTGATGTAATAGGAAAGAACAGAGTAATGATCAGTAGTGATGTAAGAGGAAAGAACAGTTAGAGTAATGATCAGTATTGATGTAATAGGAAAGAACAATTAGAGTAATGATCAGTATTGATGAAATAGGAAAGAACAGTTAGAGTAATGATCAGTATTGATGGAATAGGAAAGAACATTTAGAGTAATGATCAGTAATGATGTAATAGGAAAGAACAGTTAGAGTAATGATCAGTATTGATGTAATAGGAAAGAACATTTAGAATAATGATCAGTATTCATGTAATAGCAAAGAACAGAGTAATGATCAGTATTAATATAATAGGAAAGAACATTTAGAGTAATGATCAGTATTGATGTAATAGGAAAGAACAGTTAGATTAATGATCAGTATTGATGTAATAGGAAAGAACATTTAGAATAATGATCAATATTGATGTAATAGGAAAGAACAGTTAGTGTAATGATCAGTATTGATGTAATAGGAAAGAACAGTTAGAGTAATGATCAGTATTGATGTAATAGGCATGAACAGTTTGAGTAATGATCAGTATTGATGTAATAGGAAAGAACAGTTAGAGTAATGATCAGTCTTGATGTAATAGGAAAGAAGAGAGCAATGATCAGTATTGATGTAATAGGAAAGAACAGAGTAATGATCAGTATAGATTAATTACGGAAAGAACAGTTAGAGTAATGATCAGTATTGATGTAATAGGAAAGAAAAGAGTAATGATCAGTATTTATTTAATAGGAAAGAACAGTTAGAGTAATGATCAGTATTGATGTAATAGGAAAGAACAGAGTAATGATCAGTATTGATATAATAGAAAAGAACAGTTAGAGTAATGATCCGTAATGATGTAATAGGAAAGAACAGTTAAAGTAATGATCAGTATTGATGTAATAGGAAAGAACACTTAGAGTAATGATCAGGATTGATGTAATAGGAAAGAACAGTTAGAGTAATGATCAGTATTGATGTAATAGGAAAGAAGAGAGTAATGATCAGCATTGATGTAATAGGAAAGAACAGTTAGAGTAATGATCAGTATTGATGTAATAGGAAAGAACAGTTAGAGTAATGATCAGTATTGATGTAATAGGAAGGAACACTTAGAGTAATGATCAGTATTGATGTAATAGGAAAGGACGGTTAGAGTAATGATCAGTATTGATGTAATAGGAAAGAACAGTTAGAGTAATGATCAGTATTGATGTAATAGGAAAGAACAGTTAGAGTAATGATCAATATTGATGTAATAGGAAAGAAGAGAGTAATGATCAGTATTGATGTAATAGGAAAGAACAGTTAGAGTAATGATCAGTATTGATGTAATTGGAAAGAACAGTTAGAGTAATGATCAGTATTGATGTAATTGGAAAAAACAGTTAGTGTAATGATCAGTATTGATGCAATAGGAATGAACAGTTAGAATAATGATCAGTATTGATGTAACCGGAAACAACAGATTAATGATCAGTATTGATGTAATAGGAAAGAACAGTTAGAGTAATGATCAGGATTGATGTAATAGGAAAGAACATTTAGAGTAATGATCAGTATTGATGTAATAGAAAAAACAGTTGGAATAATGATCAGTATTGATGTAATAGGAAAGACCAATTAGAGTAATGATCAGTATTGATGTAATAGGAAATAAGAGTTAGAGTAATGATCAGTATTGATGTAATAGTAAAGAACAGTTAGAGTAATGATCAGTATTGATGTAATAGGAAAGAACAGTTAGAGTAATGAACAGTATTGTTGTAATAGGCATGAACAATTTGAGTAATGATCAGTATTGATGTAATAGGAAATCACAGTTAGAGTAATGATCAGTATTGATGTAATAGGAAAGAACAGAGTAATGATCAGTAGTGATGTAAGAGGAAAGAACAGTTAGAGTAATGATCAGTATTGATGTAATAGGAAAGAACAATTAGAGTAATGATCAGTATTGATGAAATAGGAAAGAACAGTTAGAGTAATGATCAGTATTGATGGAATAGGAAAGAACATTTAGAGTAATGATCAGTAATGATGTAATAGGAAAGAACAGTTAGAGTAATGATCAGTATTGATGTAATAGGAAAGAACATTTAGAATAATGATCAGTATTCATGTAATAGCAAAGAACAGAGTAATGATCAGTATTAATATAATAGGAAAGAACATTTAGAGTAATGATCAGTATTGATGTAATAGGAAAGAACAGTTAGATTAATGATCAGTATTGATGTAATAGGAAAGAACATTTAGAATAATGATCAATATTGATGTAATAGGAAAGAACAGTTAGTGTAATGATCAGTATTGATGTAATAGGAAAGAACAGTTAGAGTAATGATCAGTATTGATGTAATAGGCATGAACAGTTTGAGTAATGATCAGTATTGATGTAATAGGAAAGAACAGTTAGAGTAATGATCAGTATTGATGTAATAGGAAAGAAGAGAGCAATGATCAGTATTGATGTAATAGGAAAGAACAGAGTAATGATCAGTATAGATTAATTACGGAAAGAACAGTTAGAGTAATGATCAGTATTGATGTAATAGGAAAGAAAAGAGTAATGATCAGTATTTATTTAATAGGAAAGAACACTTAGAGTAATGATCAGTATTGATGTAATAGGAAAGAACAGAGTAATGATCAGTATTGATATAATAGAAAAGAACAGTTAGAGTAATGATCCGTAATGATGTAATAGGAAAGAACAGTTAAAGTAATGATCAGTATTGATGTAATAGGAAAGAACACTTAGAGTAATGATCAGGATTGATGTAATAGGAAAGAACAGTTAGAGTAATGATCAGTATTGATGTAATAGGAAAGAAGAGAGTAATGATCAGCATTGATGTAATAGGAAAGAAGAGTTAGAGTAATGATCAGTATTGATGTAATTGGAAAGAACAGTTAGAGTAATGATCAGTATTGATGTAATAGGAAAGAACAGTTAGAGTAATGATCAGTATTGATGTAATAGGAAGGAACACTTAGAGTAATGATCAGTATTGATGTAATAGGAAAGGACGGTTAGAGTAATGATCAGTATTGATGTAATAGGAAAGAACAGTTAGAGTAATGATCAGTATTGATGTAATAGGAAAGAACAGTTAGAGTAATGATCAATATTGATGTAATAGGAAAGAAGAGAGTAATGATCAGTATTGATGTAATAGGAAAGAACAGTTAGAGTAATGATCAGTATTGATGTAATTGGAAAGAACAGTTAGAGTAATGATCAGTATTGATGTAATAGGAAAGAACAGTTAGTGTAATGATCAGTATTGATGCAATAGGAATGAACAGTTAGAATAATGATCAGTAATGATGTAACCGGAAAGAACAGATTAATGATCAGTATTGATGTAATAGGAAAGAACAGTTAGAGTAATGATCAGTATTGATGTAATAGGAAAGAACATTTAGAGTAATGATCAGTATTGATGTAATAGAAAAAACAGTTGGAATAATGATCAGTATTGATGTAATAGGAAAGACCAATTAGAGAATGATCAGTATTGATGTAATAGGAAATAAGAGTTAGAGTAATGATCAGTATTGATGTAATAGGAAAGAACAGTTAGAGTAATGAACAGTATTGTTGTAATAGGCATGAACAATTTGAGTAATGATCAGTATTGATGTAATAGGAAAGCACAGTTAGAGTAATGATCAGTATTGATGTAATAGGAAAGAACAGAGTAATGATCAGTAGTGATGTAAGAGGAAAGAACAGTTAGAGTAATGATCAGTATTGATGTAATAGGAAAGAACAATTAGAGTAATGATCAGTATTGATGAAATACGGAAAGAACAGTTAGAGTAATGATCAGTATTGATGTAATAGGAAAGAACATTTAGAGTAATGATCAGTAATGATGTAATAGGAAAGAACAGTTAGAGTAATGATCAGTATTGATGTAATAGGAAAGAACATTTAGAATAATGATCAGTATTCATGTAATAGCAAAGAACAGAGTAATGATCAGTATTAATATAATAGGAAAGAACATTTAGAGTAATGATCAGTATTGATGTAATAG
The DNA here is from genome assembly GCA_964036315.1 of Acanthosepion esculentum. Classification (NCBI taxonomy): domain Eukaryota; kingdom Metazoa; phylum Mollusca; class Cephalopoda; order Sepiida; family Sepiidae; genus Acanthosepion; species Acanthosepion esculentum. Next base: position 35,668,224 of record OZ038492.1, on the reverse strand, counting down.
GAAAGAACAGTTAGATTAATGATCAGTATTGATGTAATAGGAAAGAACATTTAGAATAATGATCAATATTGATGTAATAGGAAAGAACAGTTAGTGTAATGATCAGTATTGATGTAATAGGAAAGAACAGTTAGAGTAATGATCAGTATTGATGTAATAGGCATGAACAGTTTGAGTAATGATCAGTATTGATGTAATAGGAAAGAACAGTTAGAGTAATGATCAGTATTGATGTAATAGGAAAGAAGAGAGCAATGATCAGTATTGATGTAATAGGAAAGAACAGAGTAATGATCAGTATAGATTAATTACGGAAAGAACAGTTAGAGTAATGATCAGTATTGATGTAATAGGAAAGAAAAGAGTAATGATCAGTATTTATTTAATAGGAAAGAACACTTAGAGTAATGATCAGTATTGATGTAATAGGAAAGAACAGAGTAATGATCAGTATTGATATAATAGAAAAGAACAGTTAGAGTAATGATCCGTAATGATGTAATAGGAAAGAACAGTTAAAGTAATGATCAGTATTGATGTAATAGGAAAGAACACTTAGAGTAATGATCAGGATTGATGTAATAGGAAAGAACAGTTAGAGTAATGATCAGTATTGATGTAATAGGAAAGAAGAGAGTAATGATCAGCATTGATGTAATAGGAAAGAACAGTTAGAGTAATGATCAGTATTGATGTAATTGGAAAGAACAGTTAGAGTAATGATCAGTATTGATGTAATAGGAAAGAACAGTTAGAGTAATGATCAGTATTGATGTAATAGGAAGGAACACTTAGAGTAATGATCAGTATTGATGTAATTGGAATGGACGGTTAGAGTAATGATCAGTATTGATGTAATAGGAAAGAACAGTTAGAGTAATGATCAGTATTGATGTAATAGGAAAGAACAGTTAGAGTAATGATCAATATTGATGTAATAGGAAAGAAGAGAGTAATGATCAGTATTGATGTAATAGGAAAGAACAGTTAGAGTAATGATCAGTATTGATGTAATTGGAAAGAACAGTTAGAGTAATGATCAGTATTTATGTAATAGGAAAGAACAGTTAGTGTAATGATCAGTATTGATGCAATAGGAATGAACAGTTAGAATAATGATCAGTATTGATGTAACCGGAAAGAACAGATTAATGATCAGTATTGATGTAATAGGAAAGAACAGTTAGAGTAATGATCAGTATTGATGTAATAGGAAAGAACATTTAAAGTAATGATCAGTATTGATGTAATAGAAAAAACAGTTGGAATAATGATCAGTATTGATGTAATAGGAAAGACCAATTAGAGTAATGATCAGTATTGATGTAATAGGAAATAAGAGTTAGAGTAATGATCAGTATTGATGTAATAGTAAAGAACAGTTAGAGTAATGATCAGTATTGATGTAATAGGAAAGAACAGTTAGAGTAATGAACAGTATTGTTGTAATAGGCATGAACAATTTGAGTAATGATCAGTATTGATGTAATAGGAAAGCACAGTTAGAGTAATGATCAGTATTGTGGTAATAGGAAAGAACAGAGTAATGATCAGTATTGATGTAAGAGGAAAGAACAGTTAGAGTAATGATCAGTATTGATGTAATAGGAAAGAACAATTAGAGTAATGATCAGTATTGATGAAATAGGAAAGAACAGTTAGAGTAATGATCAGTATTGATGTAATAGGAAAGAACATTTAGAGTAATGATCAGTAATGATGTAATAGGAAAGAACAGTTAGAGTAATGATCAGTATTGATGTAATAGGAAAGAACATTTAGAATAATGATCAGTATTCATGTAATAGCAAAGAACAGAGTAATGATCAGTATTAATATAATAGGAAAGAACATTTAGAGTAATGATCAGTATTGATGTAATAGGAAAGAACAGTTAGATTAATGATCAGTATTGATGTAATAGGAAAGAACATTTAGAATAATGATCAATATTGATGTAATAGGAAAGAACAGTTAGTGTAATGATCAGTATTGATGTAATAGGAAAGAACAGTTAGAGTAATGATCAGTATTGATGTAATAGGCATGAACAGTTTGAGTAATGATCAGTATTGATGTAATAGGAAAGAACAGTTAGAGTAATGATCAGTATTGATGCAATAGGAAAGAAGAGAGCAATGATCAGTATTGATGTAATAGGAAAGAACAGAGTAATGATCAGTATAGATTAATTACGGAAAGAACAGTTAGAGTAATGATCAGTATTGATGTAATAGGAAAAAAAAGAGTAATGATCAGTATTTATTTAATAGGAAAGAACAGTTAGAATAATGATCAGTATTGATGTAATAGGAAAGAACAGAGTAATGATCAGTATTGATATAATAGAAAAGAACAGTTTGAGTAATGATCCGTAATGATGTAATAGGAAAGAACAGTTAAAGTAATGATCAGTATTGATGTAATAGGAAAGAACAGTTAGAGTAATGATCAGTATTGATGTAATAGGAAAAAGAGAGTAATGATCAGTATTGATGTAATAGGAAAGAACAGTTAGAGTAATGATCAGTATTGATGTAATTGGAAAGAACAGTTACAGTATTGATCAGTATTGATGTAATAGGAAAGAACAGTTAGTGTAATGATCAATATTGATGTAATAGGAAATAACATTTAGTGTAATGATCAGTATTGATTTAATAGGAAAGAACAGTTAGAGTAATAATCAATATTGATGTAATAGGAAAGAACAGTTAGAGTAAAGATCAGTATTGATGTAATAGGAAAGAACAGAGTAATGATCAGTATTGATGTAATAGGAAAGGACAGAGTAATGATCAGTATTGATGTAATAGGAAAGAACAGTTAGAGTAATGATCAGTATTGATGTAATAGGAAAGAACAGTTAGAGTAATGATCAGTATTGATGTAATAGGAAGGAACACTTAGAGTAATGATCAGTATTGATGTAATAGGAAAGGACGGTTAGAGTAATGATCAGTATTGATGTAATAGGAAAGAACAGTTAGAGTAATGATCACTATTGATGTAATAGGAAAGAACAGTTAGAATAATGATCAGTATTGATGTAATAGGAAAGAACAGTTAGTGTAATGATCAGTATTGACGTAATAGGAAAGAACAGTTAGAGTAATGATCAGTATTAATGTAATAGGCATGAACAGTTTGAGTAATGATCAGTGTTGATGTAATAGGAAAGAACAGTTAGAGTAATGATCAGTATTGATGTAATAGGAAAAAAGAGAGCAATGATCAGTATTGATGTAATAGGAAAGTACAGAGTAATGATCAGTATAGATTAATTACGGAAAGAACAGTTAGAGTAATGATCAGTATTGATGTAATAGGAAAGAAAAGAGTAATGATCAGTATTTATTTAATAGGAAAGAACAGTTAGAGTAATGATCAGTATTGATGTAATAGGAAAGAACAGAGTAATGATCAGTATTGATATAATAGAAAAGAACAGTTAGAGTAATGATCCGTAATGATGTAATACGAAAGAACAGTTAAAGTAATGATCAGTATTGATGTAATAGGAAAGAACACTTACAGTAATGATCAGGATTGATGTAATAGGAAAGAACAGTTAGAGTAATGATCAGTATTGATGTAATAGGAAAGAACAGTTAGAGTAATGATCAGTATTGATGTAATAGAAAAAACAGTTGGAATAATGATCAGTATTGATGTAATAGGAAAGACCAATTAGAGTAATGATCAGTATTGATGTAATAGGAAATAAGAGTTAGAGTAATGATCAGTATTGATGTAATAGTAAAGAACAGTTAGAGTAATGATCAGTATTGATGTAATAGGAAAAAACAGTTAGAGTAATGAACAGTATTAATGTAATAGGCATGAACAATTTGAGTAATGATCAGTATTGATGTAATAGGAAAGAACAGAGTAATGATCAGTATTGATGTAATAGGAAAGAACAGTTAGAGTAATGATCAGTATTGATGTAATAGGAAAGAACAATTAGAGTAATGATCAGTATTGATGAAATAGGAAAGAACAGTTAGAGTAATGATCAGTATTGATGTAATAGGAAAGAACATTTAGAGTAATGATCAGTAATTATGTAATAGGAAAGAACAGTTAGAGTAATGATCAGTATTGATGTAATAGGAAAGAACATTTAGAATAATGATCAGTATTGATGTAATAGGAGAGAAGAGAGCAATGATCAGTATTGATGTAATAGGAAATAACAGAGTAATGATCAGTATAGATTAATTACGGAAAGAACAGTTAGAGTAATGATCAGTATTGATGTAATAGGAAAGAAAAGAGTAATGATCAGTATTTATTTAATAGGAAAGAACAGTTAGAGTAATGATCAGTATTGATGTAATAGGAAAGAACAGAGTAATGATCAGTATTGATATAATAGAAAAGAACAGTTAGAGTAATGATCCGTAATGATGTAATAGGAAAGAACAGTTAAAGTAATGATCAGTATTGATGTAATAGGAAAGAACAATTAGAGTAATGATCAGGATTGATGTAATAGGAAAGAACAGTTAGAGTAATGATCAGTATTGATGTAATAGGAAAGAACAGTTAGAGTAATGATCAATATTGATGTAATAGGAAAGAAAAGAGTAATGATCAGTATTGATGTAATAGGAAAGAACAGTTAGAGTAATGATCAGTATTGATGTAATTGGAAAGAACAGTTAGAGTAATGATCAGTATTGATGTAATTGGAAAGAACAGTTAGAGTAATGATCAGTATTGATGTAATAGGAAAAAACATTTGGAATAATGATCAGTATTGATGTAATAGGAAAAAACAGTTGGAATAATGATCAGCATTGATGTAATAGGAAAGACCAATTAGAGTAATGATCAGTATTGATGTAATAGGAAATAAGAGTTAGAGTAATGATCAGTATTGATGTAATAGGAAATAAGAGTTAGAGTAATGATCAGTATTGATGTAATAGGAAAGAACAGTTAGAGTAATGAACAGTATTGATGTAATAGGCATGAACAATTTGAGTAATGATCAGTATTGATGTAATAGGAAAGAACAGTTAGAGTAATGATCAGTATTGATGTAATAGGAAAGAACAGAGTAATGATCAGTATTGATGTAATATGAAAGAACAGTTAGAGTAATGATCAGTATTGATGTAATAGGAAAGAACAATTAGAGTAATGATCAGTATTGATGAAATAGGAAAGAACAGTTAGAGTAATGATCAGTATTGATGTAATAGGAAAGAACATTTAGAGTAATGATCAGTATTGATGTAATAGGAAAGAACAATTAGAGTAATGATAAATATTGATGAAATATGGAACGAACAGTTAGATTAATGATCAGTATTGATGTATTAGGAAATAACAGAGTAATGATCAGTACTGATGTAATAGGAAAGAACATTTAGAATAATGATCAGTATTGATGTAATAAGAAAGAACAGTTAGGGTAAGGATCAGTATTGATGTAATAGGAAAGTACAGTTAGAGTAATGATCAGTATTGATGTAATAGGAAAGAACAGAGTAATGATCAGTATTGATGTAATAGGAAAGAACAGTTTGAGTAATGATCAGTATTCATTAAATACGGAAAGAACATTTAGAGTAATGATCAGTATTGATGTAATAGGGCAGAACAGAGTAATGATCAGTATTGATGTAATAGGAAAGAACAGTTAGAGTAATGATCATTATTGATGTAATAGGAAAGAACAGTTAGAGCAATGATCAGTATTTATGTAATAGGAAAAAACATTTAGAGTTAAGATAAGTATTGACTTAATAGGAAAGAACAGTTAGAGTAATGATCAGTATTGATGTAATAAGAAGAACAGTTAGAGTAATGATCAGTATTGATGTAATAGGAAAGAACAGTTAGAGTAATGATCAGTAATGATGTAATAGGAAAGAACAGTTAGAGTAATGATCAGTAATGATGTAATAGGAAAGAACAGATAGACTAATGATCAGTATTGATGTAAAAGGAAAGAACAGTTAGAGTAATGATCGGTATTGATGTAATAGGAAAGAACAGTTAGAGTAATGATCAGTATTGATGTAATAGGAAAGAACACGTAGAGTAATGATCAGTATTGATGAAATACTGAAAGAACAGTTAGAGTAATGATCAGTATTGATTTAATAGGAAAGATAAGAGTAATGATCAGTATTGATGAAATAGGAAAGAACAGTTAGAATAATGATCAGTATTGATGTAATAAAAAAGTACCGTTAGATTAATGATCAGTATTGATGTAATAGGAAAGAACAGTTAGAGTAATGATCAGTATTGATGTAATAGAAAAGAACAGTTAGAGTAATGATCAGTATTGATGTAATAGGAAAGAACTGTTAGAGTAATGATCAGTATTGATGTAATAGGAAAGAACATTTAGAGTAATGACCAGTATTGATGTAATAGGAAAGAACAGAGTAATGATCAGTATTGATGTAATAGGAAAGAACAGTTAGAATAATGACCAGTATTGATGTAATAGGAAAGAACATTTAGAGTAATGATCAGTATTGATGTAATAGGAAAGAACAGTTAGAGTAATGATCAGTATTGATGTAATAGGAAAGAACATTTAGAATAATGATCAATATTGATGTAATAGGACATAACAGTTAGTGTAATGATCAGTATTGATGTAATAGGAAAGAACAGTTAGAGTAATGATCAGTATTGATGTAATAGGAAAGAACAGTTAGAGTAATGATCAGTATTGATGTAATAGGAAAGAACAGAGTAATGATGAGTATTGATGTAAGAGGAAAGAACAGAGTAATGATCAGTATTGATGTAATAGGAAAGAACAGAGTAATGATCAGTATTGATGTAATAGGAAAGAACAGTTTGAGTAATGATCAGTATTCATGAAATACGGAAAGAACATTTAGAGTAATGATCAGTATTGATGTAATAGGGAAGAAGAGAGTAATGATCAGTATTGATGTAATAGGAAAGAACAGTTTGAGTAATGATCATTATTGATGTAATAGGAAAGAACAGTTAGAGAAATGATCAGTATTTATGTAATAGGAAAAAACATTTAGAGTAAAGATCAGTATTGATGTAATAGGAAAGAACAATTAGAGTAATGACCAGTATTGATGTAATAAGAAGAACAGTTAGAGTAATGATCAGTATTGATGTAATAGGAAAGAACAGTTAGAGTAATCATCAGTAATGATGTAATAGGAAAGAACAGTTAGAGTAATGATCAGTATTTATGTAAAAGGAAAGAACAGTTAGAGTAATGATCGGTATTGATGTAATAGGAAAGAACAGTTAGAGTAATGATCAGTATTTATGTAATAGGAAAGAACAGTTAGTGTAATAATCAGTATTGATGTAATAGTAAAGAACAGAGTAATTATCAGTATTGATGTAATAGGAAAGAACAGAGTAATGATCAGTATTGATGTAATAGGAAAGAACAGTTAGATTAATCATCAGTATTGATGTAATAGGAAAGAACAGTTACAGTAATGATCAGTATTGATGTAATAGGAAAGAACACTTAGAGTAATGATCAGTATTGATGAAATACTGAAAGAACAGTTACAGTAATGATCAGTATTGATGTAATAGGAAAGATAAGAGTAATAATCAGTATTGATGAAATAGGAAAGAACAGTTAGAATAATGATCAGTATTGATGTAATAGGAAAGTACCGTTAGAGTAATGATCAGTATTGGTGTAATAGGAAAGAACAGTTAGAGTAATGATCAGTATTGATGTAATAGAAAAAAACATTTGGAGTAATGATCAGTATTGATGTAATAGGAAAGAACAGAGTAATGATCAGTATTGATGTAATAGGAAAGAACAGTTATTGTAATGATCAGTATTGATGTAATAGGAAAGAACTGTTAGAGTAATGATCAGTATTGATGTAATAGGAAAGAACATTTAGAGTAATGACCAGTATTGATGTAATAGGAAAGAACAGAGTAATGATCAGTATTGATGTAATAGGAAAGAACAGTTAGAGTAATGACCAGTATTGATGTAATAGGAAAGAACATTTAGAGTAATGATCAGTATTGATGTAATAGGAAAGAACAGTTATAGTAATGATAAATATTGATGAAATATGGGAAGAAGAGTTAGAGTAATGATCAGTATTGATGTAATAGGAAATAACAGAGTAATGATCAGTATTGATGTAATAGGAAAGAACAGTTAGAGTAATGATCAGTATTGATGTAATAGGAAATAACAGTTAGGGTAAGGATCAGTATTGATGTAATAGGAAAGTACAGAGTAAAGATCAGTATTGCGGTAATAGGAAAGAACAGTTAGAGTAATGATCAGTATTGATGAAATACGGAAAGAACAGTTAGAGTAATGAGCAGTATTGATGTAATAGGGATGGACAGAGTAATGATCAGTATTGATGTAATTGGAAAGGACAGTTAGAGTAATGACCAGTATTGATGTAATAGGAAAGAACAGTTAGAGTAATGATCGGTATTGATGTTATAGTAAAGAACAGTTAGAATAATGATCAATATTGATGTAATAGGAAAGAACATTTAGTTTAATGATCAGTATTGATGTAATAGGAAAGAAACGTTAGAGTAATAATCAGTATTGATGTAATAGGAAAGAACAGTTAGAGTAATGATCAGTATTGATGTAATAGGAAAAAACAGAGTAATGATCAGTATTGATGTAATAGGAAAGAACAGAGTAATGATGAGTATTGATGTAATAGGAAAGAACACTTAGAGTAATGATCAGTATTGATGATATGCAGAAAGAACAGTTAGAGTAATGATCAGTATTGATGTAATAGGAAAGAACAGTTAGAGTAATGATCAGTATTGATGTAATAGGAAAGAACAGAGTAATGATCAGTATTGATGTAATAGGAAAGAACAGAGTAATGATCAGTATTGATGTAATAAGAAAGAACAGTTAGAGTAATGATGAGTATTGATGTTATAGGAAAGAACCCTTAGAGTATTGATCAGTATTGATGAAATACGGAAAGAACAGTTAGAGTAATGATCAGTATTGATGTAATAGGAAAGAAAAAGTAATGATCAGTATTGATGTAATAGGAAAGAACAGTTAGAGTAATGATCAGTATTGATGTAATAGGAAAGAACAGTTAGAGTAATGATCAGTATTGATGTAATAGGAAAGAACAGTTAGAGTAATGATCAGTATTGATGTAATAGGAAAGAACAGTTAGAGTAATGATCAATATTGATGTAATAGGAAAGAACAGAGTAATGATCAGTATTGATGTAATTGGAAAGAACAGTTAAAGTAATGATCAGTATTGATGTAATAGGAAAGAACAGTTAGAGTAATGATCAGTATTGATGTAATAGGAAAGAACAGTTAGTGTAATGATCAGTATTGATATAATAGGAAAGAACAGTGTAATGATCAGTATTGATATAATAGATAAGAACAGTTAGAGTAATGATCAGTAATGATGTAATAGGAACGAACAGTTAAAGTAATGATCAGTATTGATGTAATAGGAAAGAACACTTAGAGTAATGATCAGTATTGATGTAATAGGAAAGAACAGTTAGAGTAATGACCAGTATTGATGTAATAGGAAAGAACAGAGTAATGATCAGTATTGATGTAATAGGAAAGAACAGTTAGAGTAATGACCAGTATTGATGTAATAGGAAAGAACATTTAGAGTAATGATCAGTATTGATGTAATAGGAAAGAACAGTTATAGTAATGATAAATATTGATGAAATATGGGAAGAAGAGTTAGAGTAATGATCAGTATTGATGTAATAGGAAATAACAGAGTAATGATCAGTATTGATGTAATAGGAAAGAACAGTTAGAGTAATGATCAGTATTGATGTAATAGGAAATAACAGTTAGGGTAAGGATCAGTATTGATGTAATAGGAAAGTACAGAGTAAAGATCAGTATTGCGGTAATAGGAAAGAACAGTTAGAGTAATGATCAGTATTGATGAAATACGGAAAGAACAGTTAGAGTAATGATCAGTATTGATGTAATAGGGATGGACAGAGTAATGATCAGTATTGATGTAATTGGAAAGGACAGTTAGAGTAATGACCAGTATTGATGTAATAGGAAAGAACAGTTAGAGTAATGATCGGTATTGATGTTATAGTAAAGAACAGTTAGAATAATGATCAATATTGATGTAATAGGAAAGAACATTTAGTTTAATGATCTATATTTATGTAATAGGAAAGAAACGTTAGAGTAATAATCAGTATTGATGTAATAGGAAAGAACAGTTAGAGTAATGATCAGTATTGATGTAATAGGAAAAAACAGAGTAATGATCAGTATTGATGTAATAGGAAAGAACAGAGTAATGATGAGTATTGATGTAATAGGAAAGAACACTTAGAGTAATGATCAGTATTGATGATATGCAGAAAGAACAGTTAGAGTAATGATCAGTATTGATGTAATAGGAAAGAACAGTTAGAGTAATGATCAGTATTGATGTAATAGGAAAGAACAGAGTAATAATCAGTATTGATGTAATAGGAAAGAACAGAGTAATGATCAGTATTGATGTAATAAGAAAGAACAGTTAGAGTAATGATGAGTATTGATGTTATAGGAAAGAACCCTTAGAGTATTGATCAGTATTGATGAAATACGGAAAGAACAGTTAGAGTAATGATCAGTATTGATGTAATAGGAAAGAAAAAGTAATGATCAGTATTGATGTAATAGGAAAGAACAGTTAGAGTAATGATCAGTATTGATGTAATAGGAAAGAACAGTTAGAGTAATGATCAGTATTGATGTAATAGGAAAGAACAGTTAGAGTAATGATCAGTATTGATGTAATAGGAAAGAACAGTTAGAGTAATGATCAGTATTGATGTAATAGGAAAGAACAGTTAGAGTAATGATCAATATTGATGTAATAGGAAAGAACAGAGTAATGATCAGTATTGATGTAATTGGAAAGAACAGTTAGAGTAATGATCAGTATTGATGTAATAGGAAAGAACAGTTAGAGTAATGATCAGTATTGATGTAATAGGAAAGAACAGTTAGTGTAATGATCAGTATTGATATAATAGGAAAGAACAGTGTAATGATCAGTATTGATATAATAGATAAGAACAGTTAGAGTAATGATCAGTAATGATGTAATAGGAACGAACAGTTAAAGTAATGATCAGTAGTGATGTAATAGGAAAGAACACTTAGAGTAATGATCAGTATTGATGTAATAGGAAAGAACAGTTAGAGTAATGATCAGTATTGATGTAATAGGAAAGAACAGTTAGAGTAATGATCAGTATTGATGTAATAGGAAAGAACAGTTAGAGTAATGATCAATATTGACGTAATAGGAAAGAACAGAGTAATGATCAGTATTGATGTAATAGGAAAGACCAGTTACAGTAATGATCAGTATTGATGTAATTGGAAAGAACAGTTAGAGTAATGATCAGTATTGATGTAATAGGAAAGAACAGTTAGAGTAATGATCAGTATTGATGTAATAGGAAAGAACAGTTAGTGTAATGATCAGTATTGATATAATAGGAAAGAACAGAGTAATGATCAGTATTGATATAATAGATAAGAACAGTTAGAGTAATGATAAGTAATGATGTAATAGGAACGAACAGTTAAAGTAATGATCAGTATTGATGTAATAGGAAAGAACAGTTAGTGTAATGATCAGTATTGATGTAATAGGAAAGAACATTTAGAGTAATGATCAGTATTGATGTAATAGGAAAGAACAGTTATAGTAATGATAAATATTGATGAAATATGGGAAGAAGAGTAAGAGTAATGATCAGTATTGATGTAATAGGAAATAACAGAGTAATGATCAGTATTGATGTAATAGGAAAGAACAGTTAGAGTAATGATCAGTATTGATGTAATAGGAAATAACAGTTAGGGTAATGATCAGTATTGAAGTAATAGGAAAGAACAGTTAGAGTAATGATCAGTATTGATGTAATAGGAAAGAACAGAGTAAAGATCAGTATTGCGGTAATAGGAAAGAACAGTTAGAGTAATGATCAGTATTGATGAAATACGGAAAGAACAGTTAGAGTAATGATCAGTATTGATGTAATAGGGATGGACAGAGTAATGATCAGTATTGATGTAATTGGAAAGGACAGTTAGAGTAATGACCAGTATTGATGTAATAGGAAAGAACAGTTAGAGTAATGATCGGTATTGATGTAATAGGAAAGAACATTTAGAATAATGATCAGTATTGATGTAATAGCAAAGAACAGAGTAATGATCAGTATTGATGAAATAGGAAAGAACAGTTAGAGTAATGATAAGTATTGATGTAATAAGAAAGAACAGTTAGAGTAATGATCAGTATTGATGTTATCGTAAAGAACAGTTAGAATAATGATAAATATTGATGTAATAGGAAAGAACATTTAGTGTAATGATCAGTATTGATGTAATAGGAAAGAAACGTTAGAGTAATAATCAGTATTGATGTAATAGGAAAGAACAGTTAGAGTAATGATCAGTATTGATGTAATAGGAAAAAACAGAGTAATGATCAGTATTGATGTAATAGGAAAGAACAGAGTAATGATGAGTATTGATGTAATAGGAAAGAACACTTAGAATAATGATCAGTATTGATGTAATAGGAAAGAACAGTTAGAGTAATGATCAGTATTGATGTAATAGGAAAGAAAAGAGAAATGATCAGTATTGATGAAATAGGAAAGAACAGTTAGAATAATGATCAGTATTGATGTAATAGGAAAGAACCGTTAGAATAATAATCAGTATTGATGTAATAGGAAATAACAGTTAGAGTAATGATCAGTATTGATGTAATAGGAAAGAACAGAGTAATGATCAATATTGATGTAATAGGAAAGAACAGAGTAATGATCAGTATTGATGTAATAAGAAAGAACAGTTAGAGTAATGATGAGTATTGATGTAATAGGAAAGAACCCTTAGAGTAATAATAAGTATTGATGAAATACGGAAAGAACAGTTAGAGTAATGATCAGTATTGATGTAATAGGAAAGAAAAAGTAATGATCAGTATTGATGTAATAGGAAAGAACCATTAGAGTAATGATCAGTATTGATGTAATAGGAAAGAACAGTTAGAGTAATGATCAGTATTGATGTAATAGGAAAGAACAGTTAGAGTAATGATCAATATTGATGTAATAGGAAAGAACAGTTAGAGTAATGATCAATATTGATGTAATAGGAAAGAACAGAGTAATGATCAGTATTGATGTAATAGGAAAGAACAGTTAGAGTAATGATCAGTATTGATGTAATTGGAAAGAACAGTTAGAGTAATGATCAGTATTGATGTAATAGGAAAGAACAGTTAGTGTAATGATCAGTATTGATATAATAGGAAAGAACAGAGTAATGATCAGTATTGATATAATAGATAAGAACAGTTAGAGTAATGATAAGTAATGATGTAATAGGAACGAACAGTTAAAGTAATGATCAGCATTGATGTAATAGGAAAGAACACTTAGAGTAATGATCAGTATTGATGTAATAGGAAAGAACAGTTAGAGTAATGATCAGTACTGATGTAATAGGAAAGAACAGTTAGAGTAATGATCAGTATTGATGTAATAGGAAAGAACAGTTAGAGTAATGATCAATATTGATGTAATAGGAAAGAACAGAGTAATGATCAGTATTGATGTAATAGGAAAGAACAGTTAGATTAATGATCAGTATTGATGTAATTGGAAAGAACAGTTAGAGTAATGATCAGTATTGATGTAATAGGGAAGAACAGTTAGTGTAATGAACAGTATTGATGTAATAGGAATGAACAGTTAGAATAATGATCAGTATTGATGTAATAGGAAAGACCAATTAGAGTAATGATCAGTATTGATGTAATAGGAAATAAGAGTTAGAGTAATGATCAGTATTGATGTAATAGGAAAGAACAGTGTAATGATCAGTATTTATATAATAGATAAGAACAGTTAGAGTAATGATCAGTAATGATGTAATAGGAACGAACAGTTAAAGTAATGATCAGTATTGATGTAATAGGAAAGAACACTTAGAGTAATGATCAGTATTGATGTAATAGGAAAGAACAGTTAGAGTAATGATCAGTATTGATGTAATAGGAAAGAACAGTTAGAGTAATGATCAGTATTGATGTAATAGGAAAGAACAGTTAGAGTAATGATCAATATTGATGTAATAGGAAAGAACAGAGTAATGATCAGTATTGATGTAATAGGAAAGAACAGTTAGAGTAATGATCAGTATTGATGTAATTGGAAAGAACAGTTAGAGTAATGATCAGTATTGATGTAATAGGAAAGAACTGTTAGAGAAATGATCAGTATTGATGTAATAGGAAAGAACAGTAAGTGTAATGATCAGTATTGATGTAATAGGAAAGAACAGGGTAAAGATCAGTATTGCGGTAATAGGGAAGAACAGTTAGAGTAATGATCAGTATTGATGAAATACGGAAAGAACAGTTAGAATAATGATCAGTATTGATGTAATAGCAAAGAACAGAGTAATGATCAGTATTGATGAAATAGGAAAGAACAGTTAGAGTAATGATCAGTATTGATGTAATAGGAAAGAACAGTTAGAGTAATAATCAGTATTGATGTTATAGTAAAGAACAGTTAGAATAATGATCAATATTGATGTAATAGGAAAGAACATTTAATGTAATGATCAGTATTGGTGTAATAGGAAAGAACCGTTAGAGTAATAATCAGTATTGATGTAATAGGAAAGAACAGTTAGAGTAATGATCAGTATTGATGTAATAGGAAAAAACAGAGTAATGATCAGTATTGATGTAATAGGAAAGAACAGAGTAATGATGAGTATTGATGTAATAGGAAAGAACACTTAGAGTAATGATCAGTATTGATGATGTACGGAAAGAACAGTTAGAGTAATGATCAGTATTGATGTAATAGGAAAGAAAAGAGAAATGATCAGTATTGATGAAATAGGAAAGAACAGTTAGAATAATGATCAGTATTGATGTAATAGGAAAGAACCGTTAGAGTAATAATCAGTATTGATGTAATAGGAAAGAACAGTTAGAGTAATGATCAGTATTGATGTAATAGGAAAGAACAGAGTAATGATCAGTATTGATGTAATAGGAAAGAACAGAGTAATGATCAGTATTGATGTAATAAGAAAGAACAGTTAGAGTAATGATGAGTATTGATGTAATAGGAAAGAAGCCTTAGAGTAATGATCAGTATTGATGAAATACGGAAAGAACAGTTAGAGTAATGATCAGTATTGATGTAATAGGAAAGAAAAAGTAATGATCAGTATTGATGTAATAGGAAAGAACAGTTAGAGTAATGATCAGTATTTATGTAATAGGAAAGAACAGTTAGAGTAATGATCAGTATTGATGTAATAGGAAAGAACAGTTAGACTAATGATCAGTATTGATGTAATAGGAAAGAACAGTGTAATGATCAGTATTGATATAATAGATAAGAACAGTTAGAGTAATGATCAGTAATGATGTAATAGGAACGAACAGTTAAAGTAATGATCAGTATTGATGTAATAGGAAAGAACACTTAGAATAATGATCAGTATTGATGTAATAGGAAAGAACAGTTAGAGTAATGATCAGTACTGATGTAATAGGAAAGAACAGTTAGAGTAATGATCAGTATTGATGTAATAGGAAAGAACAGTTAGAGTAATGATCAATATTGATGTAATAGGAAAGAACAGAGTAATGATCAGTATTGATGTAATAGGAAAGAACAGTTAGAGTAATGATCAGTATTGATGTAATTGGAAAGAACAGTTAGAGTAATGATCAGTATTGATGTAATAGGAAAGAACAGAGTAATGATCAGTATTGATGTAATAGGAAAGAACAGTTAGAGTAATGATCAGTAATGATGTAATAGGAAAGAACAGTTAGATTAATGCTCAGTATTTATGTAATAGGAAAGAACAGTTAGAGTAATGATCGGTATTGATGTAATAGGAAAGAACATTTGGAAGAATGATCAGTATTGATGTAATAGCAATGAACAAAGTAATGATCGGTATTGATGTAATAGGAAAGATCAGTTAGAGTAATGATCAGTATTGATGTAATAGGAAAGAACAGTTAGAGTAATGATCAGTATTGATGTAATAGTAAAGAACAGTTAGAATAATGATCAATATTGATGTAATAGGAAATAACATTTAGTGTAATGATCAGTATTGATGTAATAGGAAAGAACAGTTAGAGTAATGACCAGTATTGATGTAATAGGAAAGAACACTTAGAGTAATGATCAGTATTGATGTAATAGGAAAGAACAGTTAGAGTAATGATCAGTATTGATGTAATAGGAAAGAACAGTTAGAGTAATGATCAGTATTGATGTAATAGGAAAGAACAGAGTAATGATCAGTATTGATGTAAAAGGAAAGAACAGTTAGAGTAATGATCAGTATTGATGTAATAGGAAAGGACAGAGTAATGATCAGTATTGATGTAATAGGAAAGAACAGTTAGTGTAATGATCAGTAATGATATAATAGGAAAGAACAGTTAGAGTAATGATCAGTATTGATGTAATAGGAAAGAACAGTTTGTGTAATGATCAGTAATGATATAATAGGAAAGAACAGTTAGATTAATGATCAGTATTGATGTAATAGGAAAGAACAGTTAGTGTAATGATCAGTATTGATGTAATAGGAAAGAACAGTTAGAGTAATGATCAGTATTGATATAATAGGAAAGAACAGTTAGAGTAATGGTCAGTATTGATGTAATAGGAAAGAACAGTTAGAGTAATGATCAGTATTGATGTAATAAGAAAGAACAGAATAATGATCATTAATGATTCAATAGGAAAGAACAGTTAGAGTAATGATCAGTATTGATATGATAGGAATGAACAGTTAGAATAATGATCAGTATTGATGTAACAGGAAAGAACAGATTAATGATCAGTATTGATGTAATAGGAAAGAACAGTGAGAGTAATGATCAGTATTGATGTAATAGGAAAAAACATTTAGAATAATGATAAGTATTGATGTAATAGGAAAGACCAATTAGAGTAATGATCAGCATTGATGTAATAGGAAAGAAGAGTTAGAGTAATGATCAGTATTGATGTAATAGAAAAGAACTGTTAGAGTAATGATCAGTATTGATGTAATAGGAAAGAACAGTTAGAGTAATGATCAGTATTGATGTAATAGGCATGAACATTTTGAGTAATGATCAGTATTGATGTAATAGGAAAGAACAGTTAGAGTAATGATCAGTATTGATGTAAAAGGAAAGGACAGAGTAATGATCAGTATTGATGTAATAGGAAAGAACAGTTAGAGTAATGATCAGTATTGATGTAATAAGAAAGAACAATTTGAGTAATGATCAGTATTGATGTAATAGAAAAGAACAGTTAGAATAATGATCAGTATTGCGGTAATAGGAAAGAACAGTTAGAGTAATGATCACTATTAATGTAATAGGAAAGGACAGTAAGAGTAATGATCAGTATTGATGAAATAGGAAAGAACAGTTGGAGTAATGATCAGTATTGATGTAATAGGAAAGAACATTTAGAGTAATGATCAGTATTGATGTAATAGGAAAGAACAGTTAGAGTAATGATAAATATTGATGAAATATGGAAAGAACAGTTAGAGTAATGATCAGTAATGATGTAATAAGAAATAACAGAGTAATGATCAGTATTGATGTAATAGGAAATAACAGTTAGAGTAATGATCAGTATTGATGTAATAGGCATGAACAATTTGAGTAATGATCAGTATTGATGTAATAGGAAAGAACAGTTAGAGTAATGATCAGTATTGATGTAATAGGAAAGGACAGAGTAATGATCAGTATTGATGTAATAGGAAAGAACAGTTCGAGTAATGATCAGTATTGATGTAATAAGAAAGAACAATTTGAGTAATGATCAGTATTGATGTAATAGGAAAGAACAGTTAGAGTAATGATCAGTATTGATGTAATAGGAAAGGACAGAGTAATGATCAGTATTGATGTAATAGGAAAGAACAGTTCGAGTAATGATCAGTATTGATGTAATAAGAAAGAACAATTTGAGTAATGATCAGTATTGATGTAATAGGAAAGAACAGTTAGAGTAGTGATCAGTATTGCGGCAATAGGAAAGAACAGTTAGAGTAATGATCACTATTGATGTAATAGGAAAGAACAATTAGAGTAATGATCAGTATTGATGAAATAGGAAAGAACAGTTAGAGTAATGATCAGTATTGATGTAATAGGAAAGAACAGTTAGAGTAATGATAAATATTGATGAAATATGGAAAGAACAGTTAGAGTAATGATCAGTATTGATGTAATAAGAAATAACAGAGTAATGATCAGTATTGATGTAATAGGAAAGAACAGTTAGAGTAATGATCAGTATTGATGTAATAGGCATGAACATGTTGGGTAATGATCAGTATTGATGTAATAGGAAAGAACAGTTAGAGTAATGACCAGTATTGATGTAATAGGAAAGGACAGAGTAATGATCAGTATTGATGTAATAGGAAAGAACAGTTAGAGTAATAATCAGTATTGCGGTAATAGGAAAGAACAGTTAGAGTAATGATCACTATTGATGTAATAGGAAAGGACAGTTAGAGTAATGATCAGTATTGATGAAATAGGAAAGAACAGTTAGAGTAATGATCAGTATTGATGTAATAGGGATGGACAGAGTAATGATCAGTATTGATGTAATTGGAAAGGACAGTTAGAGTAATGACCAGTATTGATGTAATAGGAAAGAACAGTTAGAGTAATGATCGGTATTGATGTAATAGGAAAGAACATTTAGAATAATGATCAGTATTGATGTAATAGAAAAGAACAGAGTAATGATCAGTATTGATGAAATAGGAAAGAACAGTTAGAGTAATGATCAGTATTGATGTAATAGGAAAGAACAGTTAGAGTAATAATCAGTATTGATGTTATAGTAAAGAACAGTTAGAATAATGATCAATATTGATGTAATAGGAAAGAACATTTAATGTAATGATCAGTATTGTTGTAATAGGAAAGAACCGTTAGAGTAATAATCAGTATTGATGTAATAGGAAAGAACAGTTAGAGTAATGATCAGTATTGATGTAATAGGAAAAAACAGAGTAATGATCAGTATTGATGTAATAGGAAAGAACAGAGTAATGATGAGTATTGATGTAATAGGAAAGAACACTTAGAGTAATGATCAGTATTGATGATGTACGGAAGGAACAGTTAGAGTATTGATCAGTATTGATGTAATAGGAAAGAAAAGAGAAATGATCAGTATTGATGAAATAGGAAAGAACAGTTAGAATAATGATCAGTATTGATGTAATAGGAAAGAACCGTTAGAGTAATAATCAGTATTGATGTAATAGGAAAGAACAGTTAGAGTAATGATCAGTATTGATGTAATAGGAAAGAACAGAGTAATGATCAGTATTGATGTAATAGGAAAGAACAGAGTAATGATCAGTATTGATGTAATAAGAAAGAACAGTTAGAGTAATGATGAGTATTGATGTAATAGGAAAGAACCCTTAGAGTAATGATCAGTATTGATGAAATACGGAAAGAACACTTAGAGTAATGATCAGTATTGATGTAATAGGAAAGAAAAAGTAATGATCAGTATTGATGTAATAGGAAAGAACAGTTAGAGTAATGATCAGTATTTATGTAATAGGAAAGAACAGTGTAATGATCAGTATTGATATAATAGATAAGAACAGTTAGAGTAATGATCAGTAATGATGTAATAGGAACGAACAGTTAAAGTAATGATCAGTATTGATGTAATAGGAAAGAACACTTAGAATAATGATCAGTATTGATGTAATAGGAAAGAACAGTTAGAGTAATGATCAGTACTGATGTAATAGGAAAGAACAGTTAGAGTAATTATCAGTATTGATGTAATAGGAAAGAACAGTTAGAGTAATGATCAATATTGATGTAATAGGAAAGAACAGAGTAATGATCAGTATTGATGTAATAGGAAAGAACAGTTAGAGTAATGATCAGTATTGATGTAATTGGAAAGAACAGTTAGAGTAATGATCAGTATTGATGTAATAGGAAAGAACAGAGTAATGATCAGTATTGATGTAATAGGAAAGAACAGTTAGAATAATGATCAGTAATGATGTAATAGGAAAGAACAGTTAGATTAATGCTCAGTATTTATGTAATAGGAAAGAACAGTTAGAGTAATGATCGGTATTGATGTAATAGGAAAGAACATTTGGAAGAATGATCAGTATTGATGTAATAGCAATGAACAGAGTAATGATCGGTATTGATGTAATAGGAAAGATCAGTTAGAGTAATGATCAGTATTGATGTAATAGGAAAGAACAGTTAGAGTAATGATCAGTATTGATGTAATAGTAAAGAACAGTTAGAATAATGATCAATATTGATGTAATAGGAAATAACATTTAGTGTAATGATCAGTATTGATGTAATAGGAAAGAACACTTAGTGTAATGATCAGTATTGATGTAATAGGAAAGAACAGTTAGAGTAATGATCAGTATTGATGTAATAGGAAAGAACAGTTAGAGTAATGATCAGTATTGATGTAATAGGAAAGAACAGAGTAATGATCAGTATTGATGTAATAGGAAAGAACAGTTAGAGTAATGATCAGTATTGATGTAATAGGAAAGGACAGAGTAATGATCAGTATTGATGTAATAGGAAAGAACTGTTAGTGTAATGATCAGTAATGATATAATAGGAAAGAACAGTTAGAGTAATGATCAGTATTGATGTAATAGGAAAGAACAGTTAGTGTAATGATCAGTAATGATATAATAGGAAAGAACAGTTAGAGTAATGATCAGTATTGATGTAATAGGAAAGAACAGTTAGTGTAATGATCAGTATTGATGTAATAGGAAAGAACAGTTAGAGTAATGGTCAGTATTGATGTAATAGGAAAGAACAGTTAGAGTAATGATCAGTATTGATGTAATAGGAAAGAACAGAATAATGATCATTATTGATTCAATAGGAAAGAACAGTTAGAGTAATGATCAGTATTGATATGATAGGAATGAACAGTTAGAATAATGATCAGTATTGATGTAACAGGAAAGAACAGATTAATGATCAGTATTGATGTAATAGGAAAGAACAGTTAGAGTAATGATCAGTATTGATGTAATAGGAAAGAACAGTTAGAGTAATGATCAGTATTGATGTAATACGAAAAAACATTTAGAATAATGATAAGTATTGATGTAATAAGAAAGACCAATTAGAGTAATGATCAGCATTGATGTAATAGGAAAGAAGAGTTAGAGTAATGATCAGTATTGATGTAATAGAAAAGAACTGTTAGAGTAATGATCAGTATTGATGTAATAGGAAAGAACAGTTAGAGTAATGATCAGTATTGATGTAATAGGCATGAACATTTTGAGTAATGATCAGTATTGATGTAATAGGAAAGAACAGTTAGAGTAATGATCAGTATTGATGTAAAAGGAAAGGACAGAGTAATGATCAGTATTGATGTAATAGGAAAGAACAGTTAGAGTAATGATCAGTATTGATGTAATAAGAAAGAACAATTTGAGTAATGATCAGTATTTATGTAATAGGAAAGAACAGTTAGAATAATGATCAGTATTGCGGTAATAGGAAAGAACAGTTAGGGTAATGATCACTATTAATGTAATAGGAAAGGACAGTAAGAGTAATGATCAGTATTGATGAAATAGGAAAGAACAGTTGGAGTAATGATCAGTATTGATGAAATATGGAAAGAACAGTTAGAGTAATGATCAGTATTGATGTAATAAGAAATAACAGAGTAATGATCAGTATTGATGTAATAGGAAATAACAGTTAGGGTAAGGATCAGTATTGATGTAATAGGAAAGAACAGTTAGAGTAATCATCAGTATTGATGTAATAGGAAAGAACAGAGTAATGATCAGTATTGATGTAATAGGAAAGAACAGTTAGAGTAATCATCGGTAATGATGTAATAGGAAAGAACAGTTAGATTAATGCTCAGTATTTGTGTAATAGGAAAGAACAGTTAGAGTAATGATCGGTATTGATGTAATAGGTAAGAACATTTGCAATAATGATCAGTATTGATGTAATAGCAATGAACAGAGTAATGATCGGTATTGATGTAATAGGAAAGATCAGTTAGAGTAATGATCAGTATTGATGTAATAGGAAAGAACAGTTAGAGTAATGATCAGTATTGATGTAATAGTAAAGAACAGTTAGAATAATGATCAATGTTGATGTAATAGGAAATAACATTTAGTCTAATGATCAGTATTGATGTAATAGGAAAGAACAGTTAGAGTAATAATCAATATTGATGTAATAGGAAAGAAGAGTTAGAATAATGATCAGTATTGATGTAATAGGAAAGAACAGTTAGAGTAATGATCAGTATTGATGTAATAGGCATGAACAATTTGAGTAATGATCAGTATTGATGTAATAGGAAAGAACAGTTAGAGTAATGATCAGTATTGATGTAATAGGAAAGGACAGAGTAATGATCAGTATTGATGTAATAGGAAAGAACAGTTCGAGTAATGATCAGTATTGATGTAATAAGAAAGAACAATTTGAGTAATGATCAGTATTGATGTAATAGGAAAGAACATTTAGAGTAGTGATCAGTATTGCGGCAATAGGAAAAAACAGAGTAATGATCACTATTGATGTAATAGGAAAGAACAATTAGAGTAATGATCAGTATTGATGAAATAGGAAAGAACAGTTAGAGTAATGATCAATATTGATGTAATAGGAAAGAACAGTTAGAGTAATGATAAATATTGATGAAATATGGAAAGAACAGTTAGAGTAATGATCAGTATTGATGTAATAAGAAATAACAGAGTAATGATCAGTATTGATGTAATAGGAAAGAACAGTTAGAGTAATGATCAGTATTGATGTAATAGGAATGAACAGTTAGAATAATGATCAGTATTGATGTAACAGGAAAGAACAGATTAATGATCAGTATTGATATAATAGGAAAGAACAGTTAGAGTAATGATCAGTATTGATGTAATAGGAAAGAACAGTTAGAGTAATGATCAGTATTGATGTAATAGGAAAAAAGATTTAGAATAATGATAAGTATTGATGTAATAGGAAAGACCAATTAGAGTAATGATCAGTATTGATGTAATAGGAAAGAAGAGTTAGAGTAATGATCAGTATTGATGTAATAGAAAAGAACAGTTAGAGTAATGATCAGTATTGATGTAATAGGAAAGAACAGTTAGAGTAATGATCAGTATTGATGTAATAGGCATGAACATTTTGAGTAATGATCAGTATTGATGTAATAGGAAAGAACAGTTAGAGTAATGATCAGTATTGATGTAATAGGAAAGAACAATTTGAGTAATGATCAGTATTGATGTAATAGGAAAGAACAGTTAGAGTAATGATCAGTATTGCGGTAATAGGAAAGAACAGTTAGAGTAATGATCACTATTAATGTAATAGGAAAGGACAGTAAGAGTAATGATCAGTATTGATGAAATAGGAAAGAACAGTTGGAGTAATGATCAGTATTGATGTAATAGGAAAGAACATTTAGAGTAATGATCAGTATTGATGTAATAGGAAAGAACAGTTAGAGTAATGATCAGTATTGATGTAATAAGAAATAACAGAGTAATGATCAGTATTGATGTAATAGGAAATAAAAGTTAGGGTAAGGATCAGTATTGATGTAATAGGAAAGAACAGTTAGAGTAATCATCAGTATTGATGTAATTGGAAAGAACAGAGTAATGATCAGTATTGATGTAATAGGAAAGAACAGTTAGAGTAATGATCAGTAATGATGTAATAGGAAAGAACAGTTAGATTAATGCTCAGTATTTATGTAATAGGAAAGAACAGTTAGAGTAATGATCGGTATTGATGTAATAGGAAAGAACATTTAGAATAATGATCAGTATTGATGTAATAGCAATGAACAGAGTAATGATCGGTATTGATGTAATAGGAAAGATCAGTTAGAGTAATGATCAGTATTGATGTAATAGGAAAGAACAGTTAGAGTAATGATCAGTATTGATGTAATAGTAAAGAACAGTTAGAATAATAATCAATATTGATGTAATAGGAAAGAAGAGTTAGAGTAATGATCAGTATTGATGTAATAGGCATGAACAATTTGAGTAATGATCAGTATTGATGTAATAGGAAAGAACAGTTAGAGTAATGATCAGTATTGATGTAATAGGAAAGGACAGAGTAATGATCAGTATTGATGTAATAGGAAAGAACAGTTAGTGTAATGATCAGTATTGATGTAATAAGAAAGAACAATTTGAGTAATGATCAGTATTGATGTAATAGGAAAGAACAGTTAGAGTAGTGATAAGTATTGCGGCAATAGGAAAGAACAGTTAGAGTAATGATCACTATTGATGTAATAGGAAAGAACAATTAGAGTAATGATCAGTATTGATGAAATAGGAAAGAACAGTTAGAGTAATGATCAGTATTGATGTAATAGGAAAGAACAGTTAGAGTAATGATAAATATTGATGAAATATGGAAAGAACAGTTAGAGTAATGATCAGTATTGATGTAATAAGAAATAACAGAGTAATGATCAGTATTGATGTAATAGGAAAGAACAGTTAGAGTAATGATCAGTATTGATGTAATAGGAAAGAACAGTTAGAGTAATGATCAGTATTGATGTAATAGGCATGAACATGTTGAGTAATGATCAGTATTGATGTAATAGGAAAGAACAGTTAGAGTAATGATCAGTATTGATGTAATAGGAAAGGACAGAGTAATGATCAGTATTGATGTAATAGGAAAGAACAGTTAGAGTAATGATCAGTATTGATGTAATAGGAAAGAACAATTTGAGTAATGATCAGTATTGATGTAATAGGAAAGAACAGTTAGAGTAATAATCAGTATTGCGGTAATAGGAAAGAACAGTTAGAGTAATGATCACTATTGATGTAATAGGAAAGGACAGTTAGAGTAATGATCAGTATTGATGAAATAGGAAAGAACAGTTAGAGTAATGATCAGTATTGATGTAATAGGAAAGAACATTTAGAGTAATGATCAGTATTGATATAATAGGAAAGAACAGTTAGAGTAATGATAAATATTGATGAAATATGGAAAGAACAGTTAGAGTAATGATCAGTATTGATGTAATAAGAAATAACAGAGTAATGATCAGTATTGATGTAATAGGAAATAACAGTTAGGGTAAGGATCAGTATTGATGTAATAGGAAAGAACAGTTAGAGTAATGATCGGTATTGATGTAATAAGAAAGAACAGAGTAATGATCAGTATTGATGTAATAGGAAAGAACAGTTAGAGTAATGATCAGTAATGATGTAATAGGAAAGAACAGTTAGATTAATGCTCAGTATTTATGTAATAGGAAAGAACAGTTAGAGTAATGATCGGTATTGATGTAATAGGAAAGAACATTTAGAATAATGATCAGTATTGATGTAATAGCAATGAACAGAGTAATGATCGGTATTGATGTAATAGGAAAGATCAGTTAGAGTAATGATCAGTATTGATGTAATAGGAAAGAACAGTTAGAGAAATGATCAGTATTGATGTAATAGTAAAGAACAGTTAGAATAATGATCAATATTGATGTAATAGGAAATAACATTTAGTGTAATGATCAGTATTGATGTAATAGGAAAGAACAGTTAGAGTAATAATCAATATCGATGTAATAGGAAAGAACAGTTAGAGTAATGATCAGTATTGATGTAATACGAAAGAACAGAGTAATGATCAGTATTGATGTAATAGGAAAGAACAGTTAGAGTAATGATCAGTATTGATGTAATAAGAAAGAACAATTTGAGTAATGATCAGTATTGATGTAATAGGAAAGAACAGATAGAGTAGTGATCAGTATTGCGGCAATAGGAAAGAACAGTTAGAGTAATGATCACTATTGATGTAATAGGAAAGAACAATTAGAGTAATGATCAGTATTGATGAAATAGGAGAGAACATTTAGAGTAATGATCAGTATTGATGTAATAGGAAAGAACAGTTAGAGTAATGATCAGTAATGATGTAATAGGAAAGAACAGTTAGATTAATGCTCAGTATTTATGTAATAGGAAAGAACAGTTAGAGTAATGATCGGTATTGATGTAATAGGAAAGAACATTTAGAATAATGATCAGTATTGATGTAATAGCAATGAACAGAGTAATGATCGGTATTGATGTAATAGGAAAGATCAGTTAGAGTAATGATCAGTATTGATGTAATAGGAAAGAACAGTTAGAGTAATGATATGTATTGATGTAATAGTAAAGAACAGTTAGAATAATGATCAATATTGATGTAATAGGAAATAACATTTAGTGTAATGATCAGTATTGATGTAATAGGAAAAACAGTTAGAGTAATAATCAATATTGATGAAATAGGAAAGAAGAGTTAGAGTAATGATCAGTATTGATGTAATAGGAAAGAACAGTTAGAGTAATGAACAGTATTGATGTAATAGGCATGAACAATTTGAGTAATGATCAGTATTGATGTAATAGGAAAGAACAGTTAGAGTAATGATCAGTATTGATGTAATAAGAAAGGACAGAGTAATGATCAGTATTGATGTAATAGGAAAAACAGTTAGAGTAATGATCAGTATTGATGTAATAAGAAAGAACAATTTGAGTAATGATCAGTATTGATGTAATAGGAAAGAACAGTTAGAGTAGTGATCAGTATTGCGGCAATAGGAAAGAACAGTTAGAGTAATGATCACTATTGATGTAATAGGAATGAACAATTAGAGTAATGATCAGTATTGATGAAATAGGAAAGAACAGTTATAGTAATGATCAGTATTGATGTAATAGGAAAGAACATTTAGAGTAATGATAAATATTGATGAAATATGGAAAGAACAGTTAGAGTAATGATCAGTATTGATGTAATAAGAAATAACAGAGTAATGATCAATATTGATGTAATAGGAAAGAACAGTTAGAGTAATGATCAGTATTGATGTAATAGGAAAGAACAGTTAGAGTAATGATCAGTATTGATGTAATAGGCATGAACATTTTGAGTAATGATCAGTATTGATGTAATAGGAAAGGACAGTTAGAGTAATGACCAGTATTGATGTAATAGGAAAGGACAGAGTAATGATCAGTATTGATGTAATAGGAAAGAACAGTTAGAGTGATGATCAGTATTGATGTAATAGGAAAGAACAATTTGAGTAATAATCAGTATTGATGTAATAGGAAAGAACAGTTAGAGTAATAATCAGTATTGCGGTAATAGGAAAGAACAGTTAGAGTAATGATCACTATTGATGTAATAGGAAAGGACAGTTAGAGTAATGATCAGTATTGATGAAATAGGAAAGAACAGTTAGAGTAATGATCAGTATTGATGTAATAGGGATGGACAGAGTAATGATCAGTATTGATGTAATTGGAAAGGACAGTTAGAGTAATGACCAGTATTGATGTAATAGGAAAGAACAGTTAGAGTAATGATCGGTATTGATGTAATAGGAAAGAACATTTAGAATAATGATCAGTATTGATGTAATAGCAAAGAACAGAGTAATGATCAGTATTGATGAAATAGGAAAGAACAGTTAGAGTAATGATCAGTATTGATGTAATAGGAAAGAACCGTTAGAGTAATAATCAGTATTGATGTAATAGGAAAGAACAGTTAGAGTAATGATCAGTATTGATGTAATAGGAAAAAACAGAGTAATGATCTGTATTGATGTAATAGGAAAGAACAGAGTAATGATGAGTATTGATGTAATAGGAAAGAACACTTAGAGTAATGATCAGTATTGATGATGTACGGAAAGAACAGTTAGAGTAATGATCAGTATTGATGTAATAGGAAAGAAAAGAGAAATGATCAGTATTGATGAAATAGGAAAGAACAGTTAGAATAATGATCAGTATTGATGTAATAGGAAAGAACCGTTAGAGTAATAATCAGTATTGATATAATAGGAAAGAACAGTTAGAGTAATGATCAGTATTGATGTAATAGGAAAGAACAGAGTAATGATCAGTATTGATGTAATAGGAAAGAACAGAGTAATGATCAGTATTGATGTAATAAGAAAGAACAGTTAGAGTAATGATGAGTATTGATGTAATAGGAAAGAACCCTTAGAGTAATGATCAGTATTGATGAAATACGGAAAGAACAGTTAGAGTAATGATCAGTATTGATGTAATAGGAAAGAAAAAGTAATGATCAGTATTGATGTAATAGGAAAGAACAGTTAGAGTAATGATCAGTATTTATGTAATAGGAAAGAACAGTTAGAGTAATGATCAGTATTGATGTAATAGGAAAGAACAGTTAGACTAATGATCAGTATTGATGTAATAGGAAAGAACAGTGTAATGATCAGTATTGATATAATAGATAAGAAAAGTTAGAGTAATGATCAGTAATGATGTAATAGGAACGAACAGTTAAAGTAATGATCAGTATTGATGTAATAGGAAAGAACACTTAGAATAATGATCAGTATTGATGTAATAGGAAAGAACAGTTAGAGTAATGATCAGTACTGATGTAATAGGAAAGAACAGTTAGAGTAATGATCAGTATTGATGTAATAGGAAAGAACAGTTAGAGTAATGATCAATATTGATGTAATAGGAAAGAACAGAGTAATGATCAGTATTGATGTAATAGGAAAGAACAGTTAGAGTAATGATCAGTATTGATGTAATTGGAAAGAACAGTTAGAGTAATGATCAGTATTGATGTAATAGGAAAGAACAGAGTAATGATCAGTATTGATGTAATAGGAAAGAACAGTTAGAGTAATGATCAGTAATGATGTAATAGGAAAGAACAGTTAGATTAATGCTCAGTATTTATGTAATAGGAAAGAACAGTTAGAGTAATGATCGGTATTGATGTAATAGGAAAGAACATTTGGAAGAATGATCAGTATTGATGTAATAGCAATGAACAGAGTAATGATCGGTATTGATGTAATAGGAAAGATCAGTTAGAGTAATGATCAGTATTGATGTAATAGGAAAGAACAGTTAGAGTAATGATCAGTATTGATGTAATAGTAAAGAACAGTTAGAATAATGATCAATATTGATGTAATAGGAAATAACATTTAGTGTAATGATCAGTATTGATGTAATAGGAAAGAACAGTTAGAGTAATGACCAGTATTGATGTAATAGGAAAGAACACTTAGAGTAATGATCAGTATTGATGTAATAGGAAAGAACACTTAGAGTAATGATCAGTATTGATGTAATAGGAAAGAACAGTTAGAGTAATGATCAGTATTGATGTAATAGGAAAGAACAGAGTAATGATCAGTATTGATGTAATAGGAAAGAACAGAGTAATGATGAGTATTGATGTAATAGGAAAGAACACTTAGAGTAATGATCAGTATTGATGATGTACGGAAAGAACAGTTAGAGTAATGATCAGTATTGATGTAATAGGAAAGAAAAGAGAAATGATCAGTATTGATGAAATAGGAAAGAACAGTTAGAATAATGATCAGTATTGATGTAATAGGAAAGAACCGTTAGAATAATAATCAGTATTGATGTAATAGGAAAGAACAGTTAGAGTAATGATCAGTATTGATCTAATAGGAAAGAACAGAGTAATGATCAGTATTGATGTAATAGGAAAGAACAGAGTAATGATCAGTATTGATGTAATAAGAAAGAACAGTTAGAGTAATGATGAGTATTGATGTAATAGGAAAGAACCCTTAGAGTAATGATCAGTATTGATGAAATACGGAAAGAACAGTTAGAGTAATGATCAGTATTGATGTAATAGGAAAGAAAAAGTAATGATCAGTATTGATGTAATAGGAAAGAACAGTTGGAGTAATGATCAGTATTGATGTAATAGGAAAGAACAGTTAGAGTAATGATCAGTATTGATGTAATAGGAAAGAACAGTTAGACTAATGATCAGTATTGATGTAATAGGAAAGAACAGTGTAATGATCAGTATTGATATAATAGATAAGAACAGTTAGAGTAATGATCAGTAATGATGTAATAGGAACGAACAGTTAAAGTAATGATCAGTATTGATGTAATAGGAAAGAACACTTAGAATAATGATCATTATTGATGTAATAGGAAAGAACAGTTAGAGTAATGATCAGTACTGATGTAATAGGAAAGAACAGTTAGAGTAATGATCAGTATTGATGTAATAGGAAAGAACAGTTAGAGTAATGATCAATATTGATGTAATAGGAAAGAACAGAGTAATGATCAGTATTGATGTAATAGGAAAGAACAGTTAGAGTAATGATCAGTATTGATGTAATTGGAAAGAACAGTTAGAGTAATGATCAGTATTGATGTAATAGGAAAGAACAGAGTAATGATCAGTATTGATGTAATAGGAAAGAACAGTTAGAGTAATGATCAGTAATGATGTAATAGGAAAGAACAGTTAGATTAATGCTCAGTATTTATGTAATAGGAAAGAACAGTTAGAGTAATGATCGGTATTGATGTAATAGGAAAGAACATTTGGAAGAATGATCAGTATTGATGTAATAGCAATGAACAGAGTAATGATCGGTATTGATGTAATAGGAAAGATCAGTTAGAGTAATGATCAGTATTGATGTAATAGGAAAGAACAGTTAGAGTAATGATCAGTATTGATGTAATAGTAAAGAACAGTTAGAATAATGATCAATATTGATGTAATAGGAAATAACATTTAGTGTAATGATCAGTATTGATGTAATAGGAAAGAACAGTTAGAGTAATGACCAGTATTGATGTAATAGGAAAGAACACTTAGAGTAATGATCAGTATTGATGTAATAGGAAAGAACAGTTAGAGTAATGATCAGTATTGATGTAATAGGAAAGAACAGTTAAAGTAATGATCAGTATTGATGTAATAGGAAAGAACAGAGTAATGATCAGTATTGATGAAATAGGAAAGAACAGTTAGAGTAATGATCAGTATTGATGTAATAGGAAAGGACAGAGTAATGATCAGTATTGATGTAATAGGAAAGAACAGTTAGTGTAATGATCAGTAATGATATAATAGGAAAGAACAGTTAGAGTAATGATCAGTATTGATGTAATAGGAAAGAACAGTTAGTGTAATGATCAGTAATGATATAATAGGAAAGAACAGTTAGAGTAATGATCAGTATTGATGTAATAGGAAAGAACAGTTAGTGTAATGATCAGTATTGATGTAATAGGAAAGAACAGTTAGAGTAATGATCAGTATTGATATAATAGGAAAGAACAGTTAGAGTAATGGTCAGTATTGATGTAATAGGAAAGAACAGTTAGAGTAATGATCAGTATTTATGTAATAGGAAAGAACAGTATAATGATCATTATTGATTCAATAGGAAAGAACAGTTAGTGTAATGATCAGTATTGATGTAATAGGAAAGAACAGTTAGAGTAATGATCAGTATTGATATAATAGGAAAGAACAGTTAGAGTAATGATCAGTATTGATGTAATAGGAAAGAACAGTTAGTGTAATGATCAGTATTGATGTAATAGGAAAGAACAGTTAGAGTAATGATCAGTATTGATATAATAGGAAAGAACAGTTAGAGTAATGATCAGTATTGATATGATAGGAATGAACAGTTAGAATAATGATCAGTATTGATGTAACAGGAAAGAACAGATTAATGATCAGTATTGATGTAATAGGAAAGAACAGTTAGAGTAATGATCAGTATTGATGTAATAGGAAAGAACAGTTAGAGTAATGATCAGTATTGATGTAATAGGAAAAAACATTTAGAATAATGATAAGTATTGATGTAATAGGAAAGAACAATTAGAGTAATGATCAGTATTGATGTAATAGGAAAGAAGAGTTAGAGTAATGATCAGTATTGATGTAATAGAAAAGAACTGTTAGAGTAATGATCAGTATTGATGTAATAGGAAAGAACAGTTAGAGTAATGATCAGTATTGATGTAATAGTAAAGAACAGTTAGAATAATGATCAATATTGATGTAATAGGAAATAACATTTAGTGTAATGATCAGTATTGATGTAATAGGAAAGAACAGTTAGAGTAATGACCAGTATTGATGTAATAGGAAAGAACACTTAGAGTAATGATCAGTATTGATGTAATAGGAAAGAACAGTTAGAGTCATGATCAGTATTGATGTAATAGGAAAGAACAGTTAAAGTAATGATCAGTATTGATGTAATAGGAAAGAACAGAGTAATGATCAGTATTGATGTAATAGGAAAGAACAGTTAGAGTAATGATCAGTATTGATGTAATAGGAAAGGACAGAGTAATGATCAGTATTGATGTAATAGGAAAGAACAGTTAGTGTAATGATCAGTAATGATATAATAGGAAAGAACAGTTAGAGTAATGATCAGTATTGATGTAATAGGAAAGAACAGTTAGTGTAATGATCAGTAATGATATAATAGGAAAGAACAGTTAGAGTAATGATCAGTATTGATGTAATAGGAAAGAACAGTTAGTGTAATGATCAGTATTGATGTAATAGGAAAGAACAGTTAGAGTAATGATCAGTATTGATATAATAGGAAAGAACAGTTAGAGTAATGGTCAGTATTGATGTAATAGGAAAGAACAGTTAGAGTAATGATCAGTATTTATGTAATAGGAAAGAACAGAATAATGATCATTATTGATTCAATAGGAAAGAACAGTTAGAGTAATGATCAGTATTGATATGATAGGAATGAACAGTTAGAATAATGATCAGTATTGATGTAACAGGAAAGAACAGATTAATGATCAGTATTGATGTAATAGGAAAGAACAGTTAGAGTAATGATCAGTATTGATGTAATAGGAAAGAACAGTTAGAGTAATGATCAGTATTGATGTAATAGGAAAAAACATTTAGAATAATGATAAGTATTGATGTAATAGGAAAGAACAATTAGAGTAATGATCAGTATTGATGTAATAGGAAAGAAGAGTTAGAGTAATGATCAGTATTGATGTAATAGAAAAGAACTGTTAGAGTAATGATCAGTATTGATGTAATAGGAAAGAACAGTTAGAGTAATGATCAGTATTGATGTAATAGGCATGAACATTTTGAGTAATGATCAGTATTGATGTAATAGGAAAGAACAGTTAGAGTAATGATCAGTATTGATGTAAAAGGAAAGGACAGAGTAATGATCAGTATTGATGTAATAGGAAAGAACAGTTACAGTAATGATCAGTATTGATGTAATAAGAAAGAACAATTTGAGTAATGATCAGTATTGATGTAATAGGAAAGAACAGTTAGAGTAATGATCAGTATTGCGGTAATAGGAAAGAACAGTTAGAGTAATGATCACTATTAATGTAATAGGAAAGGACAGTAAGAGTAATGATCAGTATTGATGAAATAGGAAAGAACAGTTGGAGTAATGATCAGTATTGATGTAATAGGAAAGAACATTTAGAGTAATGATCAGTATTGATGTAATAGGAAAGAACAGTTAGAGTAATGATAAATATTGATGAAATATTGAAAGAACAGTTAGAGTAATGATCAGTATTGATGTAATAAGAAATAACAGAGTAATGATCAGTATTGATGTAATAGGAAATAACAGTTAGGGTAAGGATCAGTATTGATGTAATAGGAAAGAACAGTTAGAGTAATCATCAGTATTGATGTAATAGGAAAGAACAGAGTAATGATCAGTATTGATGTAATAGGAAAGAACAGTTAGAGTAATGATCAGTAATGATGTAATAGGAAAGAACAGTTAGATTAATGCTCAGTATTTGTGTAATAGGAAAGAACAGTTAGAGTAATGATCGGTATTGATGTAATAGGAAAGAACATTTGGAATAATGATCAGTATTGATGTAATAGCAATGAACAGAGTAATGATCGGTATTGATGTAATAGGAAAGATCAGTTAGAGTAATGATCAGTATTGATGTAATAGGAAAGAACATTTAGAGTAATGATCAGTATTGATGTAATAGTAAAGAACAGTTAGAATAATGATCAATGTTGATGTAATAGGAAATAACATTTAGTGTAATGATCAGTATTGATGTAATAGGAAAGAACTGTTAGAGTAATAATCAATATTGATGTAATAGGAAAGAAGAGTTAGAGTAATGATCAGTATTGATGTAATAGGAAAGAACAGTTAGAGTAATGATCAGTATTGATGTAATAGGCATGAACAATTTGAGTAATGATCAGTATTGATGTAATAGGAAAGAACAGTTAGAGTAATGATCACTATTGATGTAATAGGAAAGAACAGAATAATGATCAGTATTGATGTAATAGGAAAGAACAGAGTAATGATCAGTATTGATGTAATAAGAAAGAACAGTTAGAGTAATGATGAGTATTGATGTAATAGGAAAGAACACTTAGAGTAATGATCAGTATTGATGAAATACGGAAAGAACAGTTAGAGTAATGATCAGTATTGATGTAATAGGAAAGGTAAGAGTAATGATCAGTATTGATGAAACAGGAAAGAACAGTTAGAATAATGATCAGTATTGATGTAATAGGAAAGAACCGTTAGAGTAATGATCAGTATTGATGTAATAGGAAAGAACAGTTAGAGTAAGGATCAGTATTGATGTAATAGAAAAGAACAGTTAGATTAATGATCAGTATTGATGTAATAGGAAAGAACAGAGTAATGATCAGTATTGATAATAGGAAAGAACAGTTAGTGTAATGATCAGAATTGATGTAATAGGAAAGAACAGTTAGAGTAATGATCAGTATTGATGTAATAGGAAAGAACAGTTAGAGTGATGATCAGTATTGATATAATAGGAAAGAGCAGTTAGAGTAATGATCAGTATAGATGTAATAGGAAAAAACCGTTAGAGTAATGATCAGTATTGATGTAATAGGAAAGAAAAGAGAAATGATAAGTATTGATGAAATAGGAAAGAACAGTTAGAATAATGATCAGTATTGATGTAATAGGAAAGAACCGTTAGAGTAATAATCAGTATTGATGTAATAGGAAAGAACAGTTAGAGTAATGATCAGTATTGATCTAATAGGAAAGAACAGAGTAATGATCAGTATTGATGTAATAGGAAAGAACAGAGTAATGATCAGTATTGATGTAATAAGAAAGAACAGTTAGAGTAATGATGAGTATTGATGTAATAGGAAAGAACCCTTAGAGTAATGATCAGTATTGATAAAATACGGAAAGAACAGTTAGAGTAATGATCAGTATTGATGTAATAGGAACGAAAAAGTAATGATCAGTATTGATGTAATAGGAAAGAACAGTTAGAGTAATGATCAGTATTTATGTAATAGGAAAGAACAGTTAGAGTAATGATCAGTATTGATGTAATAGGAAAAAACAGTTAGACTAATGATCAGTATTGATGTAATAGGAAAGAACAGTGTAATGATCAGTATTGATATAATAGATAAGAACAGTTAGAGTAATGATCAGTAATGATGTAATAGGAACGAACAGTTAAAGTAATGATCAGTATTGATGTAATAGGAAAGAACACTTAGAATAATGATCAGTATTGATGTAATAGGAAAGAACAGTTAGAGTAATGATCAGTACTGATGTAATAGGAAAGAACAGTTAGAGTAATGATCAGTATTGATGTAATAGGAAAGAACAGTTAGAGTAATGATCAATATTGATGTAATAGGAAAGAACAGAATAATGATCAGTATTGATGTAATAGGAAAGAACAGTTAGAGTAATGATCAGTATTGATGTAATTGGAAAGAACAGTTAGAGTAATGATCAGTATTGATGTAATAGGAAAGAACAGAGTAATGATCAGTATTGATGTAATAGGAAAGAACAGTTAGAGTAATGATCAGTAATGATGTAATAGGAAAGAACAGTTAGATTAATGCTCAGTATTTATGTAATAGGAAAGAACAGTTAGATTAATGATCGGTATTGATGTAATAGGAAAGAACATTTGGAAGAATGATCAGTATTGATGTAATAGCAATGAACAGAGTAATGATCGGTATTGATGTAATAGGAAAGATCAGTTAGAGTAATGATCAGTATTGATGTAATAGGAAAGAACAGTTAGAGTAATGATCAGTATTGATGTAATAGTAAAGAACAGTTAGAATAATGATCAATATTGATGTAATAGGAAATAACATTTAGTGTAATGATCAGTATTGATGTAATAGGAAAGAACAGTTAGAGTAATGACCAGTATTGATGTAATAGGAAAGAACACTTAGAGTAATGATCAGTATTGATGTAATAGGAAAGAACAGTTAGAGTAATGATCAGTATTGATGTAATAGGAAAGAACAGTTAAAGTAATGATCAGTATTGATGTAATAGGAAAGAACAGAGTAATGATCAGTATTGATGTAATAGGAAAGAACAGTTAGAGTAATGATCAGTATTGATGTAATAGGAAAGGACAGAGTAATGATCAGTATTGATGTAATAGGAAAGAACAGTTAGTGTAATGATCAGTAATGATATAATAGGAAAGAACAGTTAGAGTAATGATCAGTATTGATGTAATAGGAAAGAACAGTTAGTGTAATGATCAGTAATGATATAATAGGAAAGAACAGTTAGAGTAATGATCAGTATTGATGTAATAGGAAAGAACAGTTAGTGTAATGATCAGTATTGATGTAATAGGAAAGAACAGTTAGAGTAATGATCAGTATTGATATAATAGGAAAGAACAGTTAGAGTAATGGTCAGTATTGATGTAATAGGAAAGAACAGTTAGAGTAATGATCAGTATTTATGTAATAGGAAAGAACAGAATAATGATCATTATTGATTCAATAGGAAAGAACAGTTAGAGTAATGATCAGTATTGATATGATAGGAATGAACAGTTAGAATAATGATCAGTATTGATGTAACAGGAAAGAACAGATTAATGATCAGTATTGATGTAATAGGAAAGAACAGTTAGAGTAATGATCAGTATTGATGTAATAGGAAAGAACAGTTAGAGTAATGATCAGTATTGATGTAATAGGAAAAAACATTTAGAATAATGATAAGTATTGATGTAATAGGAAAGAACAATTAGAGTAATGATCAGTATTGATGTAATAGGAAAGAAGAGTTAGAGTAATGATCAGTATTGATGTAATAGAAAAGAACTGTTAGAGTAATGATCAGTATTGATGTAATAGGAAAGAACAGTTAGAGTAATGATCAGTATTGATGTAATAGGCATGAACATTTTGAGTAATGATCAGTATTGATGTAATAGGAAAGAACAGTTAGAGTAATGATCAGTATTGATGTA
Source organism: Acanthosepion esculentum (assembly GCA_964036315.1). Classification (NCBI taxonomy): domain Eukaryota; kingdom Metazoa; phylum Mollusca; class Cephalopoda; order Sepiida; family Sepiidae; genus Acanthosepion; species Acanthosepion esculentum. Next base: position 35,630,882 of record OZ038492.1, on the reverse strand, counting down.
AAAGGAAAGGACAGAGTAATGATCAGTATTGATGTAATAGGAAAGAACAGTTAGAGTAATGATCAGTATTGATGTAATAGGAAAGAACAGTTAGAGTAATGATCAGTATTGCGGTAATAGGAAAGAACAGTTAGAGTAATGATCACTATTAATGTAATAGGAAAGGACAGTAAGAGTAATGATCAGTATTGATGAAATAGGAAAGAACAGTTGGAGTAATGATCAGTATTGATGTAATAGGAAAGAACATTTAGAGTAATGATCAGTATTGATGTAATAGGAAAGAACAGTTAGAGTAATGATCAGTATTGATGTAATAGGAAAAAACATTTAGAATAATGATAAGTATTGATGTAATAGGAAAGAACAATTAGAGTAATGATCAGTATTGATGTAATAGGAAAGAAGAGTTAGAGTAATGATCAGTATTGATGTAATAGAAAAGAACTGTTAGAGTAATGATCAGTATTGATGTAATAGGAAAGAACAGTTAGAGTAATGATCAGTATTGATGTAATAGGCATGAACATTTTGAGTAATGATCAGTATTGATGTAATAGGAAAGAACAGTTAGAGTAATGATCAGTATTGATGTAAAAGGAAAGGACAGAGTAATGATCAGTATTGATGTAATAGGAAAGAACAGTTAGAGTAATGATCAGTATTGATGTAATAGGAAAGAACAGTTAGAGTAATGATCAGTATTGCGGTAATAGGAAAGAACAGTTAGAGTAATGATCACTATTAATGTAATAGGAAAGGACAGTAAGAGTAATGATCAGTATTGATGAAATAGGAAAGAACAGTTGGAGTAATGATCAGTATTGATGTAATAGGAAAGAACATTTAGAGTAATGATCAGTATTGATGTAATAGGAAAGAACAGTTAGAGTAATGATAAATATTGATGAAATATTGAAAGAACAGTTAGAGTAATGATCAGTATTGATGTAATAAGAAATAACAGAGTAATGATCAGTATTGATGTAATAGGAAATAACAGTTAGGGTAAGGATCAGTATTGATGTAATTGGAAAGAACAGTTAGAGTAATCATCAGTATTGATGTAATAGGAAAGAACAGAGTAATGATCAGTATTGATGTAATAGGAAAGAACAGTTAGAGTAATGATCAGTAATGATGTAATAGGAAAGAACAGTTAGATTAATGCTCAGTATTTGTGTAATAGGAAAGAACAGTTAGAGTAATGATCGGTATTGATGTAATAGGAAAGAACATTTGGAATAATGATCAGTATTGATGTAATAGCAATGAACAGAGTAATGATCGGTATTGATGTAATAGGAAAGATCAGTTAGAGTAATGATCAGTATTGATGTAATAGGAAAGAACATTTAGTGTAATGATCAGTATTGATGTAATAGTAAAGAACAGTTAGAATAATGATCAATGTTGATGTAATAGGAAATAACATTTAGTGTAATGATCAGTATTGATGTAATAGGAAAGAACTGTTAGAGTAATAATCAATATTGATGTAATAGGAAAGAAGAGTTAGAGTAATGATCAGTATTGATGTAATAGGAAAGAACAGTTAGAGTAATGATCAGTATTGATGTAATAGGCATGAACAATTTGAGTAATGATCAGTATTGATGTAATAGGAAAGAACAGTTAGAGTAATGATCACTATTGATGTAATAGGAAAGAACAGAATAATGATCAGTATGTAATAAGAAAGAACAGTTAGAGTAATGATGCGTATTGATGTAATAGGAAAGAACACTTAGAGTAATGATCAGTATTGATGAAATACGGAAAGAACAGTTAGAGTAATGATCAGTATTGATGTAATAGGAAAGGTAAGAGTAATGATCAGTATTGATGAAACAGGAAAGAACAGTTAGAATAATGATCAGTATTGATGTAATAGGAAAGAACCGTTAGAGTAATGATCAGTATTGATGTAATAGGAAAGAACAGTTAGAGTAAGGATCAGTATTGATGTAATAGAAAAGAACAGTTAGATTAATGATCAGTATTGATGTAATAGGAAAGAACAGAGTAATGATCAGTATTGATAATAGGAAAGAACAGTTAGTGTAATGATCAGAATTGATGTAATAGGAAAGAACAGTTAGAGTAATGATCAGTATTGATGTAATAGGAAAGAACAGTTAGAGTGATGATCAGTATTGATATAATAGGAAAGAGCAGTTAGAGTAATGATCAGTATAGATGTAATAGGAAAAAACCGTTAGAGTAATGATCAGTATTGATGTAATAGGAAAGAACAGGTAGAGTAATGATCAGTATTGATGTAATAGGAAAGAACAGTTAGATTAATGATCAGTATTGATGTAATAGGAAAGAACAGAGTAATGATCAGTACTGATGTAATAGGAAAGAACAGTTAGTGTAATGATAAATATTGATGAAATATGGAAAGAAGAGTTAGAGTAATGATCAGTATTGATGTAATAGGAAATAATAGAGTAATGATCAGTATTGATGTAATAGGAAAGAACAGTTAGAGTAATGATCAGTATTGATGTAATAGGAAAGAACAGTTAGAGTAATGATCAGTATTGATGTAATAGGAAATAACAGAGTAATGATCAGTATTGATGTAATAGGAAAGAATACTTAGAGTAATGATCAGTATTGATGAAATACGGAAAGAACAGTTAGAGTAATGATCAGTATTGATGTAATAGGAAAGAACAGTTAGAGTAATGATCAGTATTGATGTAATAGGAAATAACAGAGTAATGATCAGTATTGATGTAATAGGAAAGAATACTTAGAGTAATGATCAGTATTGATGAAATACGGAAAGAACAGTTAGAGTAATGATCAGTATTGATGTAATAGGGAAGAACAGAGTAATGATCAGTATTGATGTAATTGGAAAGAACAGTTAGAGTAATGACCAGTATTGATGTAATAGGAAAGAACAGTTAGAGTAATGATCGGTATTGATGTAATAGGAAATAACATTTAGAATAATGATCAGTATTGATGTAATAGCAAAGAACAGAGAAATGATCAGTATTGATGTAATAGGAAAGAACAGTTAGTGAAATGATCAGTATTGATGTAATAGGAAAGAACCGTTAGAGTAATAATCAGTATTGATGTAATAGGAAAGAACAGTTAGAGTAATGATCAGTATTGATGTAATAGGAAAGAACAGAGTAATGATCAGTATTGATGTAAAAGGAAAGAACAGAGTAATGATCAGTATTTATGTAATAGGAAAGAACATTTAGAGTAATGATGTGTATTGATGTAATAGGAAAGAACACTTTGAGTAATGATCAATATTGATGTAATAGGAAAGAACCGTTACAGTAATGATCAGTATTGATGTAATAGGAAAGAACAGTTAGAGTAATGATCAGTATTGATGTAATAGAAAAGAACAGTTAGAGTAATGATCAGTATTGATGTAATAGGAAAGAACAGATTAATGATCAGTATTGATATAATAGGAAAGAACAGTTAGAGTAATGATCAGTATTGATGTAATAGGAGAGAACAGTTAGAGTAATGATCAGTATTGATGTAATAGGACCGAACAGTTAGAGTGATGATCAGTATTGATGTAATAGCAAAAAACAGTTAGAGTAATGATCAGTATTGATGTAATAGGAAAGAACAGTTAGAGTAATGATCAGTATAGATGTAATAGGAAAGAACAGTTAGAGTAATGATCAGTATTGATGTAATAGGAAAGAACAGAGTAATGATCAGTATTGATGTTATAGGAAAGAACAGTTAGCGTAATGATCAGTATTGATGTAATAGGAATGAACATCTTGAGTAATGATCAGTATTGATGTAATATGAAAGAACAGAGTAATGATCAGTATTGATGTAATAGGAAAGAAAAGTTAGAGTAATGATCAGTATTGATGTAATCGCAAAGAACAGTTAGAGTAATGATCAGTATTGATGTAATAGGAAAAAACAGTTAGAGTAATGATCAGTATTGATGTAATATGAAAGAACAGTTAGAGTAATGATCACTATTGATGTAATAGGAAAGAACAGTTAGAGTAATGATAAATATTGATGAAATATGGAAAGAACACTTAGAGTAATGATCAGTATTGATGTAATAGGAAATAACAGAGTAATGATCAGTATTGATGTAACAGGAAAGAACAGTTAGAGTAATGATCAATATTGATGTAATCGGAAAGAACAGTTAGAGTAATGATCAGTATTGATGAAATACGGAAAGAACAGTTAGAGTAATGATCAGTATTGATGTAATTGGGAAGAAAAAGTAATGATCAGTATTGATGTAATAGGAAAGAACAGTTAATGTAATGATCATTATTGATGTAATAGGAAAGAATAGTTAGAGTAATGATCAGTATTTATGCAATAGGAAAAAACAGTAAGAGTTATGATCAGTATTGATGTAATAGGAAAGAACAGTTAGAGTAATGATCAGTATTGGTGTAATAGGAAAGAACAGTTAGAGTAATGATCAGTAATGATGTAATAGGAAAGAACAGTTAGAGTAATTATCAGTATTTATGTAATAGGAAAGAACAGTTAGAGTAATGATCGGTATTGATGTAATAGGAAAGAACATTTAGAATAATGATCAGTATTGTTGTAATAGCAAAGAACAGAGTAATGATCAGTATTGATGTAATAGCAAAGAACAGTTAGAGTAATGATCAGTATTGATGTAATAGGAAAGAAAAAAGTAATGATCAGTATTGATGAAATAGGAAAGAACAGTTAGAGTAATGGTCAGTATTGATGTAATAGGAAAGAATTGTTAGTGTAATGATCAGTATTTATGTAATAGGAATAAACAGTTAGAGTAATGATCAGTATTGATGTAATAGAAAAGAACAGTTAGAGTAATGATCAGTATATATGTAATAGGAAAGAACAGAGTAATGATCAGTATTGATACAATAGGAAAGAACAGTTAGAGTAATGATCAGTATTGATGTAATAGGAAAGAACAGTTAGATTAATGATCAATAATGATGTAATAGGAAAGAACATTTAGAGTAATGATCAGTATTGATGTAATAGGAAAGAACAATTAGAGTAATGATCAGTATTGATGTAATAGGAAAGAACAGTTAGAGTAATGATCAGTATTGATGTAATAGGAAAGAACATTTAGAGTAATGATCAGTATTGATGTAATAGGAAAGAACAGGGTAATGATCAGTATTGATGTAATAGGAAAGAACAGTTAGAGTAATGATCAGTATTGATGTAATAGGAATGAACAGTTTGAGTAATGATCAGTATTGATGTAATAGGAAAGAACAGAGTAATGATCAGTATTGATGTAATAGGAAAGAACAGTTAGAGTAATGATCAGTACTGATGTAATAGGAAAGAACAGTTAGAGTAATGATCAGTATTGATGTAATAGGAAAGAACAGTTAGAGTAATGATCAATATTGATGTAATAGGAAAGAACAGAGTAATGATCAGTATTGATGTAATAGGAAAGAACAGTTAGAGTAATGATCAGTATTGATGTAATTGGAAAGAACAGTTAGAGTAATGATCAGTATTGATGTAATAGGAAAGAACAGAGTAATGATCAGTATTGATGTAATAGGAAAGAACAGTTAGAATAATGATCAGTAATGATGTAATAGGAAAGAACAGTTAGATTAATGCTCAGTATTTATGTAATAGGAAAGAACAGTTAGAGTAATGATCGGTATTGATGTAATAGGAAAGAACATTTGGAAGAATGATCAGTATTGATGTAATAGCAATGAACAGAGTAATGATCGGTATTGATGTAATAGGAAAGATCAGTTAGAGTAATGATCAGTATTGATGTAATAGGAAAGAACAGTTAGAGTAATGATCAGTATTGATGTAATAGTAAAGAACAGTTAGAATAATGATCAATATTGATGTAATAGGAAATAACATTTAGTGTAATGATCAGTATTGATGTAATAGGAAAGAACAGTTAGAGTAATGACCAGTATTGATGTAATAGGAAAGAACACTTAGTGTAATGATCAGTATTGATGTAATAGGAAAGAACAGTTAGAGTAATGATCAGTATTGATGTAATAGGAAAGAACAGTTAGAGTAATGATCAGTATTGATGTAATAGGAAAGAACAGAGTAATGATCAGTATTGATGTAATAGGAAAGAACAGTTAGAGTAATGATCAGTATTGATGTAATAGGAAAGGACAGAGTAATGATCAGTATTGATGTAATAGGAAAGAACAGTTAGTGTAATGATCAGTAATGATATAATAGGAAAGAACAGTTAGAGTAATGATCAGTATTGATGTAATAGGAAAGAACAGTTAGTGTAATGATCAGTAATGATATAATAGGAAAGAACAGTTAGAGTAATGATCAGTATTGATGTAATAGGAAAGAACAGTTAGTGTAATGATCAGTATTGATGTAATAGGAAAGAACAGTTAGAGTAATGATCAGTATTGATATAATAGGAAAGAACAGTTAGAGTAATGGTCAGTATTGATGTAATAGGAAAGAACAGTTAGAGTAATGATCAGTATTGATGTAATAGGAAAGAACAGAATAATGATCATTATTGATTCAATAGGAAAGAACAGTTAGAGTAATGATCAGTATTGATATGATAGGAATGAACAGTTAGAATAATGATCAGTATTGATGTAACAGGAAAGAACAGATTAATGATCAGTATTGATGTAATAGGAAAGAACAGTTAGAGTAATGATCAGTATTGATGTAATAGGAAAGAACAGTTAGAGTAATGATCAGTATTGCGGTAATAGGAAAGAACAGTTAGAGTAATGATCACTATTAATGTAATAGGAAAGGACAGTAAGAGTAATGATCAGTATTGATGAAATAGGAAAGAACAGTTGGAGTAATGATCAGTATTGATGTAATAGGAAAGAACATTTAGAGTAATGATCAGTATTGATGTAATAGGAAAGAACAGTTAGAGTAATGATAAATATTGATGAAATATTGAAAGAACAGTTAGAGTAATGATCAGTATTGATGTAATAAGAAATAACAGAGTAATGATCAGTATTGATGTAATAGGAAATAACAGTTAGGGTAAGGATCAGTATTGATGTAATTGGAAAGAACAGTTAGAGTAATCATCAGTATTGATGTAATAGGAAAGAACAGAGTAATAATCAGTATTGATGTAATAGGAAAGAACAGTTAGAGTAATGATCAGTAATGATGTAATAGGAAAGAACAGTTAGATTAATGCTCAGTATTTGTGTAATAGGAAAGAACAGTTAGAGTAATGATCGGTATTGATGTAATAGGAAAGAACATTTGGAATAATGATCAGTATTGATGTAATAGCAATGAACAGAGTAATGATCGGTATTGATGTAATAGGAAAGATCAGTTAGAGTAATGATCAGTATTGATGTAATAGGAAAGAACATTTAGAGTAATGATCAGTATTGATGTAATAGTAAAGAACAGTTAGAATAATGATCAATGTTGATGTAATAGGAAATAACATTTAGTGTAATGATCAGTATTGATGTAATAGGAAAGAAGAGTTAGAGTAATGATCAGTATTGATGTAATAGGAAAGAACAGTTAGAGTAATGATCAGTATTGATGTAATAGGCATGAACAATTTGAGTAATGATCAGTATTGATGTAATAGGAAAGAACAGTTAGAGTAATGATCACTATTGATGTAATAGGAAAGAACAGAATAATGATCAGTATTGATGTAATAGGAAAGAACAGAGTAATGATCAGTATTGATGTAATAAGAAAGAACAGTTAGAGTAATGATGAGTATTGATGTAATAGGAAAGAACACTTAGAGTAATGATCAGTATTGATGAAATACGGAAAGTACAGTTAGAGTAATGATCAGTATTGATGTAATAGGAAAGGTAAGAGTAATGATCAGTATTGATGAAACAGGAAAGAACAGTTAGAATAATGATCAGTATTGATGTAATAGGAAAGAACCGTTAGAGTAATGATCAGTATTGATGTAATAGGAAAGAACAGTTAGAGTAAGGATCAGTATTGATGTAATAGAAAAGAACAGTTAGATTAATGATCAGTATTGATGTAATAGGAAAGAACAGAGTAATGATCAGTATTGATAATAGGAAAGAAAAGTTAGTGTAATGATCAGAATTGATGTAATAGGAAAGAACAGTTAGAGTAATGATCAGTATTGATGTAATAGGAAAGAACAGTTAGAGTGATGATCAGTATTGATATAATAGGAAAGAGCAGTTAGAGTAATGATCAGTATAGATGTAATAGGAAAAAACCGTTAGAGTAATGATCAGTATTGATGTAATAGGAAAGAACAGGTAGAGTAATGATCAGTATTGATGTAATAGGAAAGAACAGTTAGATTAATGATCAGTATTGATGTAATAGGAAAGAACAGTGTAATGATCAGTACTGATGTAATAGGAAAGAACAGTTAGTGTAATGATAAATATTGATGAAATATGGAAAGAAGAGTTAGAGTAATGATCAGTATTGATGTAATAGGAAATAATAGAGTAATGATCAGTATTGATGTAATAGGAAAGAACAGTTAGAGTAATGATCAGTATTGATGTAATAGGAAAGAACAGTTAGAGTAATGATCAGTATTGATGTAATAGGAAAGAACAGTTAGAGTAATGATCAGTATTGATGTAATAGGAAATAACAGAGTAATGATCAGTATTGATGTAATAGAAAAGAATACTTAGAGTAATGATCAGTATTGATGAAATACGGAAAGAACAGTTAGAGTAATGATCAGTATTGATGTAATAGGGAAGAACAGAGTAATGATCAGTATTGATGTAATTGGAAAGAACAGTTAGAGTAATGACCAGTATTGATGTAATAGGAAAGAACAGTTAGAGTAATGATCGGTATTGATGTAATAGGAAATAACATTTAGAATAATGATCAGTATTGATGTAATAGCAAAGAACAGAGAAATGATCAGTATTGATGTAATAGGAAAGAACAGTTAGTGAAATGATCAGTATTGATGTAATAGGAAAGAACCGTTAGAGTAATAATCAGTATTGATGTAATAGGAAAGAACAGTTAGAGTAATGATCAGTATTGATGTAATAGGAAAGAACAGAGTAATGATCAGTATTGATGTAAAAGGAAAGAACAGAGTAATGATCAGTATTTATGTAATAGGAAAGAACATTTAGAGTAATGATGTGTATTGATGTAATAGGAAAGAACACTTTGAGTAATGATCAATATTGATGTAATAGGAAAGAACCGTTACAGTAATGATCAGTATTGATGTAATAGGAAAGAACAGTTAGAGTAATGATCAGTATTGATGTAATAGAAAAGAACAGTTAGAGTAATGATCAGTATTGATGTAATAGGAAAGAACAGATTAATGATCAGTATTGATATAATAGGAAAGAACAGTTAGAGTAATGATCAGTATTGATGTAATAGGAGAGAACAGTTAGAGTAATGATCAGTATTGATGTAATAGGACCGAACAGTTAGAGTGATGATCAGTATTGATGTAATAGGAAAAAACAGTTAGAATAATGATCAGTATTGATGTAATAGGAAAGAACAGTTAGAGTAATGATCAGTATAGATGTAATAGGAAAGAACAGTTAGAGTAATGATCAGTATTGATGTAATAGGAAAGAACAGAGTAATGATCAGTATTGATGTTATAGGAAAGAACAGTTAGCGTAATGATCAGTATTGATGTAATAGGAATGAACATCTTGAGTAATGATCAGTATTGATGTAATATGAAAGAACAGAGTAATGATCAGTATTGATGTAATAGGAAAGAACAGTTAGAGTAATGATCAGTATTGATGTAATCGCAAAGAACAGTTAGAGTAATGATCAGTATTGATGTAATAGGAAAAAACAGTTAGAGTAATGATCAGTATTGATGTAATATGAAAGAACAGTTAGAGTAATGATCACTATTGATGTAATAGGAAAGAACAGTTAGAGTAATGATAAATATTGATGAAATATGGAAAGAACAGTTAGAGTAATGATCAGTATTGATGTAATAGGAAATAACAGAGTAATGATCAGTATTGATGTAACAGGAAAGAACAGTTAGAGTAATGATCAATATTGATGTAATCGGAAAGAACAGTTAGAGTAATGATCAGTATTGATGAAATACGGAAAGAACAGTTAGAGTAATGATCAGTATGGATGTAATTGGGAAGAAAAAGTAATGATCAGTATTGATGTAATAGGAAAGAACAGTTAATGTAATGATCAGTATTGATGTAATAGGAAAGAATAGTTAGAGTAATGATCAGTATTTATGCAATAGGAAAAAACAGTAAGAGTTATGATCAGTATTGATGTAATAGGAAAGAACAGTTAGAGTAATGATCAGTATTGGTGTAATAGGAAAGAACAGTTAGAGTAATGATCAGTAATGATGTAATAGGAAAGAACAGTTAGAGTAATTATCAGTATTTATGTAATAGGAAAGAACAGTTAGAGTAATGATCGGTATTGATGTAATAGGAAAGAACATTTAGAATAATGATCAGTATTGATGTAATAGCAAAGAACAGAGTAATGATCAGTATTGATGTAATAGCAAAGAACAGTTAGAGTAATGATCAGTATTGATGTAATAGGAAAGAAAAAAGTAATGATCAGTATTGATGAAATAGGAAAGAACAGTTAGAGTAATGGTCAGTATTGATGTAATAGGAAAGAATTGTTAGTGTAATGATCAGTATTTATGTAATAGGAATAAACAGTTAGAGTAATGATCAGTATTGATGTAATAAGAAATAACAGAGTAATGATCAGTATTGATGTAATAGGAAATAACAGTTAGGGTAAGGATCAGTATTGATGTAATAGGAAAGAACAGTTAGAGTAATCATCAGTATTGATGTAATAGGAAAGAACAGAGTAATGATCAGTATTGATGTAATAGGAAAGAACAGTTAGAGTAATGATCGGTAATGATGTAATAGGAAAGAACAGTTAGAGTAATGATCGGTATTGATGTAATAGGAAAGAACATTTGCAATAATGATCAGTATTGATGTAATAGTAAAGAACAGTTAGAATAATGATCAATGTTGATGTAATAGGAAATAACATTTAGTCTAATGATCAGTATTGATGTAATAGGAAAGAACAGTTAGAGTAATAATCAATATTGATGTAATAGGAAAGAAGAGTTAGAATAATGATCAGTATTGATGTAATAGGAAAGAACAGTTAGAGTAATGATCAGTATTGATGTAATAGGCATGAACAATTTGAGTAATGATCAGTATTGATGTAATAGGAAAGAACAGTTAGAGTAATGATCAGTATTGATGTAATAGGAAAGGACAGAGTAATGATCAGTATTGATGTAATAGGAAAGAACAGTTCGAGTAATGATCAGTATTGATGTAATAAGAAAGAACAATTTGAGTAATGATCAGTATTGATGTAATAGGAAAGAACAGTTAGAGTAGTGATCAGTATTGCGGCAATAGGAAAAAACAGAGTAATGATCACTATTGATGTAATAGGAAAGAACAATTAGAGTAATGATCAGTATTGATGAAATAGGAAAGAACAGTTAGAGTAATGATCAATATTGATGTAATAGGAAAGAACAGTTAGAGTAATGATAAATATTGATGAAATATGGAAAGAACAGTTAGAGTAATGATCAGTATTGATGTAATAAGAAATAACAGAGTAATGATCAGTATTGATGTAATAGGAAAGAACAGTTAGAGTAATGATCAGTATTGATGTAATAGGAATGAACAGTTAGAATAATGATCAGTATTGATGTAACAGGAAAGAACAGATTAATGATCAGTATTGATATAATAGGAAAGAACAGTTAGAGTAATGATCAGTATTGATGTAATAGGAAAGAACAGTTAGAGTAATGATCAGTATTGATGTAATAGGAAAAAAGATTTAGAATAATGATAAGTATTGATGTAATAGGAAAGACCAATTAGAGTAATGATCAGTATTGATGTAATAGGAAAGAAGAGTTAGAGTAATGATCAGTATTGATGTAATAGAAAAGAACAGTTAGAGTAATGATCAGTATTGATGTAATAGGAAAGAACAGTTAGAGTAATGATCAGTATTGATGTAATAGGCATGAACATTTTGAGTAATGATCAGTATTGATGTAATAGGAAAGAACAGTTAGAGTAATGATCAGTATTGATGTAATAGGAAAGAACAATTTGAGTAATGATCAGTATTGATGTAATAGGAAAGAACAGTTAGAGTAATGATCAGTATTGCGGTAATAGGAAAGAACAGTTAGAGTAATGATCACTATTAATGTAATAGGAAAGGACAGTAAGAGTAATGATCAGTATTGATGAAATAGGAAAGAACAGTTGGAGTAATGATCAGTATTGATGTAATAGGAAAGAACATTTAGAGTAATGATCAGTATTGATGTAATAGGAAAGAACAGTTAGAGTAATGATCAGTATTGATGTAATAAGAAATAACAGAGTAATGATCAGTATTGATGTAATAGGAAATAAAAGTTAGGGTAAGGATCAGTATTGATGTAATAGGAAAGAACAGTTAGAGTAATCATCAGTATTGATGTAATTGGAAAGAACAGAGTAATGATCAGTATTGATGTAATAGGAAAGAACAGTTAGAGTAATGATCAGTAATGATGTAATAGGAAAGAACAGTTAGATTAATGCTCAGTATTTATGTAATAGGAAAGAACAGTTAGAGTAATGATCGGTATTGATGTAATAGGAAAGAACATTTAGAATAATGATCAGTATTGATGTAATAGCAATGAACAGAGTAATGATCGGTATTGATGTAATAGGAAAGATCAGTTAGAGTAATGATCAGTATTGATGTAATAGGAAAGAACAGTTAGAGTAATGATCAGTATTGATGTAATAGTAAAGAACAGTTAGAATAATAATCAATATTGATGTAATAGGAAAGAAGAGTTAGAGTAATGATCAGTATTGATGTAATAGGCATGAACAATTTGAGTAATGATCAGTATTGATGTAATAGGAAAGAACAGTTAGAGTAATGATCAGTATTGATGTAATAGGAAAGGACAGAGTAATGATCAGTATTGATGTAATAGGAAAGAACAGTTAGTGTAATGATCAGTATTGATGTAATAAGAAAGAACAATTTGAGTAATGATCAGTATTGATGTAATAGGAAAGAACAGTTAGAGTAGTGATCAGTATTGCGGCAATAGGAAAGAACAGTTAGAGTAATGATCACTATTGATGTAATAGGAAAGAACAATTAGAGTAATGATCAGTATTGATGAAATAGGAAAGAACAGTTAGAGTAATGATCAGTATTGATGTAATAAGAAAGAACAGTTAGAGTAATGATAAATATTGATGAAATATGGAAAGAACAGTTAGAGTAATGATCAGTATTGATGTAATAAGAAATAACAGAGTAATGATCAGTATTGATGTAATAGGAAAGAACAGTTAGAGTAATGATCAGTATTGATGTAATAGGAAAGAACAGTTAGAGTAATGATCAGTATTGATGTAATAGGCATGAACATGTTGAGTAATGATCAGTATTGATGTAATAGGAAAGAACAGTTAGAGTAATGATCAGTATTGATGTAATAGGAAAGGACAGAGTAATGATCAGTATTGATGTAATAGGAAAGAACAGTTAGAGTAATGATCAGTATTGATGTAATAGGAAAGAACAATTTGAGTAATGATCAGTATTGATGTAATAGGAAAGAACAGTTAGAGTAATAATCAGTATTGCGGTAATAGGAAAGAACAGTTAGAGTAATGATCACTATTGATGTAATAGGAAAGGACAGTTAGAGTAATGATCAGTATTGATGAAATAGGAAAGAACAGTTAGAGTAATGATCAGTATTGATGTAATAGGAAAGAACATTTAGAGTAATGATCAGTATTGATATAATAGGAAAGAACAGTTAGAGTAATGATAAATATTGATGAAATATGGAAAGAACAGTTAGAGTAATGATCAGTATTGATGTAATAAGAAATAACAGAGTAATGATCAGTATTGATGTAATAGGAAATAACAGTTAGGGTAAGGATCAGTATTGATGTAATAGGAAAGAACAGTTAGAGTAATGATCGGTATTGATGTAATAAGAAAGAACAGAGTAATGATCAGTATTGATGTAATAGGAAAGAACTGTTAGAGTAATGATCAGTAATGATGTAATAGGAAAGAACAGTTAGATTAATGCTCAGTATTTATGTAATAGGAAAGAACAGTTAGAGTAATGATCGGTATTGATGTAATAGGAAAGAACATTTAGAATAATGATCAGTATTGATGTAATAGCAATGAACAGAGTAATGATCGGTATTGATGTAATAGGAAAGATCAGTTAGAGTAATGATCAGTATTGATGTAATAGGAAAGAACAGTTAGAGTAATGATCAGTATTGATGTAATAGTAAAGAACAGTTAGAATAATGATCAATATTGATGTAATAGGAAATAACATTTAGTGTAATGATCAGTATTGATGTAATAGGAAAGAACAGTTAGAGTAATAATCAATATTGATGTAATAGGAAAGAACAGTTAGAGTAATGATCAGTATTGATGTAATACGAAAGAACAGAGTAATGATCAGTATTGATGTAATAGGAAAGAACAGTTAGAGTAATGATCAGTATTGATGTAATAAGAAAGAACAATTTGAGTAATGATCAGTATTGATGTAATAGGAAAGAACAGATAGAGTAGTGATCAGTATTGCGGCAATAGGAAAGAACAGTTAGAGTAATGATCACTATTGATGTAATAGGAAAGAACAATTAGAGTAATGATCAGTATTGATGAAATAGGAGAGAACATTTAGAGTAATGATCAGTATTGATGTAATAGGAAAGAACAGTTAGAGTAATGATCAGTAATGATGTAATAGGAAAGAACAGTTAGATTAATGCTCAGTATTTATGTAATAGGAAAGAACAGTTAGAGTAATGATCGGTATTGATGTAATAGGAAAGAACATTTAGAATAATGATCAGTATTGATGTAATAGCAATGAATAGAGTAATGATCGGTATTGATGTAATAGGAAAGATCAGTTAGAGTAATGATCAGTATTGATGTAATAGGAAAGAACAGTTAGAGTAATGATATGTATTGATGTAATAGTAAAGAACAGTTAGAATAATGATCAATATTGATGTAATAGGAAATAACATTTAGTGTAATGATCAGTATGATGCAATAGGAAAAACAGTTAGAGTAATAATCAATATTGATGAAATAGGAAAGAAGAGTTAGAGTAATGATCAGTATTGATGTAATAGGAAAGAACAGTTAGAGTAATGAACAGTATTGATGTAATAGGCATGAACAATTTGAGTAATGATCAGTATTGATGTAATAGGAAAGAACAGTTAGAGTAATGATCAGTATTGATGTAATAGGAAAGGACAGAGTAATGATCAGTATTGATGTAATAGGAAAGAACAGTTAGAGTAATGATCAGTATTGATGTAATAAGAAAGAACAATTTGAGTAATGATCAGTATTGATGTAATAGGAAAGAACAGTTAGAGTAGTGATCAGTATTGCGGCAATAGGAAAGAACAGTTAGAGTAATGATCACTATTGATGTAATAGGAATGAACAATTAGAGTAATGATCAGTATTGATGAAATAGGAAAGAACAGTTATAGTAATGATCAGTATTGATGTAATAGGAAAGAACAGTTAGAGTAATGATAAATATTGATGAAATATGGAAAGAACAGTTAGAGTAATGATCAGTATTGATGTAATAAGAAATAACAGAGTAATGATCAATATTGATGTAATAGGAAAGAACAGTTAGAGTAATGATCAGTATTGATGTAATAGGAAAGAACAGTTAGAGTAATGATCAGTATTGATGTAATAGGCATGAACATTTTGAGTAATGATCAGTATTGATGTAATAGGAAAGGACAGTTAGAGTAATGACCAGTATTGATGTAATAGGAAAGGACAGAGTAATGATCAGTATTGATGTAATAGGAAAGAACAGTTAGAGTGATGATCAGTATTGATGTAATAGGAAAGAACAATTTGAGTAATGATCAGTATTGATGTAATAGGAAAGAACAGTTAGAGTAATAATCAGTATTGCGGTAATAGGAAAGAACAGTTAGAGTAATGATCACTATTGATGTAATAGGAAAGGACAGTTAGAGTAATGATCAGTATTGATGAAATAGGAAAGAACAGTTAGAGTAATGATCAGTATTGATGTAATAGGGATGGACAGAGTAATGATCAGTATTGATGTAATTGGAAAGGACAGTTAGAGTAATGACCAGTATTGATGTAATAGGAAAGAACAGTTAGAGTAATGATCGGTATTGATGTAATAGGAAAGAACATTTAGAATAATGATCAGTATTGATGTAATAGCAAAGAACAGAGTAATGATCAGTATTGATGAAATAGGAAAGAACAGTTAGAGTAATGATCGGTATTGATGTAATAGGAAAGAACATTTGGAAGAATGATCAGTATTGATGTAATAGCAATGAACAGAGTAATGATCGGTATTGATGTAATAGGAAAGATCAGTTAGAGTAATGATCAGTATTGATGTAATAGGAAAGAACAGTTAGAGTAATGATCAGTATTGATGTAATAGTAAAGAACAGTTAGAATAATGATCAATATTGATGTAATAGGAAATAACATTTAGTGTAATGATCAGTATTGATGTAATAGGAAAGAACAGTTAGAGTAATGACCAGTATTGATGTAATAGGAAAGAACACTTAGAGTAATGATCAGTATTGATGTAATAGGAAAGAACAGTTAGAGTAATGATCAGTATTGATGTAATAGGAAAGAACAGTTAGAGTAATGATCAGTATTGATGTAATAGGAAAGAACAGAGTAATGATCAGTATTGATGTAATAGGAAAGAACAGAGTAATGATGAGTATTGATGTAATAGGAAAGAACACTTAGAGTAATGATCAGTATTGATGATGTACGGAAAGAACAGTTAGAGTAATGATCAGTATTGATGTAATAGGAAAGAAAAGAGAAATGACCAGTATTGATGAAATAGGAAAGAACAGTTAGAATAATGATCAGTATTGATGTAATAGGAAAGAACCGTTAGAGTAATAATCAGTATTGATGTAATAGGAAAGAACAGTTAGAGTAATGATCAGTATTGATCTAATAGGAAAGAACAGAGTAATGATCAGTATTGATGTAATAGGAAAGAACAGAGTAATGATCAGTATTGATGTAATAAGAAAGAACAGTTAGAGTAATGATGAGTATTGATGTAATAGGAAAGAACCCTTAGAGTAATGATCAGTATTGATGAAATACGGAAAGAACAGTTAGAGTAATGATCAGTATTGATGTAATAGGAAAGAAAAAGTAATGATCAGTATTGATGTAATAGGAAAGAACAGTTAGAGTAATGATCAGTATTTATGTAATAGGAAAGAACAGTTAGAGTAATAATCAGTATTGATGTAATAGGAAAGAACAGTTAGACTAATGATCAGTATTGATGTAATAGGAAAGAACAGTGTAATGATCAGTATTGATATAATAGATAAGAACAGTTAGAGTAATGATCAGTAATGATGTAATAGGAACGAACAGTTAAAGTAATGATCAGTATTGATGTAATAGGAAAGAACACTTAGAATAATGATCAGTATTGATGTAATAGGAAAGAACAGTTAGAGTAATGATCAGTACTGATGTAATAGGAAAGAACAGTTAGAGTAATGATCAGTATTGATGTAATAGGAAAGAACAGTTAGAGTAATGATCAATATTGATGTAATAGGAAAGAACAGAGTAATGATCAGTATTGATGTAATAGGAAAGAACAGTTAGAGTAATGATCAGTATTGATGTAATTGGAAAGAACAGTTAGAGTAATGATCAGTATTGATGTAATAGGAAAGAACAGCGTAATGATCAGTATTGATGTAATAGGAAAGAACAGTTAGAGTAATGATCAGTAATGATGTAATAGGAAAGAACAGTTAGATTAATGCTCAGTATTTATGTAATAGGAAAGAACAGTTAGAGTAATGATCGGTATTGATGTAATAGGAAAGAACATTTGGAAGAATGATCAGTATTGATGTAATAGCAATGAACAGAGTAATGATCGGTATTGATGTAATAGGAAAGATCAGTTAGAGTAATGATCAGTATTGATGTAATAGGAAAGAACAGTTAGAGTAATGATCAGTATTGATGTAATAGTAAAGAACAGTTAGAATAATGATCAATATTGATGTAATAGGAAATAACATTTAGTGTAATGATCAGTATTGATGTAATAGGAAAGAACAGTTAGAGTAATGACCAGTATTGATGTAATAGGAAAGAACACTTAGAGTAATGATCAGTATTGATGTAATAGGAAAGAACAGTTAGAGTAATGATCAGTATTGATGTAATAGGAAAGAACAGTTAAAGTAATGATCAGTATTGATGTAATAGGAAAGAACAGAGTAATGATCAGTATTGATGTAATAGGAAAGAACAGTTAGAGTAATGATCAGTATTGATGTAATAGGAAAGGACAGAGTAATGATCAGTATTGATGTAATAGGAAAGAACAGTTAGTGTAATGATCAGTAATGATATAATAGGAAAGAACAGTTAGAGTAATGATCAGTATTGATGTAATAGGAAAGAACAGTTAGTGTAATGATCAGTAATGATATAATAGGAAAGAACAGTTAGAGTAATGATCAGTATTGATGTAATAGGAAAGAACAGTTAGTGTAATGATCAGTATTGATGTAATAGGAAAGAACAGTTAGAGTAATGATCAGTATTGATATAATAGGAAAGAACAGTTAGAGTAATGGTCAGTATTGATGTAATAGGAAAGAACAGTTAGAGTAATGATCAGTATTTATGTAATAGGAAAGAACAGAATAATGATCATTATTGATTCAATAGGAAAGAACAGTTAGAGTAATGATCAGTATTGATATGATAGGAATGAACAGTTAGAATAATGATTAGTATTGATGTAACAGGAAAGAACAGATTAATGATCAGTATTGATGTAATAGGAAAGAACAGTTAGAGTAATGATCAGTATTGATGTAATAGGAAAGAACAGTTAGAGTAATGATCAGTATTGATGTAATAGGAAAAAACATTTAGAATAATGATAAGTATTGATGTAATAGGAAAGAACAATTAGAGTAATGATCAGTATTGATGTAATAGGAAAGAAGAGTTAGAGTAATGATCAGTATTGATGTAATAGAAAAGAACTGTTAGAGTAATGATCAGTATTGATGTAATAGGAAAGAACAGTTAGAGTAATGATCAGTATTGATGTAATAGGCATGAACATTTTGAGTAATGATCAGTATTGATGTAATAGGAAAGAACAGTTAGAGTAATGATCAGTATTGATGTAAAAGGAAAGGACAGAGTAATGATCAGTATTGATGTAATAGGAAAGAACAGTTACAGTAATGATCAGTATTGATGTAATAAGAAAGAACAATTTGAGTAATGATCAGTATTGATGTAATAGGAAAGAACAGTTAGAGTAATGATCAGTATTGCGGTAATAGGAAAGAACAGTTAGAGTAATGATCACTATTAATGTAATAGGAAAGGACAGTAAGAGTAATGATCAGTATTGATGAAATAGGAAAGAACAGTTGGAGTAATGATCAGTATTGATGTAATAGGAAAGAACATTTAGAGTAATGATCAGTATTGATGTAATAGGAAAGAACAGTTAGAGTAATGATAAATATTGATGAAATATTGAAAGAACAGTTAGAGTAATGATCAGTATTGATGTAATAAGAAATAACAGAGTAATGATCAGTATTGATGTAATAGGAAATAACAGTTAGGGTAAGGATCAGTATTGATGTAATTGGAAAGAACAGTTAGAGTAATCATCAGTATTGATGTAATAGGAAAGAACAGAGTAATAATCAGTATTGATGTAATAGGAAAGAACAGTTAGAGTAATGATCAGTAATGATGTAATAGGAAAGAACAGTTAGATTAATGCTCAGTATTTGTGTAATAGGAAAGAACAGTTAGAGTAATGATCGGTATTGATGTAATAGGAAAGAACATTTGGAATAATGATCAGTATTGATGTAATAGCAATGAACAGAGTAATGATCGGTATTGATGTAATAGGAAAGATCAGTTAGAGTAATGATCAGTATTGATGTAATAGGAAAGAACATTTAGAGTAATGATCAGTATTGATGTAATAGTAAAGAACAGTTAGAATAATGATCAATGTTGATGTAATAGGAAATAACATTTAGTGTAATGATCAGTATTGATGTAATAGGAAAGAAGAGTTAGAGTAATGATCAGTATTGATGTAATAGGAAAGAACAGTTAGAGTAATGATCAGTATTGATGTAATAGGCATGAACAATTTGAGTAATGATCAGTATTGATGTAATAGGAAAGAACAGTTAGAGTAATGATCACTATTGATGTAATAGGAAAGAACAGAATAATGATCAGTATTGATGTAATAGGAAAGAACAGAGTAATGATCAGTATTGATGTAATAAGAAAGAACAGTTAGAGTAATGATGAGTATTGATGTAATAGGAAAGAACACTTAGAGTAATGATCAGTATTGATGAAATACGGAAAGTACAGTTAGAGTAATGATCAGTATTGATGTAATAGGAAAGGTAAGAGTAATGATCAGTATTGATGAAACAGGAAAGAACAGTTAGAATAATGATCAGTATTGATGTAATAGGAAAGAACCGTTAGAGTAATGATCAGTATTGATGTAATAGGAAAGAACAGTTAGAGTAAGGATCAGTATTGATGTAATAGAAAAGAACAGTTAGATTAATGATCAGTATTGATGTAATAGGAAAGAACAGAGTAATGATCAGTATTGATAATAGGAAAGAACAGTTAGTGTAATGATCAGAATTGATGTAATAGGAAAGAACAGTTAGAGTAATGATCAGTATTGATGTAATAGGAAAGAACAGTTAGAGTGATGATCAGTATTGATATAATAGGAAAGAGCAGTTAGAGTAATGATCAGTATAGATGTAATAGGAAAAAACCGTTAGAGTAATGATCAGTATTGATGTAATAGGAAAGAACAGGTAGAGTAATGATCAGTATTGATGTAATAGGAAAGAACAGTTAGATTAATGATCAGTATTGATGTAATAGGAAAGAACAGAGTAATGATCAGTACTGATGTAATAGGAAAGAACAGTTAGTGTAATGATAAATATTGATGAAATATGGAAAGAAGAGTTAGAGTAATGATCAGTATTGATGTAATAGGAAATAATAGAGTAATGATCAGTATTGATGTAATAGGAAAGAACAGTTAGAGTAATGATCAGTATTGATGTAATAGGAAAGAACAGTTAGAGTAATGATCAGTATTGATGTAATAGGAAAGAACAGTTAGAGTAATGATCAGTATTGATGTAATAGGAAATAACAGAGTAATGATCAGTATTGATGTAATAGAAAAGAATACTTAGAGTAATGATCAGTATTGATGAAATACGGAAAGAACAGTTAGAGTAATGATCAGTATTGATGTAATAGGGAAGAACAGAGTAATGATCAGTATTGATGTAATTGGAAAGAACAGTTAGAGTAATGACCAGTATTGATGTAATAGGAAAGAACAGTTAGAGTAATGATCGGTATTGATGTAATAGGAAATAACATTTAGAATAATGATCAGTATTGATGTAATAGCAAAGAACAGAGAAATGATCAGTATTGATGTAATAGGAAAGAACAGTTAGTGAAATGATCAGTATTGATGTAATAGGAAAGAACCGTTAGAGTAATAATCAGTATTGATGTAATAGGAAAGAACAGTTAGAGTAATGATCAGTATTGATGTAATAGGAAAGAACAGAGTAATGATCAGTATTGATGTAAAAGGAAAGAACAGAGTAATGATCAGTATTTATGTAATAGGAAAGAACATTTAGAGTAATGATGTGTATTGATGTAATAGGAAAGAACACTTTGAGTAATGATCAATATTGATGTAATAGGAAAGAACCGTTACAGTAATGATCAGTATTGATGTAATAGGAAAGAACAGTTAGAGTAATGATCAGTATTGATGTAATAGAAAAGAACAGTTAGAGTAATGATCAGTATTGATGTAATAGGAAAGAACAGATTAATGATCAGTATTGATATAATAGGAAAGAACAGTTAGAGTAATGATCAGTATTGATGTAATAGGAGAGAACAGTTAGAGTAATGATCAGTATTGATGTAATAGGACCGAACAGTTAGAGTGATGATCAG
Organism: Acanthosepion esculentum; assembly: GCA_964036315.1. NCBI lineage: Eukaryota > Metazoa > Mollusca > Cephalopoda > Sepiida > Sepiidae > Acanthosepion > Acanthosepion esculentum. The sequence continues at coordinate 35,608,592 of OZ038492.1, read as the reverse complement.
TATTGATGTAATAGGAAAAAACAGTTAGAATAATGATCAGTATTGATGTAATAGGAAAGAACAGTTAGAGTAATGATCAGTATAGATGTAATAGGAAAGAACAGTTAGAGTAATGATCAGTATTGATGTAATAGGAAAGAACATAGTAATGATCAGTATTGATGTTATAGGAAAGAACAGTTAGCGTAATGATCAGTATTGATGTAATAGGAATGAACATCTTGAGTAATGATCAGTATTGATGTAATATGAAAGAACAGAGTAATGATCAGTATTGATGTAATAGGAAAGAACAGTTAGAGTAATGATCAGTATTGATGTAATCGCAAAGAACAGTTAGAGTAATGATCAGTATTGATGTAATAGGAAAAAACAGTTAGAGTAATGATCAGTATTGATGTAATATGAAAGAACAGTTAGAGTAATGATCACTATTGATGTAATAGGAAAGAACAGTTAGAGTAATGATAAATATTGATGAAATATGGAAAGAACAGTTAGAGTAATGATCAGTATTGATGTAATAGGAAATAACAGAGTAATGATCAGTATTGATGTAACAGGAAAGAACAGTTAGAGTAATGATCAATATTGATGTAATCGGAAAGAACAGTTAGAGTAATGATCAGTATTGATGAAATACGGAAAGAACAGTTAGAGTAATGATCAGTATGGATGTAATTGGGAAGAAAAAGTAATGATCAGTATTGATGTAATAGGAAAGAACAGTTAATGTAATGATCAGTATTGATGTAATAGGAAAGAATAGTTAGAGTAATGATCAGTATTTATGCAATAGGAAAAAACAGTAAGAGTTATGATCAGTATTGATGTAATAGGAAAGAACAGTTAGAGTAATGATCAGTATTGGTGTAATAGGAAAGAACAGTTAGAGTAATGATCAGTAATGATGTAATAGGAAAGAACAGTTAGAGTAATTATCAGTATTTATGTAATAGGAAAGAACAGTTAGAGTAATGATCGGTATTGATGTAATAGGAAAGAACATTTAGAATAATGATCAGTATTGATGTAATAGCAAAGAACAGAGTAATGATCAGTATTGATGTAATAGCAAAGAACAGTTAGAGTAATGATCAGTATTGATGTAATAGGAAAGAAAAAAGTAATGATCAGTATTGATGAAATAGGAAAGAACAGTTAGAGTAATGGTCAGTATTGATGTAATAGGAAAGAATTGTTAGTGTAATGATCAGTATTTATGTAATAGGAATAAACAGTTAGAGTAATGATCAGTATTGATGTAATAGAAAAGAACAGTTAGAGTAATGATCAGTATATATGTAATAGGAAAGAACAGAGTAATGATCAGTATTGATACAATAGGAAAGAACAGTTAGAGTAATGATCAGTATTGATATAATAGGAAAGAACAGTTAGATTAATGATCAATAATGATGTAATAGGAAAGAACATTTAGAGTAATGATCAGTATTGATGTAATAGGAAAGAACAATTAGAGTAATGATCAGTATTGATGTAATAGGAAAGAACAGTTAGAGTAATGATCAGTATTGATGTAATAGGAAAGAACATTTAGAGTAATGATCAGTATTGATGTAATAGGAAAGAACAGGGTAATGATCAGTATTGATGTAATAGGAAAGAACAGTTAGAGTAATGATCAGTATTGATGTAATAGGAATGAACAGTTTGAGTAATGATCAGTATTGATGTAATAGGAAAGAACAGAGTAATGATCAGTATTGATGTAATAGGAAAGAACAGTTAGAGTAATGATCAGTATTGATGTAATAGGAAAGAACAGTTAGTGTAATGATCAGTAATGATGTAATATGAAAGAACAGTTAGAGTAATGATCAGTATTGATGTAATAGGAAAGAACAGTTAGTGTAATGATCAGCATTGATGTAATAGGAAAGAACAGTTAGAGTAATGATCAGTATTGATGTACTAGGAAAGAACAGTTAGAGTAATGATCAGTATATATGTAATAGGAAAGAACAGTTAGAGTAATGATCAGTATTGATGTAATAGGAAAGAACAGTTAGTGTAATGATCAGTATTGGTGTAATAGGAAAGAACATTTAGAGTAATGACCAGTATTGATGTAATATGAAAGAACAGTAAAAGTAATGATCAGTATTGATGTAATAGGAAAGAACATTTAGAGTAATGATCTGTATAGATGTAATAGGAAAGAACAGTTAGAGTAATGATCAGTATTGATGTAATAGGAAAGAACGGTTAGAGTAATGATCCAAAGTGTGCTCGATACAGAATTAGAGCGTAAATTAGACATTATAAAATGGAGAATAATAAATGGAACAAGAACTTGTAGAACCTGGGAGGAGCCATGCCTTTTATGCTTACATGAAAACTACATATTATCATGTTTCTAAACAACATTTTTTTAAAATCAAACAAATGAAATAACGGTTTTTTGCAGACACCACCAAATATACACCTTAAAAATTAATAATTTATAAATGGATAAAAAAATTTACAATCGAAATTAAATCCTAAATTATATATAGATCAAAATCCACAATAACATACATAAGTATTTACACAATACCAAATAATATCTGTTAACAAATTAAATTAATTTCACACGCGAATAATACAATAGAATTTAAAATACAACCCTATCTAAGCACCCTTTTAAGAAACCATCAATGAAAAAACAAATAAAGTAACCCCAAAAAGACTGTAACTATAACATCAGTCAGTAAGTCTTCAAGTGTATTCTGAAGCAGTATTCCCCAATTCCAACGAAAATCCTATATATGCTGCTAGTCCTTTATATTTATATACTCTTATAACCTTCCGACCATTCGGATCTCATCAAGGTCGATTAATCAGGAAGGTGTCTTCCTGATGTTATCAGCCTGGGTAGACTATCACAAAGTGATGCACCTTTTGAAAGTACCTGACAACCACACCGCGGGTTGATCCAAGCCTTGTGCCAAGCCCTGTAAGTGGAATTGCGTAGACGAAACTATTTAGGGGCCTTCAAAAGTCGTCCTAGAAGAAAGTCGCATGTCATCGTGGCCGAGGTTTTGAGTGTACTTGACTTGTTTTGACTTGTTTTCACACCAGATAATGCACTCCCTCCCAGAAACTGTTACTAAGCCCCGCTCTGCATAGTTGCTGTATAAGTCACAGGTTTGCTCTCTGAGTGTTGAATGAACACAAATGCGCCTGAGCAGACACCTGCAACAGGAATTGGTTCGCCGGATAGGAACGACCAGCCACCACATGTAATTCATAGATTAATTTTTATTCACCTATCCAATCCGATTTTCACATATTTTACTGCCGTGTAAGAAATACTCCATGAATGAGGGAAATTGATATTTTCGGCTATGTGTATGGTGGAGGGACCTTTGCATCTCAAAAGCGATAAATATCTCCTGTTATGAGAAAAGTTTATCAGCCATGTTTTGAAGGTAAAATTGGATAGCAAGATAAGATGTGAGGTACTTCACATATACTGTAAAATATGTGAAACAATTCCGAGTCAAATAATCCATACGCTTTACAGTGCATATGATTTGGAGAGTATCAAGAGATCATGCCGCTGACTGCGACTTCTGCAGGTGCCTCCAATTGTAAAGGGACTGTCAAAGAAAAAGAAATCGACAGTACAATATTCAATCATACAAGACATACCAGATCCAGAATCAAAGGGATAATATGAAATTGAGTCAGATAACGATCAGTTTAGTTTGATTTGTTTTACGACATATCAACCTCAATGGGTTATTGTTGAGTCTTGACTCAATGTTGAATCTCGCCTATTGCATGGAATAATAATGCAACACAAAATGTACTTAGAACAAGAATGTATTATAACAAGAAAGTGTACACAATAAGTACATATAGTATTTCTGTATATTTCTGGGAAGACGTTCCTGGAGAATGTGTTGACTAGTCGCAGTCGATCAGAGTCTCTAGTTGGATCTCGTGATTCCTTTTTCTCTCGTCTTCCGGTATCAACCATTATTTATATAGTTGGTAGTCACCTATGCAGATTAGGTGGATCCCACCACAACAGTTATTTAATACCGACAAGATTTTTATTGCTGGTAATATTTTTTCTTTTCAAAAATGCTGGTAATTTTTTTAAATGTATTGATAGTAATAATTTTTCTTCAAACATTTATTGCTGGTAATAATTTTTTACAAAGTATTTCTGGTATTAAAACCTATTTTTACACTTTCATAGTGTTTTGACCACAGTTTGGGGGTTAACTATTTTTCCATAGCTGGAACCCTAACAGCTGCTACCACCCCGTATCAGGGTGGACCTGGGGACACCAGAAATTAACAGGTGGTTCCACGCTCCTCAAAACCTTCTGACCAGAGGCCTTGCTGTTGGACGTAGTTTATCGTCATACCCAGGACGAGTCAGATGAGAAAGATATTGAATCCTTAGAGCCTGAACCATCATCTTCATATGACTAAGATTATTGTCCAGCATCTTTCTCTGAGGCACACCTCATAACTCAAAGTTACCTAAAAGACTTAGAAATCTGGAATTTTTTAATGGAAAACAGAACTGTTAGGTTTCAGGTTACTGAAATGGAATCGGTTAACTTGTGACGCAAAGATTTCCCATTTCCGTGATCGTCACAGTGTTCTAGCCCCATTCTTACTCGTGGAAAGTGATTTCTTTTACTACAATGATATCAATGGCCTTATGCAATCACTTAAAGTTAGTTAAAATCCAGAGGAATAGAGGCTGTAAACTGATTCCCCGAAAGAAAGTCTCAAAGATTTCCTTTACACAATATTAATGTTTAAACTCCAATCCCAGTTGATCATTTAATCCACATGAAAGAAACTTACATAGCAATATGAAACAAGTAATTAGATATATCAAATATGATCATCATATTTTATTCAATAATCACAGATATTGTTATCTTGATGTGTTTTTGTATTGCTCTGTTAGCATACATTGAATAGAACATCAAACACGTTTTGCAAAGTAACATTGTTTCCCCTCGAGACATCCTTTGTACACATGTGTTTGACATAACTGATTAAATATCCCTAAATCTAGAGCAAATCATCTTGTAGCGGGCCCCTAAACGACGAGGTTTTCATTATTGCTCGGTGAACGTCGGCGTCACCAAATATGTTGTGGACGTGCATGTTGCGGGTCTCGCCACAATTATTTTATTTTGTCTAGGAAAGGTGTGGAAAGGATCATGCCATTATGCTGGAGGTCGCTATCCAATGTGGTTGTCAAAATGCAATTTATATTGGACGTAAAATAGCACATGGTATAAAATACAAGACAGAACGTAATGATTCAAAACATAATTGAATTTATTTGTGTTTGATGTACATGCAATTAAGCTGAAAGGTTTGATAGAGTTATGTCTCTTAGACTTGGAAATATTTGTACCTGAGCTCATAAAGATTAGATTAACTATTAAACTGTAGTTTATAAGAATGAGTATGTTGCATGTTAGAGATTGTCTATTGGACAAGTTCGTAAGAGTTCAGAATTGTACTTGTGTGATTGTAGTAAAGTCCTTTTACATCTGACTGCATTAGTCAAGACGGGGGTTCTTTAAGGGTCACGTTTTGGCAGCAGAGATGAAACGCACGAGTGAGTAAAGAGAGCGAGAATTTTTCGCATTTGGTTTTTATAGTATGTTGTATCACGTGACAGGATCAACATTAGACGGCGCGAAAAAAGACTTGTCGCGTGCAGGAGATTTGATTGGTCGGAACTGACCAATGAGCGAGCTAGATTGGAGGAGATTAACCAATGAATGCTCGTTGTATAATTTCTATGTATGATGGTGGTGGTGATACCATAATCTCATTTGAAGGTCAGTTTCGCATGCCAAAATACATAAGCATTGGCACATTTCATTTCTTAAATAGACAACTTGCGTACAATTGTAGACCAGTGTAATCTATGTATATCTATTTACCTGTCCGTTCATATCTATCTATCTCGGTCTGTCCATATCTATCTGTCCATCTACTTATCTATCGACCGAACTAAGTCCGTCCATTATGTACGATCCCCGCGATACTTGGGTGGGCAGATGTTATTTTGTCATTATGTGTGTGAGATGATATTCCTGTCCAAGCAAAAATAAAAATTAAAAGATTGACGGGAAAAATATTCTAGTCATTGGCCATGTTACCCTCTCCCATCCTTGCGAGGAGAGATATTTGTAATCGTGATTTTAGAATGCTCTCCGATTCTCTCCCGTCATTTAAATAACTGCAAATGCTTTCCACTAAACCTGAATTCGAAAGTTTCGACTTTTACCGAGATAATTATTAGGAAACGTTGTAAGAAATCAGGAAAATATAAATGTGTTGGTGTTCGGAGGATCTGTCTAATGAATCTTCTTTGCCGAATCATATACATTCGCTTCTTTCCTTTTGTATATTAAACTTAAATCCTCTTATACAAATAGGAATGCTTACAAAAAAATCCTCTCACAAACTCTCGCACACACACACACGCACACACAAGCACAGACGCCCATAATGACAAACACACATACATATACACATATAGCTGTATATAGTTATATGTATATGTGTGTCTGTGTCTGTTTGGGTGTACGCGAATATATACATATATAAGAACACACACTTAAACAGAACGTAAACTTACATATATATATATATATATATATATATATATATATAAAAGTGAACATAGAAGTCAACACTTAGAGGCGACAGTCTGTTTTATGCTAGTGCAATCGTCAGGCAACTAGTGCCGTTATTTTTCTCGGCTATTTATATATAAGGGTCAGTCATGTATTGTGGGTTAGTCTATTTTGGCGGTTACTTTTACTGGAAGTCGCTTATTTGTTTATTTATTTATGTCAAATTATTTTGCTTGTTTTATTTAATTTTATTTTTATTTTTTATCTTATATATTTTTTTTTTTTTTTTTTATTTTGATCGGTGTTTTTTTTAACGTAGTAAAAATTGTTTATATAGCTTATTGTTGGTAGTCTATTATGGCGTTCATTTACCATAAATAAACAAATATATAAGATAAAAAATACAATAAATAAATAAATATATAAGATAAAAAATAAAAATGAAAATAAAAAAAAGAAGCAAAACAATTTGACCCAAATAAATAAGCAAATAAACGAATTCCGGTAAATGACCGCCAAAATATAGCAGACTTTAAGACTATATTTCTTCATATATATATATATATATATATATATATATATATATATATATATATATATAAGATAAACTGACAAATTGGAAAATAGGATTTCATCGAACGAAATCGAAACGGATGAAACGACAAACAAAAACTTTTTCAATTTGTCATATTATTTTTCTAACAACAGTTTGCTGATATGAAATGATATATCGTTATGGTCTGGAGCCCCTGCTGTTTGCCTCAGGGTTCTTGATAAGATCCAGAGACGGATATGCAATGTAATTGGCCCTGATCTGTCATCTCGTCTGCAGTCGCTCTCTCACAGATGCGACGTTGCCTCGCTCTGTCTTTTTTACAAATACTTTCACAGTAATTGCTCCGATGAGCTACTTTCGCTGGTTCCCAGGCCTCATGAATTTAAGCGTCCTACGAGGCTGGCATCCCGTTCCCACCCCTTCACCGTTGAAACTGTTAGATGTAGACGTTTCTTCTACTCCAATAGCTTCATGTCTCGCACCTCTCGCCTGTGGAACTCCCTTCCTTATTCCTGTTTCCCTGATAAATATAATCTCCAACTATTTAAGTGTAACGTCAATCGACATCTCCAGTTGCCTTGATCTGTCCACTTCCCTTCTCCACATTCTTTGCCCTTTCATTCCTATCTGCTTTCGCTCCAAATCTTCTGTAACCCCCTTGCCTTGATTGATCCACTATCTTTCTCCACATCCTCTCCTTTACCACTCCTATCTGCTCTTCCTACAAACCTTCTGTAACCCCTTGTGTGCTAGTGGCTTCCAGCCTTGCTTGGGGCGAAAAGCTTAAAATATATATATATATATATATATATATATATATATATATATATATATATATATATATAATCAATGTGAACATAGAATTTAACATCGAAAAGCAACATACTGTTTCATGTTGTGAATTGCGTTCAAGCATGGAACTGGCTGAGGCGTTCTGTTTTAAACTCCCTATCCACTATTATTAATATATATATATATATATATATATATATATATATATATATATATATATATATATAATTATTTTAATATTATATAATTATTTTAATATTAAATTATTTATATATATTTTCTGTTTATGCGCTATACAATTATTTAAGTAAATGCTTTTTTTTATAATTTGTGTACACTTTCTTGGGAAGACCGTTCCTGGAGAATGTGTTGACTAAGTCGCCGTCGGGCAGAGTCTCTAGTTGGATCTCTTGATTTGCCTCCCTGTCTTCCGGTACCAACCATATTTATATCATCGGTACTCCGCTATGCAAATTAGGTGGATCCTACCACAACAATAATAAACACTCTTCTACACGGATCCGTCATTTGATACGACGTTCTATACAATTCAGATACAGAGGAAACTAGTAATATATGTTGTAATTTCTTTAAGTTAAGATATGCCTCAAGCAGACATAATTGTTCAAGAAAGATCGTGGGAAGTTTGTTGTTTAAAAACAGTAATTTGGGATTAGCTAATCAGACGCGTCCTCTGTAGCTAAATGGTATAACCCACAACTGACGATGCATTGTCCTTGGCAAGGCCTCCTATCGAAATATTGGAGGATTTGAGAAGATGGAACTACCTCTTAATTGCTGTTGTTCTCAGCTCCACCCTAAGCCTGGGTGGCACTATCTGATAAGGTCCCAGTTATGGGCAGATAGTGAACCCCTAAACAAAAACAAAACTCTATAAAAGCATAAAAATGTATATTTGTCGTAAAAATACCAGCAATACAATTTTATATAAAAAATCACCAATCTCTATCTATAAAAGGCAGGATATGTGTATGTGTGTAACGAATGCACGGCCGCAATTTTCGACGGATTTGCATCAAAATTTACATGCACATGCTCCAAGTTAGCAGAAAGGCAACTCCCATCGATAGTGGAAATAATCGATTTTTTCCTGCTTCTACAGCAGTTTTCATGTAGTTTGCGGCCTTTTTCTACGGGCCAGAGTGAAAGCCTATAGCTGGCTGCCACGAATAGGCAGTAAGATTCTATTGGCCAGCGTGAGAGCCAACAGCTGACTGACACGAATGTTAACTAGCATGCAAAAAAAAATCGATAGCTGCATTCGTCTCAAGTGGGAAAAATTTTAATCTGCATGGCACTTTACTCCAATTGGCTCATTCGCTTGCTTAAACTCAACGTTGAATCATTCCGCAGAACTGGATTGGGTGTGAAAAAGTATTTGTTGTTAACATTCTTTTTTCATTCGGTGTTTCCAGTTACGAGTCATTTTTTAAAGCTGATGGTTTTGTGTTCATTTTGTTTAGTTCCTTTTTCGTAAGAGATTTAATGTTTAGTATAGAGCTTAGACAAAATTCGCAGTGTGAGATAAGCAAGAAGTGAGGCATGTAGCAACATCAGCACGACAAAGGGCACTCCTTTAAAAGCAAGGAAGGGCAAAAATATTTTAAGTGATAGCGATTGCTGTATGAGTCGTACGATTTTTTGAATCAAGCACGGGCAACGCCGGGCCATGCTGCTAGTCCTTTATATTTATATGCTCTCTATCCTTGGTATAGAACAACTTGACCCATAAATATAACATACCTTAAAACTTTCTCTCTCTCTCTCTCTCTCTCTCTCTCTCCCTACATATATATATATATATATATATATATATATATATATATATATATATATATATATATATATTATTATTATTATTATTATTATTATAGGCTCAAACACTAATATTCCATAGTTATAATTTATTATATTGGAATCGTAATCCAATTCATCAGACCTACAAATTTAAAAAATCTTAGTCTGTCCTGGACATTGAGTTCTACCCGGATTCTATCCTCTTGGAAATTTATATATATATATATATATATATATATATATATATATATATATATATATATATATATATATCGCCCTTTTCGGATGCTTCTAGTTCTTTATTTTTTTTCAAATTTTTCCTTGGATACCAATTTGTGCCATCTGAGTTTTTTTTTACCAAGATCAAAGTTGTGGTTGAATTTATTTCCATGTATAACCCATGCATTTAACATTTTTTTTATTTATAGATACTTATTAAAAGATAATGTAACTTACTTAGAGAAAAATTCTCGAGTGTGTCACTATAGAATCTTATCAAAATAAAATCCCCCAGATTTTTTCAAAGGTCACCATTCATGAAAGAATTATTACGTTCTCGATCCAACATACATGGTTAAATTTATTCAAAAATTGAAAGAATCGGTTAAATTCATAACAATTTTAAAATGTATAATAAAAAAAATATGAATTAAAGTTTGAAATGGTCGAGCGTGACGTCATATGAAACTTTTATGGGAAACGAGGCCGCACAAAAAGATTACGATTCATTTATTCATTAATTTAATTTAAATTTTTATTTTTATCTCTTTTTAATTTTTTTCATTGGTAATAATTGCAAAAGTCGAAAATACAAAAAATAACAAAATATATAACCAATAAGCAAAAATAACAAAATATAAACTTCGGGCAGTTTATCCATAACTTGGGGCACAATGCTCAACACCTGACTCAAATATTGGAAAAATACAACAAAAAAATAAACAAACGGACCTTATCGTTTCATTTTAATTAAATGTTTTTGTAGTCTTTGTATACATATATATATATATATATATATATATATATATATATATATATATATATATATATATATGAGAAAGCTTAGCTTGGATTAAAAAATATGTATCAATATTGTGATTTTCTTTCTTCGTTTAATGATAATGTTATTAAGATTATCAGACGATATGAAAAGAATTTACATAAAATAAAGAGACAAAACTTGTCTATATTACTTAATGAAACATGTATGAATATATATATATATATATATATATATATATATATATATATATATATATATATATATATATATATATACTTAAATAAAAATAAAAACAGACCACTTTAAGGTTTCATGTAATAAATTATTTCACCACAGCTATTTTAAAGGACCGCGGATCATCAAACTTTACTTCCAAAGGTAGACAGAATAGACGCTGTTGTTTTGCTTTACTTTGAGAGTTCATAAATTTTATAATGTTTGATATAAATTTGAATGTTTAAACAGTCTATAAGGAATTTAATTATATGTTTGTTAGCGATTTAATTTTTTTAAAAAACTTTATTGCAAACATTTTGGGGATTTAATATGAAATAATCGATTAGAAAAATATTCATAGAATTTACATTAAAATACTAAAATTTTATTTTCAAATATAAGTTTACTTCTAGTTGTAATTGATTATTAAGGTGGTATCTCTATCAGTTTGAATTTTATTTATGAATTTAATTTGCGACTATTTTTAGATTGGTAATTTCTCTTAATTAAAGTTTAGTTTTTAAGTTAATATGGAGTGATATTTGAAGGTAATATTAGAGATCTTGCTCTATCATATATTGTATACACATCCATGCAAGTTTCACATATACATACGTTCTTTTACATGTGAAGACACTCATACAGGTACACATGTACCGATATACACGGGTAATTTCATGTATTAATACCTACATATATCTTTTTAAATGTTTACGAATACTGACACATATAGATATAGGTGTGTACTTAGAATTCCCTAAAAAAATTTTTTTTTAAATAATATTACGTGATGACTTTAGTATTCAATTGTCAAAAATCTAAATATTTTATCATCAATAATGATTATTAAAGGGTAATACATTTAAATTCAAAATTCTTTGAATGAAATGAAACTAATGTTTTTTAATTTAATTACAAAATTAAATTCAAAGATTTTAGCATCCATTTTCGAAACATGGTTATTACTGTGTAGCGGTAACATATTTTAAATCAGTTAATTTATATTATTATATATATATATATTATTTTATTCGAAAATTATAACATAAATATGTTATAAAATCACTACAAGAATAGCCATTTTGTCGTGATTTTATAACATATTTATGTTATAATTTTCGAATAAGTTATATTTGCTCTACTCTGTATTGAGCACTCTTTTAGAAATAGTATTTGTTGGTTATTGGAATTTATTCCATGTACACCAATCTTATACACACACACACACACACACACATATATATATATATATATATATATACATCTATATATATATATAAGCACCTTATGATAGTTGAGATGTCCAATCATGATTGCGTTTAGCATGAAACAGTCTGTCGCCTCTGAGTGTTGACTTCAATTTTCACTCTCATATATATATATATATATATATATATATATATATATATATATATATATATATATGTATATATAGTAAAGACACCAGCAGTACATATGCATAGGAAAAAAAAAGAAAACAATATTACTAGCAATACGTTTTTGTAAATGAAATAACTAATGCTCACTAAAAAATTAAATTTTGGCATCTAAGGCCCCATAAGTGGTTATTATGCCCTCAAATAAAAAATAATCAATCACTTGCATCTTAGGGCATTTACCGCCTTACTTAGTGTGAAATGATGGGAAAAGAATTATGTAAAATAATTAGATGCAATCAAAGAAAAAAATCAACTGGCAACGTCATGTGATTTTGCCTCGAAGATTATTCAGAGAAACTTTTCAATGTATTTTTTGCATTGAAAATAAGGCGAAAACAAATGTGAATCTGATTTTTTTCTTTTAGGCTTATAAAACCCATTTGAATAATTTTACCAAGATTTGAAAAATATTTCCTGTTTACAGATTTTTCAAATCATTTAATAATTACTGAGAGGCGGCAAAAATATATTGCCTGAGAATTCTCATTAATACACAAAATAAATTAACACACCGACATCTTATTCTATGTGCTGTTTCCGTTTAAAAAGTGGAAGATAAGGGCTCTCCACAACTTCCTAAAAAGCAAGGTTTGTCTTTTTGTTATCACTCCCAAACCCTGTTCTGCCCTCCATTCACATAAGATCCTCATGTAGTTGTCTCGCTGACTCTTCATGTCCCTTTTGCTTGTCATATATGCTGTGAGTGGCAAATTTTGCAAGCCCTCTTCCGGATTATGTGTCCAAGAGATTTTAGTTGACTCTTTCAAATTCTAGTGTCATTTGTTTCCACTTTCCATAATAGTTCTTTCTTGTCTGTCTTTGTGGATCCTGACTTTTCTCATCAATAACATTTTCTAAGATTCTTTCACTGTTAGTAAAGCCTTGCATCTTAGTGGCTTTATCGGTTTGCTTGATGTGAAATGATTTTTTTTAAAGTGTATGGCCAAGCCAAAGGGAATTCTCGTTGACAAGCAAAACCAATTTACACACTAACATATAAAAGAGACTTTCTTTTCTTCTCTGTACCGTTTCCGTTCAAGAAGTAGGCTCTCCTGTCTTTCCACAACTTCCTATCCTTTGTAGCTCTTAGTTTTATCAGACGTTTTTTTATCCCTCCCAAACCCCGTTCCACCATCCATTCATACTAGCTTCATCCCTGTCATTTTTGCCTTCCATATGTCCTGTGTGTGTCAAATTTGCCAAGCCCTCCCTCCTCATTATATGACGAAGACATTTCAGCTGTCTCTTTATAATTCTGAGTATAAGTTTTCTTTTGTTTTGAATTTAACAAAAGTGTTCTTCATTACTTCTGCGTTCCGCCCATGTATGTTTCTTTAGACTTTCATTTTTTGCCGTCCGTCTCAACTCTGAGGAAAATGTCCAGTCTACTTGTAATCACTTTGCCCCAAGCAAGGCGATAACGCTACTAAGACGCAAGAATTTTTTTTATTTTTACAATATAGTGCAATGTAAATTTACAGAGCATTAATATTATAAATTAACTGATTTAAAATACGTTTTTTTTCGCTACACAGTAATAACCATGCTTCAAAAATTGCTTGAGAATGAAATGGAACTAATGTTTTTAAGTCAAAGCTTTTAGCTTCCATTTTGACACATATTTTAAATCCATTAATTTATAATATTATATATATATATATATATATATATATATATATATATATATATATATATATATATATATATATATATATTATTTTATTCCAAGATTATAACATAAATATGTTATAAAATCACTACAAAAATAGCCATTTTGTCGTGATTTTATAACATCCTGGGTGAAGAAAAAGGGACAGGAAGAGTCAGGGAGTGAAAGAGAATAAGAACACTTCAGCAAGAAACTGGAAACTCGATCCTAAGCAGGAAACAAGGAAGAAACGTCTATTCTTGTTCAAAATACCATAGAGGAGTGTGAACCGAACGGTAGGGGAACTTATCTACTGCTGCCATATAAGGGCATTGGTATAACAGCAATTCAGCATTCTTTTCTACTCACTACAACTTCCAAATCGTAGGCGATCAAGGCTCTCCACAACATTATAACCCTTAGTAACGTTTGTCGTTTTGCCATCCCTACCAAAAACCCATTCCGCCATCCATTCAGATAAGCTCCGCATGTAGGTGACCCGCTGATCTACCCTGTTCATTTTGCCTTCCATATGTCCTGTGAGTGCGGCACTTCGACGTGGTGTAGTAATTAGCGGGCTTGTCTCGCTAGATCTATTTATAACTGAATAGTGAATTCGATCCTCACTGGGTACCCTATACTTTCAGTCTTGTGCCACGTCTGAGCTATGCTACGAAAAACATCATTAATTTCAAGCCAATGAGGCCTGGTGTAACCGTTAGCAGGCTAGTCTCGCTAGATCAGTTACAATGCTCACTGGGTGCCCCAACTATCGGCCTTGTGCCATATCTAAAATACGCTTAGCAAATCATTGCGCTAGATCAATGACGACTGAGTTCAATACTCACAAAGTACCCCATACTTTCGGCCTTGTGCTACGCTTAGGAAATCATGACATGTCCTGTGAGTGCCAAATTTTCCAAGCCCTTCTTCCACATTGTGTCCAAGGGATAAAAACCCCGAGTTAAATACTTAGTAACCCTGAATTAAACATCTAACCCTGAGTTACATTTAATCAATGAGTTTAAAACTATCTAATTTAAAACATAAAAATAATCAATTACAAAATAGTTGTTCATTCAAAAAGTTATAAATTTGACATATTTTTAATAGTATCTTAGTGTTTTTAATCCCTAGAATTTATTCCTCACAATCCTCAGTATCCTTAGTATTGTTGAAGTTATTACTAACATTTTTGTCGAGATTTACAAACTCTATGATTCTTTCAATTTCGCAAATCAGTCGATGAAATTAGAATAAGCTGATTTGTTTGGTAAAATACTTTGACAAAGAAACCTAATTCAAGCTTTGATAACTTTAATTTAATTTAATTTTATAGGACTTCATGGTAAACAATATTTTTTTATGAAAATTTATTTTTTTTGTATTTCCTTTTTACCGACAAAGAATACATTTTTAGGATTTCTTACACTTGATGCACAAATATTTCTTTCAGGAGCGAAATTCCATTTTTTTTTTTTTTGAAGCGGTTGTCCTAGTTATCTGTTTATAGTTCTCGCAAACGGAGGGGAAACTGGAAACTGGATTCTTGTTTAAAAAGGTGTTTGTAAAGTTACGAAAACACATAAAAAGTAGTCAAAATCGAGTTGTTTTCACTCGAAAACAACTGATTTAAGCAAGCTTAGGCAGCTTATGTAAAGTTATATTTTGAAAAAAAAATACTCTCCTTTGTAACCCCTTACTTATTTATATATATATACGTAAAATTTGTTTTCGATCGGTCAATGTATTACTATTTTAGATACTGTGACTGACGGACAGACCAACGGAAGTCACAGAATTTTATATGTAGATTCCCACCCAAACAAGGCAAAAAAAAACACACTGAAATGCGGGGGAGGGGGTTACTGAGTGCGAAAGAATATAATTGAAAGATAATAGTATTAAGGAGCAAGAAAAAATAAAAGAAGAGAAATTAAGAATTGCATTTAAATTTTTGAAAATCAAAGATGGCTGGAAAGCAAGAAGCCAGAAAAGAGTTCTACAAGTATGAAATGAGAGAGAAGAAACTGTTTGCATAGAACTTACGGTTGCGACTGTAAAATGATCTGATCTTATTGTTACTCTAGTGTTGCGCTTAATGAAGTCTACGTACAAGAGAAAAAATTTTATCAGAATAATTACCATGAAAGTTTTATAGAAAATGCACAGGAAAGCTATGTTACGACGATGGAAAAGTGACTGAAGCCGAGATGTCAGATCAGGACCAATAACATTGAAGATTTTATCAAGAATTTCTAAATATATAGACGGGGAAGTATTATTTGTTCACCAAAAATAAAAATAAAAAAACTTTCGACAATTTTTCCAACAAATTTGCAACAATGATTCCTCCGCGACAAAGTTTTCTTGAACTGACCTGAGATAATACATATACATCACTTTGATTTTGCTAATAATTAAATTAATTTTCTGAATACATTCTATTTTTGATGACTCATTGAAACAAAAATATATAGTAGACTTTATGAGCAGACCCGCATTTTCACCTATCGCGATGAACGTTTGTTTGCTTGGGAAGCGTTTATTGGAGCTAAACTGAACCTAAACTCTAAAGTGGAACTCGTATATACTATCCATTGCTAATGATACTAGGAAAAGGTTAGTTCCAGGAAGTAGCTGACTCCTCCTGCTTTCCTCTACCTTTATAAGAGTCGGATCAGACAGAAAACGGTGTACTGCTGTCATATATGGTCAGGAACTGCTAAGTTCTCACTTTCCAGTCTCTATAGCGTGCAACAGCGTATCTATATCCTTATGGGGGATTAATTATTTTCTTCCCTACAAACCATCTCGAAACGCTGCTTAGTGATACCGACTCCCAAGTGAATGTTTCCCTGATCATGTTTTTGGTTTGACCACTATCATCCCCTCATATCCACATAAGCTTTGCCTCTTGCTCTGTAAGCCTTTACCACGTGTGTCTCTTGGGCATTATACAGGCTGAACATAACTGTAAAAAAATTTTTTTATGTCTCCAACCCTTCGTTCCGTTCGCATAAGCACGTCAGGTAGATAGTCCACTGCTTCCCCACTTTTACCTTCGATATGACACGTGAGTGTTACATTTTCCAAGCCTCCATCCTCAATATGTGTCCATAGAACTTTTTTCTGTCGCGTTCTTATTCTAAGTTTAATACTGTTTCAAATTTCCCTTAAAAACTCCTTTGTGCTTATATGCTCTGCCCATGGTATTCTCAGCATCCTTCTGTAGAACAACATATTTGTTGCATCAAGACATCCCTTCATTTGCCGTAAATACTTTACCATGTTCACATTCTTTTCTTTGTTTCCAACGAACTTTTCTTGTTTCTTTGTATGGTATATTTTGCGACACATTTTCAATTCTGTGTGATATATCGTCATTGGAGGGTATATTCTGTGTTATATGTTCTGTGTTATATACCATCTTTGGATGGCATATTCTCTGTTATATATTCTCTGTTATATACCAGCTTTGAATGGAATATTCTCTGTTATATATTCTGTGTTATATACCATCTTTCGATAGCATATTCGCTGTTATATATTCTGTGTTATATACCATCTTTGAATGGAATATTCTTTGTTATATATTCTGTATTATATACCATCTTTGGATGGCATATTCTCTGTTATATATTCTGTGTTATATCCCCATCTTTGGATGGCATATTCATTGTTATATATTCTGTGTTATATATCATCTTTGGATGGCATATTCGCTGTTATATATTCTGTGTTATATACCATCTTTGGATGGAATATTCTCGGTTATATATTCTGTGTTATATATCATCTTTGGATGGCATATTTTCGGTTATATATTATGTGTTATATACCGTCTTTGGACGGAATATTCTCTGTTATATATTCTGTATTATATACAATTTTTGGATGGCATATTCTCTGTTATATTCTGTGTTATATACAATCTTTGGATGGCATATTCGCTGTCATATATTCTGTTCTATATACCATCTTTAGATGGCATATTCTGTGTTATATATTCTGTGTTATATACCATATTTGGTGGGGGGCATATTCCGTGTTATATATTCTGTGTTATATACCATCTTTCGGTGGTATTTTTCCATTCTGTGTTATATATCAACTTTGCGACAGATATTCCATTGTGTTAAAACAATTCTTCTTCTTCTTCTTCTTCTTCTTCTTCTTCTTCTTCTTCTTCTTCTTCTTCTTTTTCTTCTTCTTCTTCTTCTTCTTCTTCTCCTCCTCTTACGGCCATGCGTCCCTTCAAAACTTTGGCGATTGTGACTCACCACAATCACCTATCCTATTCAGTTCTTAATAAATTTTGTCATTTTGCTATATCTCCCAAACCCAGCAACGCCATATTTTCATTGAAGCTCGACAGGAATTTTATGCGTTGATTTCTTCTGTCCCTCTTGCTTTCAAACTATCCTGCGAGTATCAAATTTTTCAAACAATCTTTTCTCATCATGTGCCCTTGAGATTTCACCAGTATCTTCCTGATCTTTAAGTATAAGTGTCACTTTCTTTCCATTGTTCTCTCAAAATTCGTCGTTGCTCACATGTTCGGTCTATGGCATTCGAATTATCCTTCTGCGCAAACATATAGATACCAAGGTTTGTAAAAGATATTTTACGGAAAGATTTATTTTGCAAGGGACAATAAATTTACCTGTTGTCAGTCTCCATATAATCTTGGTTCCACCATGAAGTGGACTTTGTAGAAAATGTCCTCATGGGCGACACCAAAATTGAGTTTGATATTGTAAATTGATGGAGACATATTTAAGAATTAGATGACGCATAGTAAATGTTCAGAAGCCCGATTTCCTCGTTTTAAACGAAAGTAGATTTCCTGAACGCTTCTGCCGGGTAAAAGCATTAACAAAAGACATTGATCGCAATTTGATACTCTGCTGCTGGCAAGAACGTCATCTTCAGAGCGTATCCCCATCGCGAAAAAGTGAATGTTGATTTCCGATCATGACAGACGTATCTCCGTAAAGAAATAGATTCAGCACAAACTTTCCATTCCATAAAATACAGCGTATTTGTTTTTATTTTGGTTTATGTTTTCTGACAGTACATTTAAAGAATACTATTTACATTGTTCGGACTATTATCCTCATCTTTGTTGCCATATTTATTACAACGTTTCGGTCGTTGTACGCTCCGGCCTTCTTCAGGTGGTTGGAATGTCGAACTGAAACCATTATTTCGCTCCCTGAGGTAAACTGTTCTAGTTCCACGTGCCATGTCTAATGGATATCAGTTATCAGTTACCTCCTGTTAATTCCCATCTCCAAGTTTGGTTTGGTTTGGTTTATTTTGTTTTACGGCATATCAACCTCAGTGGGTTATTTAATGCCAACAACATTTTTAGGATAGATTCGTATGAATAGAATATGTATTCTTTGGTTTAGTTTGGTTTGGCTTATTTTGTTTTACGGCATATCAACCTAATGAGTTATTTAATGCTGACAACATTTTTTATTGTTGGTAATATTTTGTTTTATCAAAAATCTGTTTCTGGTAATATCTTTCCTTCAGAATTGTATTGCTGGTAATAATTTGTTTCAAAAAGGTATTGCTGGTAAAAGTTAACTATTTGCCCATAGCTGGGACCCTAACAGGTGCTACCACCCCGGGTCAGGGTGGACCTGGGAACAACAGCAATTAAGAGGTGGTTCCACGCTCCTCAAAACCTGATCAGGGGCCTTGCTGCTGGATATAGTTTAACGTCTTTCCCAGGACGCCTCTCCAAGTTCTTCACCGCCTTAACCAGGTATTGAACTCACACCCTTTGGCTACTGTCACTGGATCTAACTAAAACCTTTACCCACTCTGCCATGTGTCCTTGAGGACATCTGTGTATGAAATTATAGGTATTATAAACCTCATGTCATCAGCAACCATTTTTTTTACCAATGCTCATATTGCAATTTTTGCTGTTATCATTGCATTATTTTTTTGCTAGAGCTCATATTGCACTTTTCGTTGTTATTAATGCTTTTCTCTGGCACTCCTTATTACTGGTTCACATAATGTATTCATTTCTATGCTTGGTCGGCTCAGGAGATTTTTTGGCCTAGCATATGGGCTGATTCCTTAAATTTACGAATTTTCCAATGGTGTTCTTTGTCTATGCTTTCAACCTGATCCCACAGGGGACGGTGATCTCTCTTTTCTCTCCATATGTAGTCAGCCACGCCTGATGTTTCTCGTGTTACAGCTTTTTGGTGTTCTTGAAGCCTTACCTTAAGGTGGCGGCCTGTTCCCTTTTATATTTCTTTCCGTAGCTGCACTGGATGGCGTACACACAGTCTTCAGTCATGTTCTATGGGAGGGGGTCTTATTCGGGAGAGGTATCTGCGAAGTATCGTCCAGCTTTTGAAGGTTGTCCTGATGTTATATGGACCGCAGATCCTTTGTATTTTCTCCGATAACCTCTTCACATAAGGCAAGCAGATTGTTCTCTGTGTTGTTGTCCTCCTATTGTACCCGCCTATCCCAGTTTATTGGGGTTGCTGCATGTACCCAGGGTGGTTTCTACGTTTTAGGGTACTGCTTATACTGACCAATTCTTTATCTAAAGTCTCTTGGTCGCCACTTATAAACTTTGCTTGGTGTTGTAAGCAACGGACGATCTCTTTCTTTACGCTGTATGGATGGTGGGAGTTGAAATTGAGGTAATGTCCAGTGAATGCCGTTTTGCGGTATTCAATACGGGAACCAGTCATAAGAAGTGTCAGAGAAAAGCAATAACAACGAAAATTGCAGTATGAGCTCTGAGCTTCAACCACCCGAAGAAGGCTGGAGAGTACAACGGCCGAAACTCTGTGATAAATATAGCAACAAATATGCGGATGATAGTCCGAACAAAGTACATAATACATGGTGTACATAATACCTCATCTCAGTAATATAGACAGGTACTTTTAACAAATTCAAAATATTTGCCTCCTGGGTGTGACGATAAACTATATCCAGTAACAAGGTCCCCTCATCTGGAGGTTTTTAGGATCGTGGAACCACTTCTTAATTGCTGTTGTTCCCAGGTTCACCCTAACCCGGGGTTATAGAACTTGATGCGGTCCCAGCTATGACAAATAGCTAACCCCCAAACTGAGTGCAAAAAACTTTGAAAGTATAAAAAATAGCTTTTTATAGTAAAAAATAGCAGCAGTACATTTTTTTAAATTAATATATATTCTGTTCATACGATCCTATTCTAAAAATCCTTAAATAACGCATTGAGGTTTTGAGATGCCGTAATACAAAATAAAGCAAAGCAATCAAAATCTTTTACGCAGTCTTGTGGTTGAAAGAGGTATTCTCCAGTATGCATCCTTTTTCGCACAGAGGTAAATTCGTAAGTCTCTACACTATCGCTATTTCCATGGCAGATGTCTAGATGAGCTTCATTCACTAGTTCCACATTTACAGCTTGAGCGTTCGAGGCTTCTTATACAAATCAAATCATCCTCATTTTCTTCGTGTTCCAAATATAAAAAGTCCGACGCAGACAGCATTTTCCTAAGAACTCCCACTTTGTTGAACATTACAATCTTAACCTCTTGAAGTTAGTTTTCTTGCTTTTTCACATAATCTTCATTACCGTTTCTACTCTACCTTCAGTTACTCTCGAGCTTTTTATAAGGTTAACCATAATATAAATATAGCGACAAGAAGGCGCCTATTATGGTGGAATCGTCAGATTTAGGTCCTCAATGGTGCGTTACTGCTATGATTGCGAGCGTAAACATTAACAGGCTTGCCTAGCAGAGAATTCAGAACAAAACATTAATAATCTTCACTATCTATCAAATTCGTTTAAATTCTATGAATAATTCTCTTTAATTCTATAAATATATACATATTTTCATGCTAATTGTTCTGATGAGCTTTCCGCTATGATACCTAGCCTTTATTATTTTAAGCGCAGTAATAGATTGGCGGAAGACTGATCATTTTACAGTTGAAATTGCTAGATGTAACCGTAAGTTCTATACTAACAGTTTCTTCTATCGCACTTCTTGCACGTGGAACGCTCTACCGGTATCTTGCTTCACAGTCATCTTTGATCTTCAAAAATGTACATGCAATGTTAATCGTTATCTTCTGTCAGCTTAATCCCTTTTCATTTATTGTTCTCTCTCCTTAATAATAGTTTATTCTCTAACACTCAGTAACCCCTTACGTCCTAGGTGCTTTATTACCTTACTTAGTGGTGAAATGATTAAAAAATTAAAATCACACGCATCATTCATCGTTACTATTTCAAATTTAACCCTCTACCTTGAGTGGTTCGCGAGCCTTATATTGGGGAAGATTAAGCAAGCATCACGAAACTTGTTAGCTTCTCAGTGTTTTTATGATAATATATATATATATATATATATATATATATATATATATATATATATATATGTATCCAATCGTTCAATCAAATTTTATTTCATTGTTCTTTCAGATCGCTTTTTTTTCGATATTCATTCGCCTTCTCCCCTGTTTCTTGCTTTCAGCTATTTTCATATTCACGTAACCATGATGTCCTGCCCCCAGAGGAACTATCCTGTCGTATAAAGGACGGGAAAAAAACGACCGAAACTCGAAGAAAAGAATGTTAATGTACGTCCGGCATGTTCGTTGGAGAAAAGCTCTTTGTCAAAATATCTTTTCTTTTGCAGCTCTTTGTTCCAACGACAATTAAAAGATTTCTTTTAGCATTTTTTTGACAGCCATTCTTTAAAATCTTAGTTATCTCCGTTTGTTTTGACCCGATTTCTTTCACAGTTTTCTAACTAAAGCCTTTCGTCTCAATATAATTATTATTATTATCTCCTTTTTTTTTGTAATTTTCAAACATCATTTTTTAAAATGTGCTTTTACTTTTCTCTCTGTTATTCACCTTTTTCTTTATATCTCCATTTTCTCTTTCCCGTTTTACGTTCTTCCAATTAATTTAAACTTTTCTCATTTGCATGATCTTATTCATGTCCATTTTTTTTAAATATATACTTTTTGAATTTTCTGTGATTTATTTTTGTTTATACATTTTTGACATTTTATAGTACATAAAAACACAGACACAGACACACACACACACACACACATATATATATGTATATATATATATATATATATATATAGGGTTGGACAAAATAATTGAAACAATTTATTTAATATGGAGTTGGTCCGCCTTTAGCCTCATAGACAGCTTTAATACGTCTAGGAATGGAATCATACAGCTTCCTGATTTCAGCCAAGGGAATTTTCAGTCATTCTTCCATTAAAAACTTCTCCAGCTCTTTACGACACAACGGTGGGGGATAGCGTCTCCTAACTTGTTGCTCCAAAATGCACCACAAATATTCAATGACACTCCATGTGTTCTAGCTCACTTTCATGCTCTTCATACCAATGCTTAACCTCTCGAGCGGTATGTATTGGAGCATTATCGTCTTGGAAGATGCAGTCACCATCAGGAAATAAAGTCTTGGCCATTGGATGAACATGATCTCCCAAAATGTTCAGGTAATCTTTGCTGTTGATTCTACCATGCAGTACAACTATTGGACTGAGACATTTCAATGATATGGCGGCCCAAACAATCACTGATCCACCGCCATGCTTCACTGTTGGAAGAAGGCAGTCAGGGTTGTAAGCTTCTTTGGGCTGCCTCCACACATAAACTCGCCCTGAAGTTGGGAAAAGAGAAAAACTGGACTTGTTTGAGGATATGACTTGCTTCCATTGGTCTGCAGACCAGTCATTGTGATCTCTACACCAATTCAACCTCTTTTGAATGTTGCGAGTGGAGAGAAGAGGTTTCCTCACAGCGGCTCTTCCATGATATGCAGCCTTATGGAGCCCACGGCGAACAGTTTTAGTAGAAACTGAACTATTCAGATGGTTATTCAACTCAGCAGTCACTTTGGTCGCATTTGTCCGAAGATCTTTTGCCACATTGCGTTTCAATGCACGTCAGTGCCTGTCAGTACGTTTGCAAGTCCGGCCCGAATTGCTACGGTTGC
The DNA here is from genome assembly GCA_964036315.1 of Acanthosepion esculentum. Classification (NCBI taxonomy): domain Eukaryota; kingdom Metazoa; phylum Mollusca; class Cephalopoda; order Sepiida; family Sepiidae; genus Acanthosepion; species Acanthosepion esculentum. The sequence goes on along the minus strand of OZ038492.1, from coordinate 35,584,451 downwards.
TAGAGATGTTGCCCTGTTTCTCGAATTGCATCAGTGTTTTGATATGGTAGCTCTTGAAAAACCAAACAGTTTAGCAACCTTAGTGATCGAGGCTCCTACCATGCGGGCTTCAACCATTTGCTCTTTTTCGGAGGGGTCACGCATTTAGCTTAGATTTTACTAAATTCTAAAAATAAATAATACAAAGACAGTAAATTAGATAAATAAACGTATTTACAATAGATATAACCTGCAATTACGAAGTTTTAGTTAAATTTCTTAATATAATAGGTCTTTGAAATATAGGAGTTGATTTTGCAACTGTTCCAATTATTTTGTCCAACAGGCTCTGTCGACATCGAATTTGGTATTAATCGCTCAGTTCATTTTATATTTTAAGCTTTTAGCCTATTTCGAGATTCAGCTATTAATCTTACCATATATATATATATATATATATATATATATATATATATATATATATTCCTAAAAAAGGACGAAACGCGTCACACGAAAATTTTTTGCACCTTGGCATATATCATTCGTCCAAAATTGTTCTTGAAATATCAAAATAAACTTGTTGTTTTAATGGAACTTGTATATATATATATATATATATATATATATATATATATATATATATATATATATATATATATATATGTAGTACTAAGTTGTAAGAGTTTTTCGTGCCAAAATTGCTATTTTCTTTTCCGTAGTTAACAGGTGGGAAAGTATTTTAGGCCGGCATTTTTTTTGTCACAAATTGATCGATATAAAAAGGTAAAGATAGTGCTTTAATAGAATTAATGAGGTGAAACTTATCCATGCTGACTTCGATGATCTCTGGGCGAATTGCGGTAAAGCTTTCACTCTTCAGGGCTGTTGAACATACGAGAACAGCCCTGAAGCTTGAAAGCATTACTGCAATGCGTTCACGAAACTTCGAAGTCTGCTTGACTGAACCAGCACCACTCAGTTAAGTGACAAGTTTTTAGACACACACACACACACACACAAACGCGTGTGTGTTTGTGTATGTGCTTCTTTTATTTATATTTCAGATTTTTCGTTATGTAGTTCGCAATGTACATTTTTATATCTTTTACATAAAGATCTTACATAAAATTCTTACCCTAATTTTATTTACAGAGAAAATCTTACCAAATTTTATCTTTCCCTAACGCCAACTTGGTTTATTCGTTTGTTGCTTTCATATTTTCATTGATTCTTTCTTTCTTAATCTTTTCTTTTCATTCTTCTTTTTCTTTTTTCTTCATTCTTTCTTTCGTAATCATTCTTTCTCTATTCTTTTTTTCATTTCTTCTTTCTTTCGTAATCTTTCGCTTTTGCATTCTTTCCTTGTCATTCTTTCTCTTTTCATACCATCTTTCTACATTTTTTCTTTCTCTGGGGGAGAATATTTCCCTAGAAGTTTAGACTCGTCCGCCGGAGGAAAGACATAAAAATATCCCTTCATCAAGAGGAGAAGCAGGACGAACAGTAGCAGCAGTAGCTTTTGCTGAAAACAGTCATTCACGGCTAAACATTGACTTCTCCATTATGTTTCCCTGTAGCCAAAGGTAAGAAACTTATTAAATCAATTCCGATTTTCTACTGTTGCTTTTGATAACTCAGTTACAACACTTTATTTCATAATATTTCTTTCTTTTTCATTCTTTCTTTTTTTATTCCTTCTTTCGTAATCTTTCTTTCTTTTACCATTCTATCTTTTTCCATTCTTTCTTTCTCTCGTAATCTTTCTTTTTTCTTTTTCTTTTTTCTTTCTTTCTTTTCTATTTCTCTCCTTTTTTTTCATTCTTTATTTCGTAATCTATCTTTCTTTTACCATTCTATTTTGTTTCCATTCTTTCTTTCTTTCGTAATCTTTCTTTTTTTCTTTTTTCATTTTTTCTTTTCTGTTTCTTTCTTTTTTCATTCTTTCTTTTTTAATTATTTCTTCCGTAATCTAACTTTCCATTGTATTATTCCTTTCTATTGTAATGTTTTATACTAGAGTAATCTTGCTTACTTGTTGCTCTTTTTCCTTTATTTTTTTTCATATTTTTCTTTATTTCCACACATTTTTTCTTCGTTGTTTCTACAGATATTTTTTTCATGCATTTTCTTTTTCTTTTTCTCACCTTTTTCTTCTTTTCCCCGTGTTTCTTTAGTCTTCTCTTCTCACTAATTTCTCGTTCCAAAACATCTTAATTTAGCATTTTCACTTGCGTTTCTTTACCAAATTTACTTATATTCTTTTTTTATCTCTATTTTTGTTTTTCGTTCTTCTTTTATTGTTTTTCTTCTCGCACTATTTTATCTTTTCTACTTTTGCTCATTCCTTCTTTCTTTCCTTTACTCTTTCTATCCTTCTCTTTCTTTCCTCATTTTTTAATCTTTTATTTTACTGCCCATTTCAGTATTTTTCATTATTTACATTAATAACAAATGATTATCCTGATCTTTGTTGTTGTTACCAGAACATTTTGGCCGTTCTGCCTTTCGATCTTCATCAAGTGCTTGTCGGTCAAGGTAACCTTCGGGGAATTTAGAATTGAGAACTTTATTTAATCTCCGTAGCATATTGTTTTCGTTCCCCTCTGTATTGCCTAGTTCTTATTTTCTCCCGCAAAACCAAAACCAAAAAGCCTCAGAACTCGAATCATGTTTTTGCAAAAAGCCTCAAGATTTATTTGTAAAATTACAAATTGTGGCACGTGGCCTAGAGAGGGGGGGGGGTAAGGCTGGTCTTGACTAACTATCCTATACCTAGCTAATCAGATTCGTGACCCATTCATACATTACAATTGACGCATTCACCACAAGAATTCGTCCATCACCATTCGATCCTCCGAACACCATAATACCACATCCACACCAGGGAGGACCTACAAAAAAGCGCCCCATTTAATGATAATGAAAATACATAGAAATATCGTCGTGAGCGGATGAAAGGGGAGGGAGATGAACCCCATAACAAACTAAAATTTCAACAAATTCTTAAACTAAACATAATTGATGTTAGTAGGGCCCGTCCAACCCTCAAAATAGAGAGGCCGCTGTATTCTGCCCAGAGGACAAAATCAAGAGGCACTCTCGCAAAAAAAAGCCTCGTCATATTGAGCCTTTCATATGTTGATTTTCTAAGTGTATCTTAGATGTGACACGGGGCCGAAATTATGGAACACCCAGTGAGGATCGAAATCACTACTCAGCTGGTTGATTTTGTTTAGCGGCATATCAACAACTATGGGTTATTGAATGCCAAAACTCTAGACATCTTTAAAACAATTGTAAAGCTTCAAATAAATATATTTTGAACACAAGTATGCCGTCAACTACAGATAATATGTACCGGTTGTAACAGCAACATTTTCCAATTGTTAAAAAAAATTTTGAAACGTTGTATGTTAGAAATTATGAAAGATATCTTACTGGAGTTCTCCAAGGTTTTTATAACAATATTGGACTCTACTTAATGTAATAAGAAAAACGATTTTAACAAAACGATTTTAACCTCTTCTCTTTCTAGATGAATAACTCGAAGGGCTTTTCAGTAATGCTTACGACAAATGGTATCAAGATGGCTAAACGTCTTATCTGAAAAGCTGGTAAAAAAAGTCAATTAGTTTATTTTTTTTTGCTTAGAAATTAAGCATTTTGTGGGATGGACAATTATGCTATAACACGATTTGAACATTTTTGTTGTTACACCCAGTATTGATGGTCAGTTACCTATAAAATGAAATATTGGTCATTTTACTATAAAATGTATTGCTGGTATTTTTACTATAAAATCTATTTTTATACGTTCATGGTGCTTTGTTTTTGTTTGGGGTTCCATTGTTTGCCTATAGACCTGGGAACATCAGCAATTAGGAGATGGTTCAATGCTCTACGAAATTTCCAGTCTCTCGATCAGAGGCTTTGCTATCAGATGTAGTTTCTTGTCATGCAGAGGACCGCTCTACTCAGTCGTAATTTGTCTTGCTAGGAAAGCTGGCTAACCATTAAACCACGTCCAAGTGTCTTCGACCCGATCAGAAATATATAGACAATCACCTGTATACAAACGCTTTCTCACATCAATAATCATCAGCGAGTGAAGCCTGTAGGTCATGGCGAGGACAATCCTACTTTGAATCTGGCGCTACATAATCGTAAAGAAAGAAATGTACCAAATAAGACAAACGTCATCAATTGGGTACTTCCAATAGCAAGGGCTTTCCTTCCGCATTCTTCCGATAGGATTGGCAAAGGGGAAGAATAGGGGTTTACCCGTCGAGTTAGATGCTGCAGATCTAGTACCTGTTCCGTGTCAGAGACATTCTCTCCTCCTCTGCGTTCCCCACCACTGTTGTGTAACATCTGTTACGTATGGCCGACTATAACTAGTTTAGACAAGCTTTGCCCAGCTTATGCATGCTATGACCAGGTTAGACCAGCGGCCCGAGTGTTTCCACTGTGGTCCCCACGTTACAAACCGACTTTGTGTCACAATCTGACTCAGTAGAGGGTTAAGGTAAATCTCAGGTACTTCCAATAGCGGCAAAAATTAAAACGGATAGTAAATGTAACTTGACGAGAAGATAATGACATTATTTAAGATGCTGACACCCCACACTACTTCAAACAAAAGGTTAGGAAGGAAATCCAGTCAATGCTGGAACATCTAGTGACGTTGAGAAACTATTTTCCTGAAGAATTGTTTTAAGAGAAAGATTTTATAAATTTCAACTTACAACAGTACCGGCTGCTCAACCAGTGATGACCTTATAAGGAAATGGCTAATACAATTACGAAAATCTTTTTTTTTATAGTTTTGTTCCTCTTTTTTGCAAAATTCTGGTTATGTTATAATTTTATTTTATTGTTAGTTCATTGCTTAGCATGTCTTTCTTGCTTTTCTTCATATAAACGTTTAATTTACTTTAATCTTTCTTGGGGTTTTATTGGTCTTTTTCTCTTATTCTTTCATCACCCCATACCATATATATTCGTTAAATTTTGCTTGCCTCGCCGCATTGACTTTGGCCTACTTATAACATCGTCTACTTTTTATCAAACTTACAGAGAAAAGTCGATGATTATTGAGGAGGGGTCTGGAAAAATTAATGACGTCCTTCTGAAAATCTATAATATTTTCCGCGACGTTTTAATATATATGAATATGTATGTAAGCTTAAATTTATAACGCGTCTTAACCCTTTGCCTGTCCAGGGTATTTTCGAGTCTAGTATCCGAAAAGCAAGAAAGACATGCTAAACAATAAACTAACAATAAAATCCAAATGTTTGTTTTCAGGTTTATAAGTATTGCAAGGCAACTCAGCTTGTTTGGCAAATAGGATCTGCTGATAAATAGTGTTTCACATAATAAAAACGTACAAATCGTAAGTTATTTACACTACGCTCTGCGCATTATATGTGATGGGTAAATGAGACCAGTTTCGTTTTGGAGGCATTGAAGTTTGCAAGCCCACAGATTACAGATTGGAGGTCCTCCCTGGCTCCCATCAGAATGGTTGATGCCCAACTTCACGCTGTTCGATGATGTGAGGTGAAAGAAATACATAGACATAATAGCTTCATCTATCGCAAGGAATGTTGGTTCTCTGTGTCATGCCAGAAAGTTTTTTTCTCGTCTGAGTCCATCTTTCAAATCTATAAATCCGTCTTTGCATGGAATATTGCTGTCTTATAAGGTCAGATGCAGCCATTGTAAGTCTCGAGATCCTCGACAAAATCCATAGACGGATATGCGTTATGGTCCACTATCCTCGCACCACTGTTATGGTCCAAGGTTAGGACCAAGGAAGAACGACACGAACACAAGTGTAGGGATAACAAAGAGATATTACAACAGGCAGAATAATAATACAAGAAGTTGAAGGTATTAGTATGACTGTCAGTCTGGTTTAGAGTTAACTACTATTGTCTTGACTCGTTCCACTTCATTCTATCGTTCTCTCTTGAGAGGCGCAGTCTTTATAGTGTCAGGAAGAGTCCATTGTCGTTACAGGTAAGATCCCATAACAATATGCAATGCGATAGATCCTGATATGGCATCTAGTCTACAGTCGCTTTCTCCCAGATGTGCCCTGCCTTCCCTCTCTCTCTTCTACAAGATTTTCACGGAAACTATTCCAACGAGTTGCTTTCTCTGGTTCATAGACTACATGAATTTAAACGAGCTACTAGGTTGGCAACTCGGTGCCAACCCTGTCACTATCGAAACGGTTAAATGTAAACGTCTCTTCTACTCAAACAGCTTCTTTCCTCGCACTTCGCGTCATTGGAATTTTGTCTTTGTCTTACTTGTTTCTCTGATAACTATAATCATCAAATATTTAAGTGCAATGTCAATCGACATCTTCTGATACCTTGATCTTGTTCCCCGTCTTCTTTATCCCTCCGCAAACACGCCTTTTCTATCCCGTCCTCTACCTTCTGTGACCGCTTGCGTGCTAATGGCACTCCCGCCTTGCTTGGAGTGAAATGGTGAAAAATATATAGCGACAAATAAATTACATCAGTCAGATATCTTACCACTAGGCCATCGTCGCACGGCAGAAACGAATCGAGGAAACAAATATCCGTACACATTAAAAATTTGTATGTGTACGAATATTTGTTTCCTCCCACTGTATATATATATATATATATATATATATATATATATATATATATGTGTGTGTGTGTGTGTGTGTACACATAGTGGGAGGAAAAATATTCTAATAATTTTTAATTTATAAATTTGTATGTGTACGAATATTTGTTTCCTTCCACTGTGTATATATATATATATATATATATATATAGTTTACGAAAAACTAGGTAATCCGTATGGGAAGACCCAATGAGGATAGAATCCAGAGAGCTCAATGTAAATCAGAGCTAATAATTTAAATAAAAACAGACCACTTTAAGGTTCCATATAATAAATTATTTCACCACAGCCCTTTTAAAGGACAGCGGATCATCAGATTTATTTCCAAAAGTTGAAACGAAAAATGAAAAGAAATTTACGCATTTAAGACGGGTAGTACTAAGTATATGTATATTAACGAAGTGAGGAAGTGAAGGGGGGACAGAGACATGATTGATTTAGATATAACATTTCTATTCTTTCAAATTTAAATTGTTTGAGGGAGTCCAGACATTGACACATTAAATCGGTTAACATAACGGAAGTTATATATTGATATGGAAGTGGGAGAGGAGAAAAAGGCATAAAGAGAAAAAGAGAGAAAGAAGTTATGAGAGAAAGTGTCATTAACTTTCTTTGGAATGAAAAGCCCGAATTAGGCGCTGTTGTATTGCTTTACTTTGAGAGTTCATATATATTATAATGTTTGATATAAGTTTGAATGTTTAAACAGTCTATAAGGAATTTAATTTGATGTTTGGTAAAGTTTTTTTTTTAAACTTTATTACAAAAATTTTGTGGATTTAATATATATATTATACATACATGTCTGTGTATATATATATATATATATATATACATGTGTATATATATATATATATATATTTATTTAAAGACATTTATATTATGTTTAACGTTCTTTTTATAGATACAAGTATTTAAGCAAATGCTCTGTTTTATAATAAACAGTATTAAATAACATTTACCGGCCTGAATGTCCGAGAAATTTTCATAGAATCGAACCTGTATCCTATACGGAACCATCATTTCGCGTGATGTGCCTTAACCGTTCGGCCACAGATGAGAGTCTGGTTAGCAAGGTCGATTTTACTATCTTTAAACTTAAATCTTCCATGAATCTCTTCTATTCATATCTGCTCTAGCGTATCAAATGTAAACAAATGACGTCATATATTTTAGAATTGGACCTTGCTAAGCAGACGCTCATCTGTGGCCGAACGGTTAAGGCACATCACGCGAAATGATGGTTCCGTATAGGATACAGGTTCGATTCCTGTCGGAGAACGAAAATTTTCTATGAAAATTTCTCGGACATTCAGGCCGGTAAATGTTATTTAATACTGTTTATTATAAAACAGAGCATTTGCTTAAATACTTGTATCTATAAAAAGAACGTTAAACATAATATAAATGTCTTTAAATAAATTGTCGGACTATGTCCAATTCTAAAATAAATATATATACACACAACCATAATAAAATCCTTTATATATATATATATATATATATATTAAAAATTTGTTTTTAATTTATTGTATTTACAAGTAATAAATAAAAATGCTTTATATGTGTGTGTGTGTGTGTGTGTGTTTGTGTGTGTGAATGTGTGTGCGTGCATGTTTATCCGAGGATGATGAGAATTATATTGCAAATAAGCAGATATTGGTACATAATACATAAATAGTTAATAAACTCATCGTAATGTAGAGGAATTCCTCCATTTTCTATATTCACATTTGATTAAATTATTCATGATTTGAGCCAATCAGCCCCGAAACGTCGTCCATATCCATGAGCCAGGGCTTTATTAGTGGGCATATAACGTATACTTCGCATTTATTCCGATAATTGAAGCAATATCATATTACTGAGATGCATCTTCCTTTTTTTACAAGCCATTACTGCGAGGAGGTTTGCGCGTGCCTGGCAAATTGTTATGCAAGAGGATTTTATTATGGTAAATTTATTTTCCCGGAAGATGGAACAATGTAATTTCGCACAAATATTGTCAACACTGGCCGTCGCCAACGTGGCATGGTGAAGACGTTCTGCACATTTGAACAAAAAGAATGTGGTTCTACAGAAGGACACTGAGAATTCCATGGATTAACAGAGTAAGCAATGTCTTAGAGAAAATGGGGAAAAAAGATCACTTATACTCATGATCAAGAAGAGAGAGCTAAAATTCCTTGATCATATAATAAGGAAAGACGGCTTGGAAAACTTAACCCTCAGAGGGTAAATTAGGTGAAGAGTGACAGGAGAAGGCAGCGATTCATCTATGTGGCGAGCTTGTGTTAATGGATGGTGGAACGTCCAACGGGAGACAGAACAAAAGAGCCACAATGGATAGGAAATTTTGGAGAGCCATTCTCGACTGTATCTTGAAACTGGAGCAAAAAAAGGATTTTTGTGTTCCCCTTACGCTTTAAAATTGTCAAATAATTGTGTTACTGTTATATTGTAAGTTTGGACTAATACAATGCCCGAGAGTCACTCAAGGTAGAGGAGTACTGTTAAAATAGTTATGATAAATACGGTTGACATGAATGAAAGATTTGGTAATAGAAATGGAAGTTTATGAAGAAAACCTTTGACCTTTGACTTGATAGTCATAATGATTGTAGTCGTAGTCATTGGCAGAACTCATCGCTGAATTCTGGGGTGCTCGTCGACATTTCCTTCTGTGTGAAATGAGTCCTGTGTTGGGTCTTAAGGGACGTCCGCAGCCACTGCATAATAGATCGTGAGGATCCAGAGAATTGATAGCCCTGACTTTTCTTTTCTCTCTCTCTTCATCTTTTTGTCTTCTGGTGTTTTCGAAGGATATTGTTTTCGTTTTTTGTTTTGTTTTTTGCTTTTTGTGAACTGCTCTTCACCATTCTACAGCTTCCCAATTGACCGGTTAGATTTCTTTCCTCAGCAAGTTTTTTTTTCCTTAGCTGAATCGACGACGTGGGGATCTACGTGGTCTCTCGGCATATTTGAGCTCCTAGAAGAGGATTTGTTTTGGTAGGCGGATGTCTGGCATTCGTGCAAGGTGTCCAGCCCATCGAAGTCGATGGCGAGTTGTGGTGTACTACCTACAATGAGTCGGCTGTAGACTTTTCCACTAGGTATAAGACTGATTGTAGAGGAACCGCTGAAAACTGTGTACCGTCACACACTCTCAAGTCGAGTGCTACTCTTCTGTTATAATACTAATAATCTGCGAACACTTCTTTTGTTATTTCGTGACCATTAATTTAGTCACAACACGAGTCATAATGGTTTTAGGCATTCCATTTTTCCGCGGAGGATATCTTCGTTGTTCATGATCCGGTGCTGCCAAATGTTACGAAGGATTTGACGACCTGTAAAAATTTGAACTGAAGTCAATGAGTAGAGAACATTTGATTCCTACTTGCAAGACGATTATTCAGGTATGTGTAAAAATTTAAAATCCCTCTTTAAAAACAAAAGAGACTGCCGATAATCGATTGATTATCGTTGGTTGAAAATGTTTGCACACATCTAATATATATGCTAACGACATTGCTTTCTACCTGATCTATGTGTAATGCAAGTAGAATGGAACACCCGTGAGTATTGCTTGGTTGGCCAATTTTAAATATTAACACTTGTTGGGCCGTTGTTTTTAATAGGCCGATTAAACTCACTACTCAGGAGAAATGGATGAATTTACGATATTAAACCCATGTTTGTCTATATTTCTGAGATGAGGTATTATGTACACTATTTACATTATTCGGACTATTGTCCTCATCTTTGTCGCCATATTTATTACAATGTTTTGGCCACTGTGCCATGTGTCCTTGAGGACACGTGGCACAGTGGATAACGGCGTTAGATAGATCCAGTGACAGCGCCCAAAGAGTGTGAGTTCAAAACCCGGTTAAAACAGTGGAGAATTTGGAGAGGAGAATTAACAGGAGATAACTGATAACTGACATCCATTAAATATTGCACGTGGTACTAGAACAGTCTACCCCAGTGAGCGAAATAAAGGGTTCAGTTCGACACTCCAACCACCTGAAGAAGGCCGAAGCGTACAACGAGCGAAACGTTGTAATAAATATGGCGACAAAGATGAGGACTGTTGAGTCTTGACTCAATGTTGAATCTCGCCTATTGCATGGAATAATAATGCAACGCAAAATGTACTTGGAACAAGAATGTATTATAACAAGAAAGTGTACACAATAAGTACATATAGTATTTCTGTATATTTCTGGGAAGACGTTCCTGGAGAATGTGTTGACTAGTCGCAGTCGATCAGAGTCTCTAGTTGGATCTCGTGATTCTCATCCCTCTCCCCTCGTCTTCCGGTATCAACCATTATTTATATACTTGGTAGTCACCTATGCAGATTAGGTGGATCCCACCACAACACCCCCCTCCCAAGCCTTGGAATCCTTTTGGATTTCAACTGGCTTCTATATGGGATGATGATGGTTATTTCTTTATAGATCCCCTTTGCATAGTTCATATATATATATGTTTTTTTTCAATATCTTTTTCGTTTTGGATTCACGTCCAATGGGTCCGTGAACTTTCGTTTCCTACCGGATCTTCTCGGTTCATGAGCACTCTGCGGAGGTTCTACTTGAAAAGTATCATACATTACATCAATGAGCTCTTCCTCCTCATCCGGTATACTCTCTTCATGCTCTAGCACGTAGCATTTTTTGAGTTGGTTCTGGTGCCTTTTATGAGTATTCTTCGGCCCTTTTATTATGTAAATCAGGTCACCGATTCTCTTATCCACTATGCCTCGCTCCCAGAACTCAATGTTGTTTCTATAGCACTTGAAAAAGACCTTCTCTCCGGGGGTGTATCTTTTTCTAGCTGTATACATAGTGTTCTTTATTCTATTTCTTCCTGGCAAAAGCTTGTCAAACACTGACTTAACTTTCCTAGCGAACATTAGTTCTGCTGGTGCCATGTTTGATGGTGTTCTCTGGTTAGGCGTGATTCTGTATACTTGTAGGAATTGCTGAAGCGGCTTTTCCGTTGGAACTCCTGAGGCTTTCTTCAGAGCGCGCTTTAACGTATCTACAAATCTTTCTGCGAGTCCATTGGATCTCGGATGATACGGCGGCGTCGTTATGTGGTTAATTTGATATAACTCACAAAATTCCTTAAATTCGTCAGAAGTGAATTGTGTACCATTGTCACTCACAATACACTCAAGATTTATTCGTAAAATTACAAATTGTGGCACAAGGCCAAAAAAGGGGTGGGGAGAGGCTGGTCTTAACTAACTATCCTATACCTAGCTAATCAGATTCGCGACCCATTCATACATTACAATTGACACATTCACCACAAGAATTCGCCCGTCACCATTCAATCCTCCATACACCATAATACCACATCCTCACCAGGGGGGACCTACAAAAACGCGCCCCATACCATAAAAATTTGATGATAATAAGGTACATAAAAATCTTATCATGAAAAGGTGAAAGGGGAGGGAGATGAACCCCATAACAAACTAAAAATTCAACAAATTTTTAAAACTAAACATAATTGATGTTAGTAGGGCCCGTCCAACCCTCAAAATAGAGAGGCCGCTGTATTCTGCCCAGAGGACAAAATCAAGAAGCACTCTCGCTAAGGGAGTGGGAAAGAGATAAAATAACTTGGACATGGGGAAGTAAAAGGCTGATCCAGTTGAGATGAAAAGGAGGCCGAAACAAACTAGGGAGGTTGGGAATCTCGACTTGGATCATAACTAAAATGATGGCCGGGAAACAGGCCGGGAACAACACTTATTCATATTAACTAGGTACACTTAAGCTTGTCTAACCTAACCGAGGGGAGGGTTCCACAGGAAACCACCCCGATGTGACTTTGGTTGACCTAAAAAAGGAAATCAAGGCTAACCCCGTTCAAACGAACCAAGCTCGCCTCTTTTACCCACCTTTCGCTGAAGACTGTCGAATGCAATCGTTTTCTATCAGTTCTAATCTTCATCTTGAGCTGATGCTCAAAGAATCGGATTAGATCCTGATGCGAAAGACTATTGCCTCGCAAGGCTTCCTCCATCCGCGTCGTCCATATCACCATTCGAGCCGTGGCTAACAGCGTTAGAAACACCATTCGTTTCACCCCGGAATACGGGGGCGACACATTGTCACACGCGTATGCGCGATCAATGGACACGAGTTCTTCGGGAGCGAGACGAGCCGTCAGCTCGCCGACATGGTCCCATAAGGGGCGGACCCGGGGGCAATGGTAGAAGGCGTGCGAAGCCGTTTCTTCTAATCCAAGGCCACACCGTTCACAGTCTGGCAAGTCCGCCAAGCCCCATATGAAAGCCTTGTCGTTGAGAGGCAGCCGATTCCGAGCCAATCGCCAGGTAAGCGAAAACTCAGGGTTACTGAGATAATCCGCCGCTGGCGCCCAAGACCAGTAGGAGCGATACTCCTCCTCCGAACAGTCGAGCGTATCACGTAGAGGATCCTTCGCGCGACCCTCCACTAATCCCCGATAGAAGACCTTCCTAGGCCGTGAAAGGTCACTGGACCGCGGAATAGCCCTCAAGGCTGACCGACATTCCCTGAGGAAAAGCGATTCATCTCGAGACCTACAATGGCGCTCGGCCTTCGAGATGGGGGGATTGATGGTAAGGCTAGGGAAGGCGTCCCTAACAATCCCCTCCAGAATCGGATCTCCTCTAGTCAATGCGCGGCGTAGGAAAGCCAAGCGAGAGGCACGGATCTGACTCTTCAAGTGTGGCATTCCCAGCCCCCCATGACACGGACGTTTAGTGCAGACTCGTCTGTCGACCCTGTTCGCGCGTCCCCTCCATAAAATGGAGGATAGCGCTTGCTCGAGCGCCTTCTTCTGGGCCTTACAGAGAGGAAGTACTGACAAGCGATAAAGAATCAGGGGGAAAATGTATGTAACACACACCTCCGCCCTGCCCTTTACGGACAACCTCCGTCGATTCCAAGTCTTACCGGCAGAAACGACCTTTGCTAGTACTTCAGACCAATTTTTCTTCAGCTGGAGGTCGGGTCCAAACCACACTCCAAGAATGCGGACAGGACCGTCCGTCCAACCGAAGCGGCCTGGAAGATCACGCCCCTTCCAGGCACCTAACCGCAAGCCGGAAGACTTGTCGCGGTTTATCTTGGCCCCTGTCACCTTCTCGTACCGATCAAGCGCCTTCTGTACCGCCTCAATATCGTTCAGGGACGACACGAAAGCGGATACGTCATCGGCGTACGCGGAAACCCTGGCTCGAGACCCTCCAGGAAAGGCGATCCCGCGTAGGGCCGGACTGCACGCCTCGTCCTTCAGCCGGCGCAGGAGAGGCTCCAACGCCAAAGCATAAAGGAGAGGCGACAGCGGACAACCCTGACGGACCGACCTCGACAGAACAAAAGCGTCCGACAACTTTCCGTTCACCTGTACCACAGCACTGGGGGAGTGATACAGGAGGCTAATCCAGCGGCAGAAGTCGGGTGCGAATCCGGCGGCCTGCAGGACAGCAGCAAGGTAGCGATGGTCGACCCTATCAAATGCCTTGGACTGATCCAAATTGATCAGCGCGGCTTCTTCGTCGTCTTTTACACCCTCTACGATCGTGCGGATCAAATGCAGGTTGCTCTGAATTGTTCGGCCCCTCACAGAACAAGTCTGCTCGGGTCCCAACAGAGACTCGGCAACTGACTGCAAACGCTCCTGCAGGATCTTGGCCATAATCTTTAACTCTGTGTTTAGCAGAGTTATGGGCCTATAATCATCTAGTTTTCCCCCAACACCCTTGCCCTTTTTCAACAGAGTGATCACACCCCTGGAAATGCGATTGGGGATGGACCCCGACCGAAACCAGTTGTTGAACACTGCTGTCAAAATCGGAACAAAGATGTGCGACAGCCTCAAGTACAATTCATAAGGCAAACCATCCAGACCGGGCGACTTGCCTCTGCCGACCTTCTTCAGTGCCACGTAGACTTCGCCCTCCGTGATCTCTCCCTCGCAGCTAGCTGCTTCAGTCGGCTCAAGCCGAGGAAAGTCAGCCAAATAGCTGCGAAACTCCTCCTCACGGAGACCAGGCTCCTTGGTAAAGCGGCTCTCGAAATGCCGCCGAAACGCCTCGCACATATCGTCAGTCGACCGCAGAGTACGCCCCTCCGGGGTTTTGACTTGACGAATGTGTCGATCACCAGCTCGACGGACTTCTTCCCGACGCAGATCTGCGCCCAGGTTCACAGCTTCGTTAGATATCTTACTTAACTTATGCCTAATTACCTGACCCATGTAGCGATCGTTATTCGAACGCTGCAGGGCCTCCCTAGCTAGGGCTATCTCTAGGGGATCCCCCCAGCCTCCGCCCGGGAAAAATTAGCCTTAAGTGTCTTTACCTTATCAGCTTTATCTAGAGCGAGCCGCTTGCTGAAATCAGTGGTGAAAGACCTAATTCTATCCTTAAGTTTCTCCCACCACTTATTCCCGATAACCGCCCCCACTAGCTCCCGCTGCACTAATCTAATTAGCTGCTCCTGGAAGTCCCGCCTGTCCAGTAAAGACAGATTGAACTTCCAGTAACCAGCCATTCTAGGCCTATGTTCTAACGCCACACGGGCACAAACGAGTTTGTGGTCCGTGTAGCCTACCCAGTGGAACGTGGGACAATCTAACAAGTCTATGTCGGCTCTACGAACTAACATTCTGTCAATGTAGCTAACTACCTTGTCAGACGGCCAATTAAGCGCCCACGTCCACATTTTCCCACTGGGATGATAGACCAGGTATCTATCGACGAGACCATAATCGCCGATCAGATCGACCAGGCTACGATCGCCCCTTCTCCCGCTAGCGCCCCGCCCCCTGTCTAACTTGGGGTCCAGGATGGCATTCCAGTCCCCCATTAAAACTAGGCGCGAAGAATCAACCAGGAACGGCCCTAACTGCCGAAAAAAGTCACACCGCTCTCCCTGGTCGTTGGGCGAATAAACCGCAACGACCCGAAACGAACCACTTTTCACGGCAATATCGGCCACGATTAACCTGCCCTCGGCATCGGTATGCACAAGGTCCACCTTCGCATCAAGAGTCCGTCTGACTAGCAAAGAAACTCCTCTGGCATACCGGTTCCCATATGCTGAATAAATGACAAAGTCATTCTCCAGCACACAGGCATCGGACGAGCAAACAAAGTGGGTCTCTTCAATCGCGGCAACATCCACGCTGAATGACAGGAGATCCCGAAGCAGGCGGGCAGCCTTACCCCGATCTCTCAAGCCATTCACATTCAGACTGGCTATCTTCATTTCCATTTTTAAGCCTGCAAATATAAAAGGGAATTAGTGCAAAAACCTTATTCACATACGGGGCGGAAATCTGTGGGTGATAGGACCCCGACGGTTTGTCCGAGGCTCCCTGTTCCTAATTCTGTCGACATGCGACTACTCCGGACAATCCCGCCGACATCCATTGGGTATGTTAATTTTAACACCCTATATAACGAGGGGTGGAGACGTACCGGGACCCTCCCTGCACAGAACGTGTGCATTTTCTTCAGGTCGGATGAACCCAACTCGACCATCCTAATTCCCGTAAAGGCCTCCCTCGCCTCGAACATGTGGTTCCAAACCTTCAGGTAATTCCCCGTGTCTCTAATTAGGGAAATAACCCCTGGGGCTCTGGGGAAATTCTGTGGGTCCTCCACCAATTTGTTGTCCACAGTGGACATCTTGAGTAAGGGACCTAGTAGGACTCTTTTGCGGGCGGAGAGGTTCTTGTCCATTTCTCCTCCATTCACCCTACAAATGTCTTCTTTATTACGAAAAAGCCTAGGCTTTTTCTTTTTCTCCCTGGCTGGGTGTGGCGGGGTGGATGTCGACAAAGGGGAAGGAGACGAGATGGATGGTTGGGGGGGAGATAATTCTGAAGCTGTGGGGGTTGGTACGAGTGGAGGTGTGGGAGTGGGAGGGAGTGGCAAGCGAGAAAGGGACGGGGGGAGGCTACTGTAATCCGTATCCTCTTTTTGTCTTTCTGGCGAATTAGGGAAGGATCTTCGTCTGGTAATTTCTCTGCTTCTCCCTTCCCTACTTTGCCCTGTGTGTTTTTTGCTTTGTACCTCTTCCTCTTCTTCTTCCCGGTTCCTTTTCAATGAAGAGGACAGTGTTGGAGATACTTCTTCCACCTCCATCTTGTTGTCTGCTAATTGTTGTTGTTGCTGCTGTTTCTTTTGCTTTTTGGATTGTTCTTTTGGCTGTTCCTTGGTTGAATTCTGCTCCTTTGGCGGCCGTTGCTGTTTTGGTAGCAGCTGTTCCTTTGTCGGCTGCTGCTCCTTTGGGAGTTGCCGCTGCTGCTGCTTGGGTAGGACTTCCTTTTGAGGAGATGGGGTGTCCACTTTCTTCTTCCGGCCTTTCGCTACCACCTCCTTCCAACCATCATCAAAACCCTTGTCTGGTTCTGTCCCAGTGGTTGTTATTGATGTTGCAGGCGCTGCTGGTGTTACCACTTTTGCTGTTGTTGCTGTTGCTGGTTGAGGTGCGTCTTTCTTTCCGGGACACACCTTGGCCATGTGGCCCATGATCCCACACGACCAACAGAACGGCTTCCGCCCTTCGACGACCACCAACATTTTCCTCATTCTACACGTTAGTGTGTTCGGGACGGCTTTGAAATCTTGCTGCGTTAGCGTAATTTCGATTATTACGTCTCCGGTGGCAATCCCCTCTTTTCCAATCACCGCCATTACTTTTTCTATACGGCCATATTGGGCAAAAAAGGCCCCTAGCCTATCTTCCGTTATATCAACAGGCACTCCGTGTACGGTAATTTTTGTCCGCCGCGTTCCCATATACTCCGTCTGGAGTCTCTGACTTGGAAGTCAAGACACTTCCTGACAAGTTTTTTGCTTCCTGCTCCGATCTCATAAGCAAGTCCCACATTGCCCTTGAGCGCCTTGCCAGAATACATGGGGTGATTTTTAGAGCTTTCAGGCTTTCCATCATCGTTTCCCTACTAACTCCAATTAAACTATGACTTTTAATGTCAGACGTCAGTAGGGAGATGGTTCTGGTGTTAACCTCCTTGAAAGCCTCCTCAATTGTCAGAAGCTCATTTCCCTTTGTAAACTCCTTATATTTTTCCTGAAGTTTTACATAGTATTCGTGGTCTTTTATGGGCCTTGTTTCTGACCAGGCCGATTTTTGGGGTGGAGCATTTTGCTCAATCACCGCCGGTGTTTCCACTGGTTGCGAATCCATTATTTTGGAGTCCGCCATAATAGCGCCAAGCACTATTATGACGGCGAAACAGTTTCTTTTTTAGATATTTCCTTTTGGAAGTAATTTTTTTTAAAACCAAACTTCAAAACGAAAAATAAAAACAAAACAAAAAGGCTAGGCGGACTTCGGGAGCAAATAAACAAAATAAACACACAAAACCAAAACGAAATTAATAAATAAAGTAACAGAAGGGGAGGGTATCAACGCAAAACAGGAAAAACTGAAAAATGTCAAACTGAAAAGAAATAAAGAGATCAAAATAAGTATTTCAAAATCACTCAAACTTTCAAGTCACTTAGCTTTTTCCGTTCGCAGTCAGTACTGGACCTCAATACACAAGGAAACACCAAGAATGCTAAGTCTCTCGTGATTCCACTCTCTTGTCACTCACAATACACTCTGGCACACCGAACCGTGCAAATAGTTCATGCAAAAAAGTTGTGGTATTGGACGTAGGCTTTTTACAGCGTAGTACTTCTGGCCATTTTGTAAAGCTATCTACTACTATTAAGTAGTAATAATCTTCTACTGGACCAGCGAAATCAATGTGTCATCTTTCCCACGGATGATCCGTCTTGGGCCATGGTTTGTGTACTATAGGTGGTGCCTTAGCTGCTAACGCACACCCTTTACATCGATGAGCCATGTTTTCGATATCCACATCCATTCCTTTCCAATATACAAAACTTCGCATTAAGCTTTTTGTTCTATTAATCCCCGGATGACCCATATGAAAGTCCCGTAGGATTTTTTTCTGCAACTTTTTTGGTACTACTACTTTCTCACCATTTGCGACAGGCACGTTAAGTTTCTTTTTAAATATAGGCATAGTATTTTCTTTTAATTCAAATTTAGCTTCAAATTTGTTACATCTTCCAAGACCAGGTGTAAAGGTTTCTGGAAACTTTTTCTTTAATTCATCTTTAATGTCCTGTCTTGATTGCGTATTACTTTCTACTTTTCTGCAGAAAGAGCTTAACGGTTTATCCCACAATTCGAATGTTTCAATAAAATCTGTACCCAACAAGTTTTCTCCATTTCTCAGAATGAAAACTTATTTTTTTAACGATCCCATTCACTTTCATTGGAAGTACAACCTCGCCTTCGAAGTTAATTTGCTTTCCAGTTACCGTTCGAGCGAGTTTCGTTGACTTCATTATTGTAGGTCTTTTTAAAATTTTCCATGTTTTATCGTTCATTATTGTTAAATCTGACCCTGAATCGAGTTGAAATTTGATATTCTTTTTGAATATTTCAGTCGTCACATATTTCCTCAAATCTCTATCTGATTTGATATTCGAATTTGTTTGTCTAATTCGGCTCTTGAATTTTTTCGTTTTACAACAAGATCCTTTGTGACCCTTCTTTTGGCACACGAAACATTTCTTATTTCTATATGGGCAATTTACCTCCCAATGTCTTTCGTTACAACGTCTGCAATTATATGGTGGGACTTTTTTATTTCCGTTCTTTATATTTTCTTGTCTATTATTAATGTACGCTGAATTTTTTCTCCAATTTTTCTGTAATGGGTACTTTGACTGCTTTTTTATTTTTTTAATATAAGCAATACCAGCTTTTTCGATTTTTTGCGACTCTTTCTTTAACTTTACGGCCCGTTGACACTCCTCTGCTAACTTTTGCAGGGTAAGGCCTTGTTCAGATTCGAGTTTAGACAAAACTCTACGTCTTATTTCGGCACTCTTACTGGATACCAGTCCTTGAGCAAAAATTAAGCACTTGAATTCTTCAACCGTAATCTCTGCCAATCTGAAATTGTCACAATGTCTATTTACTATAGATGCATATGTTAAGTAATCCTGATCGTCGGATTTAGAGACATTCATGCATAACCATCGCTTATGCCAAAGCGACATATTTGCTCCAAACAGCTCTTTTAGCAATTTCACTGTTTCCGAGAATTCCAATTCAGTTGTTTTTCTCGGTAGAATAAAATCTACAAATTTGCTATGTTCTGCTGTACCTAGCTTTCTTAGTAATAGACTGACTTTTCTTGAATTCGACCAGTTTTCACAGTCTGTGTAGAAAATATCTTCATATCGTTTAAAGTACGCTTCAAACGTTTTTTCTTCGTCTGGCACATAGTTGAAAGTTTCCAGCGAATTAAATATGGTGTTATTAGAATATGAAGAATTTCCCTCATTTGCCTGAAAATTGTTTAATTTCTCCAGTATTAACTTTTGAATTTCCAAAAGTCTTCTTGTTTTTCCTGATATTCTTGCAGCGCTATTTGTTGTTTTTGTTGTCTTTCATCTAGTTTCTCTTGATATTTATGCTGTGCTATCTGTTGTTCCCTTATTAATAAGGCAAACTGTTCCTGCTGGGATTTTAATAATTCAGATATGACTTTGGATAGTTCATCCATTTTTAGCTGATAGTGTTCATTCAACAAGAAATATACTTTTAATTTGTGTATCCACTAATATCATATAAGCTGACCAAAAAAAATCGAAACAACGTACGACTTTTATATTTTATGATTTGCTTTTACATTCACGCCCGTGCTAATCAACTTTGGTATTTTTTTTTTTCGTGAACAGCGAGCGTCGGACTTTTTTTTTTTTTTTCGACTTCTGTTCGCGTATTTCAATGACAACGTCTGATTTTCTTATCAGAGGTAATTCGTCACTATATTGTTGAACAAATAATTTAAAAAAGTAATTTTTTAAAGTTTGTTACCTTTCAAAGTCGACACGGTGTATTTGTGCTCCTTTTAATCCATGCATGTATTTGTAGTCGGCCAATTTTTCTTTTTAGCTGGTGTCTCGGTGTAGATAATTTTTTAATTTAAAATTTCCGTTATTCGATTACGACACCTTTCCACTTTTTCTGAGTGAACGTTCCTTTATGCTTAGTCGTCTTTTAACGAGTTCTACATATCCAGAAGTTTAGAATCCTTCGTCGTTACGTTAACGTTGGACTTTTAATTAATAGCTTTTTTTTTTCAGCCTGGGTTCTTCAATGACTTGTCCCAATTGTTGAAAACTCTCACTATTAATTCTTTCTTCTTTGCTTATGGTTCGTTCTACTTCTTTGCCTTTGTTGAAACTTGGCGTATGGTTCGTTCTACTTTGTGGCCATTGTTGAAACTTGACGGATGGTTCGTTCTACTTCGTCGCCATTGTTGAGTCTTGACTCAATGTTGAATCTCGCCTATTGCATGGAATAATAATGCAACACAAAATGTACTTGGAACAAGAATGTATTATAACAAGAAAGTGTACACAATAAGTACATATAGTATTTCTGTATATTTCTGGGAAGACGTTTCTGGAGAATGTGTTGACTAGTCGCAGTCGATCAGAGTCTCTAGTTGGATCTCGTGATTCTCGAGATTCACTTGACCTCCCACAGGGCCAGGTTGTGACACAAGGTCGGAGTTTAACGTGGGAAGGGAGGGGGAATGGACCCGAGTTTTCACCCGGGTCGCAGTGCTTTGGCTTTAGCTAGTCATAGCTGGTCTTTGGCTGGTCAGAGCTTGTCCAAGCTGGTCATAGCTAGTCACACGTAGCCACGATACTACCAGCGCAGGGACGAATCCCTGCCGCCGGCCTGTATCGGAAGAAGAATCCCGGCCCCATAGGCGATCATTCAGTGAGTAATCTGCGAACAGATACTACACGGGATTTACTTGACCTCCCACACGGTCAGGTTGTGACACAAGGTCGAGTTTAACGTGGGAAGGGAGGGGGAATGGACCAGAGTTTTCACCCGGGTCGCAGTGCTTTGGCTTTAGCTAGTCATAGCTGGTCTTAGCTGGTCATAGCTTGTCAGAGCTGGTCATAGCTAGTCAGACGTAGCCACGATACCACCAGCGCAGGGACCAATCCCTGCCGCCGGCCCGTATCGGAGGAAGAATCCCGGTCCCATAGGCGATCATTCAGTGAGCAATCCGCGAACAGATACTACACTTTGATCTTAGCCTTGGGGCCGCGTAGAGACAAAGATCTCGTGATTCTCATCCCTCTCCCCTCGTCTTCCGGTATCAACCATTATTTATATACTTGGTAGTCACCTATGCAGATTAGGTGGATCCCACCACAACAAGGACAATAGTCCGAATAATGTAAATAGTAAACCCATGTTGTGTTATCTTTACTTTAATTGTAGAATTAGGCAAACACTGTTAATCGAAACCACTACTTAGTAGAAAAAGTTGACTTGTCAATATTCCACTTCAAAGATCATTGGGTTATTTATCGGAGATCCTTTTATGGGGCTCTTACTGAGAATCGAACTCACATCTCCCTAATGGATAGTTGGTGAATTTTACTATATGTCAACACTATGTGTTTTATACATCAAATAAGATACTCAAGGAGGATTAGACTAGGTAGGTTCTTGATTGCTTTTACAACGTGCTACCCATATTTGGCCATTTGTAACGTCAACTTTTGTTCGTCACTCCCAGTGAGGCCAAACTTTCTACATATTAGGAATAAGTCAGCCAGAATAGTCAGACAGAACAACAATTACCCCATACCAAGTAATGTTCATTACGATCAGTCCTGACAGGTCATTTAGGTCATGCATGAAAACCAAGGCAATGAATCATGTAAGAACATATTGTTTAGAACTACTGCCGGCAAAATTATTTATCCGTCCTGGATATGACGATAAACTACAACCCACAGCAAGGATCAGGAGGTTTTGAGGGGGCGTGTAACCACCTCTTAATTGCTGGTGTTTCCAGGTCAACCCTGACCCGGGGTGGTAGCACCTGTCTGGGCCCCAGCTTTGGGCAAATAATTAACTCAAAGCACTATGAAAGTATAAAAATAGTTTTTAATACCAGCAATACATTTTTGAAAAAAATATTATCAGCAATACATTTTTGGGGAAAAAATATTGCCAACAATACATTTTCAAAAAATGCTTGATAAAAATCTTGTCGGCGTTAAATAACCCATTGAGGTTAATATGCCGTAAAACAAACTTAACCAAACCCAAATTATTTATATAGAAAGAATCTTTTCTTTTTCGCCTGATTCTAATTGGTGGAAGTTTTGCAGTGCAATTAAAGTATAAATACAACGATGAAAACGAAAACATTTTATACTATTTTAGTTTAAAGGGCTTATTAGTATTAATAATCCTTTTTTGTTTGTTTTGTTTTTTGTTTGTTTTCCTCACATGAATCCTTTCTTGGTTTAAATTTCTGAGTGGAATTAAACAAGAATTAAAACGAAAATGCTTTATAATCTTTTGGTTTAAAGGCTTATTAATCTTCTTTGTTTCTTTCAGAGTCACTGCGTTCGCTTAAGTATTCATAATAGTGCCAATTGAGTAGAGTTTAGATAAAACCATTTTTCGTAATTGTTATTGAGTCTGGTATCATCAAATGAGAATATTTATTCCTGTGCCTTTTCTGTAAATATTTTAATGGTAATTGTTCTGATGAACTTTCTTCTTAGGTACCAAGATTTTATACATTTTAAGTACTAGATAGCAGTACTACATTGGCGGCAAGATCTCATCATTTTACAAGTGAAATGGCGAGATTTAACCCCAACTTCTTCTCTCGTAATTCTCGCTTGTGGAAATCACTTCCGGTTTCTTCCTTTCTAGTCAATATTAATCTTCCAAAATTTAAATGTCTTTTATAGGGATAAAGTGTCGTTGCCGACACTGCAGTTTGAACACAGATCACCAGTGATCAAACACAGATGAATGCATTTCTAGTAAATATATCACGTGATCGTAAAGGGAAAATATACATGGTAATTAGCGTGGCAACTAAGTGATCGCGAATCTCTATAATATCCTCTATACTATTTTTCTATACTGATCACTCTACGGATTACTATTGGGCGATTACTATTCGAACAAGTATTACTCGTGTGAGTATTATTTAAAGGAATTACTGGTATTTATTGTATATAAAAATACAATTATGGCACAAGGCCGAAAAAAGGAGAGGGATTGATGCTGGTCTTCACTAACAATCTTGTACCTAGCTAATCAGATTCACGACCCATTCACTCATTACAATTTGCACATTCATCACAAAAATTCGTCCGTCACCAATCAATCCTCCATAGAAAATAATACCACGTCCTCTCAAGGGGGACCTACAAAACGCACCACATGCCATAATAATTTTATGATAATAAATTATCATATATAAAGATCTAAAGACGAAGAATGAGAGGGAAGGGAGATGAACCCAATAACAAACTAAACATGAACACAAAGTAAACTAAACATAACAGATATTAGTAGGGCGCGTCCAACCCTCAAAAAAGAGAGGCCGCTGTATTCTGCCCATTAGACACAATCAAGAGGCTTAGGGAGTGGGAAAGGAGAAAATTATACGGACATGGGAAAGAAAAAAGCTGACCCAGCCGAGATAAAAAGGGGCCAAAACAAACCGGTGAGGTTGGGAATCTCAATTTGGATCATAACCAAAGATGCATCCGGGAACAACACTTACTCATATTAACTAGGTACACAAAAGCTTGTCTAACCTAACCAAGGGGAGGGATCCACAGGAAACCACTCCGATGTGACGTAGGTTCACCTAAAAGAGAAACTCAAGGCTAGCTCCGTTCAAACGAACAAAGCTCGCCTCAGTCACCCACCTTTCGCTGAAGACTGTCGAATGCAAGCGTTGATGCTCAAAGAATCGGGTTTAAAGGAGTTACTCCTATTATCTGCGATTTCAAAGTTTCGACATTAAGAACGTGATAACGAGCATTCCTTGACGTCACAAAAGTGACAACGAGTAAGCGTCTGTCGTCACAAAAAATGCGATAGCAATCTTCCGTGTTCTTAACGCCTGTTTTTTTTTATTGTTCTCTCTCCTTAATAAGGTATTCTTTTTCTCATATTTACGCGGAAGATTCAATCTCTAATTGTTTGTTTTGTTAATTGAACCATGACTAAGTCTTTGATAAAACTAGATGGGTGTTACACAAGAATACTCAGGTCGGCACTTAATGCGTCTTGGAGAATTCACACATCAAATGCCGAACTGTACACTGAGCTACCAAGGGTAAGATCAGGCTTACGTACGATCACCAAAGTTAAGCAACATGGACCCTGATCAGTACTTAGATGGGTGACCTCTTGGGAATAACAGACGCTGTAAGCTTAGATGTGCGCGTGGTGTAATGGATCATGGCTCGGAATTGTTAATCGAAGTACCAAATTCCTATCCCCGTTGGGTTCGTGACGCACAAATACCCTTCCCGTTTCTCTACCATTTATGGGTTAATTAGTAAGACATTTTTCACTAAACAATTGTTATCACAAAAATTGCTTAAAATCTAAAAATATATTTTATGCCTTTAAATAACTAACAAAATCGTAGCACATGAACGAATCAAAAAACAATTGTTAAGTCCATAACCAATCCAGTTCTGTAGCCCTCTACCTTGAGCATCTCTTGGGCCTTTTATTGGGTGTACAACGGTAAGAAGCTCGATAAAGAATGAGGTGTCTAGTAGAACCAGCTCTCAGGTATGATGAAGAAAATGTCTGCAAATTATCAGACAAGTGAGAAAAGTACAAGAAGAGGAAGACGGTCCAGATTCGTAGACACGGATAGAGGACTCAGAGCAGGATATGGCACAAGATCTGAGGACCATCAAAGTATAACGTGTTGAATGGAAGAAACGTGTGGAAGATATCGGGCGTCACAACGGACGATTCAGTATAGTCTTCCGTTACAGATTTTGTATATATATATATGTATATATATATGTATATATATATATATATATATATATATATATATATATATATATATATATATATACATATATATATATATATATATATATTTAAGCATATCACCCCAAGCAAGGCTGGAAGCCACTAGTACTAGGGGGTTACATAAGGTTTGGAGGAAGAGCAGATAGGAGTGGTAAAGGAGAGGTTGTGGAGAAAGATAGTGGATCGATCAA
>OZ038492.1:35513617-35556117 GCA_964036315.1 Acanthosepion esculentum | reverse complement strand
GGATATAGACAGATAGTAAAAACGATAGATAGTAAAACAGATAGATAGATAGATAGATAGATAGATAGATAGATATTAGGAATCGGATATAGACAGATAGTAAAACCGATAGATAGTAAAACAGATAGATAGATAGATAGATAGATAGATAGATATTAGGAATCGGATATAGACAGATAGTAAAACCGATAGATAGTAAAACAGATAGATAGATAGATAGATAGATAGATATTAGGAATCGGATATAGACAGATAGTAAAACCGATAGATAGTAAAACAGATAGATAGATAAATATTAGGAATCGGATATAGACAGATGGTAAAACCGATAGATAGTAAAACAGATAGATAGATAGATATTAGGAATCGGATATAGACAGATAGTAAAACCGATAGATAGTAAAACAGATAGATAGATAGATAGATAGATAGATATTAGGAATCGGATATAGACAGATAGTAAAACCGATAGGTAGTAAAACAGATAGATAGATAGATAGATAGATATTAGGAATCGGATATAGACAGATAGTAAAACCGATAGATAGTAAAACAGATAGATAGATAGATATTAGGAATCGGATATAGACAGATAGTAAAACCGATAGATAGTAAAACAGATAGATAGATAGATATTAGGAATCGGATATAGACAGATAGTAAAACCGATAGATAGTAAAACAGATAGATAGATAGATATTAGGAATCGGATATAGACAGATAGTAAAACCGATAGATAGTAAAACAGATAGATAGATAGATAGATAGATAGATAGATAGATAGATATTAGGAATCGGATATAGACAGATAGTAAAACCGATAGGTAGTAAAACAGATAGATAGATAGATAGATAGATAGATAGATAGATAGATATTAGGAATCGGATATAGACAGATAGTAAAACCGATAGGTAGTAAAATAGATAGATAGATAGATAGATAGATATTAGGAATCGGATATAGACAGATAGTAAAACCAATAGATAGTAAAACAGATAGATAGATAGATATTAGGAATCGGATATATACAGATAGTAAAACCGATAGATAGTAAAACAGATAGATAGATAGATAGATAGATAGATAGATAGATAGATAGATAGATAGATAGATAGATATTAGGAATCGGATATAGACAGATAGTAAAACCGATAGATAGTAAAACAGATAGATAGATAGATAGATAGATATTAGGAATCGGATATAGACAGATAGTAAAACCGATAGATAGTAAAACAGATAGATAGATAGATAGATAGATATTAGGAATCGGATATAGACAGATAGTAAAACCGATAGATAGTAAAACAGATAGATAGATAGATAGATAGATAGATAGATAGATAGATATTAGGAATCGGATATAGACAGATAGTAAAACCGATAGATAGATAGATAGATAGATAGATAGATAGATAGATATTAGGAATCGGATATAGACAGATAGTAAAACCGATAGATAGTAAAACAGATAGATAGATAGATAGATAGATAGATAGATATTAGGAATCGGATATAGACAGATAGTAAAACCGATAGATAGTAAAACAGATAGATAGATATTAGGAATCGGATATAGACAGATAGTAAAACCGATAGATAGTAAAACAGATAGATAGATATTAGGAATCGGATATAGACAGATAGTAAGACCGATAGATAGTAAAACAGATAGATAGATAGATAGATAGATAGATAGATAGATAGATATTAGGAATCGGATATAGACAGATAGTAAAACCGATAGATAGTAAAATAGATAGATAGATAGATAGATAGATAGATAGATAGATATTAGGAATCGGATATAGACAGATAGTAAAATCGATAGGTAGTAAAACAGATAGATAGATAGATAGATAGATAGATAGATATTAGGAATCGGATATAGACAGATAGTAAAACCGATAGATAGTAAAACAGATAGATAGATAGATAGATAGATAGATATTAGGAATCGGATATAGACAGATAGTAAAACCGATAGATAGTAAAACAGATAGATAGATAGATAGATAGATAGATAGATAGATAGATATTAGGAATCGGATATAGACAGATATTAAAACCGATAGATAGTAAAACAGATAGATAGATAGATAGATAGATAGATAGATAGATAGATAGATATTAGGAATCGGATATAGACAGATAGTAAAACCGATAGATAATAAAACAGATAGATAGATATTAGGAATCGGATATAGACAGATAGTAAAACCGATAGATAGTAAAACAGATAGATAGATATTAGGAATCGGATATAGACAGATAGTAAGACCGATAGATAGTAAAACAGATAGATAGATAGATAGATAGATAGATAAATAGATAGATAGATAGATATTAGGAATCGGATATAGACAGATAGTAAAACCGATAGGTAGTAAAACAGATAGATAGATAGATAGATAGATAGATAGATAGATATTAGGAATCGGATATAGACAGATAGTAAAACAGATAGATAGATAGATATTAGGAATTGGATATAGACAGATAGTAAAACCGATAGATAGTAAAACAGATAGATAGATAGATAGATAGATAGATAGATAGATAGATAGATAGATAGATAGATAGATAGATAGATAGATATTAGGAATCGGATATAGACAGATAGTAAAACCGATAGATAGTAAAACAGATATATAGATAGATAGATAGATAGATAGATAAAGAATCGGATATAGACAGATAGTAAAACAGATAGATAGTAAAACCGATAGATAGATAGATAGATAGATAGATATTAGGAATCGGATATAGACAGATAGTAAAACCGATGGATAGTAAAACCGATAGATAGTAAAACAGATAGATAGATAGATAGATAGATAGATATTAGGAATCGGATATAGACAGATAGTAAAACCGATAGATAGTAAAACCGATATATAGTAAATCAGATAGATAGATAGATAAATAGATAGATAGATAGGTAGATAGATATTAGGAATCGGATATAGACAGATAGTAAAACGGATAGATAGTAAAACAGATAGATAGATAGATAGATAGATAAAGAATCGGATATAGACTGATAGTAAAACCGATAGATAGTAAAACAGATAGATAGATAGATATTAGGAATCGGATATAGACAGATGGTAAAACCGATAGATAGTAAAACAGATAGATAGATAGATATTAGGAATCGGATATAGACAGATAGTAAAACCGATAGATAGTAAAACAGATAGATAGATAGATAGATAGATAGATAGATAGATATTAGGAATCGGATATAGACAGATAGTAAAACCGATAGGTAGTAAAACAGATAGATAGATAGATAGATAGATAGATATTAGGAATCGGATATAGACAGATAGTAAAACCGATAGATAGTAAAACAGATAGATAGATAGATATTAGGAATCGGATATAGACAGATAGTAAAACCGATAGATAGTAAAACAGATAGATAGATAGATATTAGGAATCGGATATAGACAGATAGTAAAACCGATAGATAGTAAAACAGATAGATAGATAGATATTAGGAATCGGATATAGACAGATAGTAAAACCGATAGATAGTAAAACAGATAGATAGATAGATAGATATTAGGAATCGGATATAGACAGATAGTAAAACCGATAGGTAGTAAAACAGATAGATAGATAGATAGATAGATAGATATTAGGAATCGGATATAGACAGATAGTAAAACCGATAGGTAGTAAAACAGATAGATAGATAGATAGATAGATAGATAGATAGATATTAGGAATCGGATATAGACAGATAGTAAAACCAATAGATAGTAAAACAGATAGATAGATAGATATTAGGAATCGGATATATACAGATAGTAAAACC
The DNA here is from genome assembly GCA_964036315.1 of Acanthosepion esculentum. Lineage (NCBI taxonomy): Eukaryota > Metazoa > Mollusca > Cephalopoda > Sepiida > Sepiidae > Acanthosepion > Acanthosepion esculentum. The sequence continues at coordinate 35,552,290 of OZ038492.1, read as the reverse complement.
GATAGATAGTAAAACAGATAGATAGATAGATAGATAGATAGATAGATAGATAGATATTAGGAATCGGATATAGACAGATAGTAAAACCGATAGATAGTAAAACAGATAGATAGATAGATAGATAGATAGATAGATAGATAGATAGATAGATATTAGGAATCGGATATAGACAGATAGTAAAACCGATAGATAGTAAAACAGATAGATAGATAGATAGATAGATAGATAGATATTAGGAATCGGATATAGACAGATAGTAAAACCGATAGATAGTAAAACAGATAGATAGATAGATAGATAGATAGATAGATAGATAGATAGATAGATAGATATTAGGAATCGGATATAGACAGATAGTAAAACCGATAGATAGTAAAACAGATAGATAGATAGATAGATAGATATTAGGAATCGGATATAGACAGATAGTAAAACCGATAGATAGTAAAACAGATAGATAGATAGATAGATAGATAGATAGATATTAGGAATCGGATATAGACAGATAGTAAAACCGATAGATAGTAAAACAGATAGATAGATAGATAGATAGATAGATAGATATTAGGAATCGGATATAGACAGATAGTAAAACCGATAGATAGTAAAACAGATAGATAGATATTAGGAATCGGATATAGACAGATAGTAAAACCGATAGATAGTAAAACAGATAGATAGATATTAGGAATCGGATATAGACAGATAGTAAGACCGATAGATAGTAAAACAGATAGATAGATAGATAGATAGATAGATAGATAGATAGATAGATAGATATTAGGAATCGGATATAGACAGATAGTAAAACAGATAGATAGATAGATAGATAGATAGATAGATAGATAGATATTAGGAATCGGATATAGACAGATAGTAAAACCGATAGGTAGTAAAACAGATAGATAGATAGATAGATAGGTAGATAGATAGATAGATAGATAGATATTAGGAATCGGATATAGACAGATAGTAAAACCGATAGATAGTAAAACAGATAGATAGATAGATAGATAGATAGATAGATAGATATTAGGAATCGGATATAGACAGATAGTAAAACCGATAGATAGTAAAACAGATAGATAGATAGATAGATAGATAGATAGATATTAGGAATCGGATATAGACAGATAGTAAAACCGATAGATAGTAAAACAGATAGATAGATAGATAGATAGATATTAGGAATCGGATATAGACAGATATTAAAACCGATAGATAGTAAAACAGATAGATAGATAGATAGATATTAGGAATCGGATATAGACAGATAGTAAAACCGATAGATAATAAAACAGATAGATAGATATTAGGAATCGGATATAGACAGATAGTAAAACCGATAGATAGTAAAACAGATAGATAGATATTAGGAATCGGATATAGACAGATAGTAAGACCGATAGATAGTAAAACAGATAGATAGATAGATAGATAGATAGATAGATAGATAGATAGATAGATAGATAGATAGATAGATATTAGGAATCGGATATAGACAGATAGTAAAACCGATAGATAGTAAAACAGATAGATAGATAGATAGATAGATAGATAGATAGATAGATAGATATTAGGAATCGGATATAGACAGATAGTAAAACCGATAGGTAGTAAAACAGATAGATAGATAGATAGATAGATAGATATTAGGAATCGGATATAGACAGATAGTAAAACAGATAGATAGATAGATATTAGGAATTGGATATAGACAGATAGTAAAACCGATAGATAGTAAAACAGATAGATAGATAGATAGATAGATAGATAGATAGATAGATAGATATTAGGAATCGGATATAGCCAGATAGTAAAATCGATAGATAGTAAAACCGATAGATAGATAGATAGATAGATATTAGGAATCGGATATCGACAGATAGTAAAACCGATGGATAGTAAAACCGATAGATAGTAAAACAGATAGATAGATAGATAGATAGAGAGATAGATAGATAGATAGATAGATAGATAGATAGATATTAGGAATCGGATATCGACAGATAGTAAAACCGATGGATAGTAAAACCGATAGATAGTAAAACAGATAGATAGATAGATAGATAGATAGATAGATAGATAGATAGATAGATAGATATTAGGAATCGGATATAGACAGATAGTAAAACCAATAGATAGTAAAACAGATAGATAGATAGATATTAGGAATCGGATATATACAGATAGTAAAACCGATAGATAGTAAAACAGATAGATAGATAGATAGATAGATAGATAGATAGATATTAGGAATCGGATATAGACAGATAGTAAAACCGATAGATAGTAAAACAGATAGATAGATAGATAGATAGATAGATAGATAGATAGATAGATATTAGGAATCGGATATAGACAGATAGTAAAACCGATAGATAGTAAAACAGATAGATAGATAGATAGATAGATAGATAGATATTAGGAATCGGATATAGACAGATAGTAAAACCGATAGATAGTAAAACAGATAGATAGATAGATAGATAGATAGATAGATAGATATTAGGAATCGGATATAGACAGATAGTAAAACCGATAGATAGTAAAACAGATAGATAGATAGATAGATAGATAGATATTAGGAATCGGATATAGACAGATAGTAAAACCGATAGATAGTAAAACAGATAGATAGATAGATAGATAGATATTAGGAATCGGATATAGACAGATAGTAAAACCGATAGATAGTAAAACAGATAGATAGATATTAGGAATCGGATATAGACAGATAGTAAAACCGATAGATAGTAAAACAGATAGATAGATATCAGGAATCGGATATAGACAGATAGTAAGACCGATAGATAGTAAAACAGATAGATAGATAGATAGATAGATAGATAGATAGATAGATAGATAGATATTAGGAATCGGATATAGACAGATAGTAAAACCGATAGGTAGTAAAACAGATAGATAGATAGATAGATAGGTAGATAGATAGATAGATAGATAGATAGATATTAGGAATCGGATATAGACAGATAGTAAAACCGATAGATAGTAAAACAGATAGATAGATAGATAGATAGATAGATAGATAGATATTAGGAATCGGATATAGACAGATAGTAAAACCGATAGATAGTAAAACAGATAGATAGATAGATAGATAGATAGATAGATATTAGGAATCGGATATAGACAGATAGTAAAACCGATAGATAGTAAAACAGATAGATAGATAGATAGATAGATAGATAGATATTAGGAATCGGATATAGACAGATATTAAAACCGATAGATAGTAAAACAGATAGATAGATAGATAGATAGATATTAGGAATCGGATATAGACAGATAGTAAAACCGATAGATAATAAAACAGATAGATAGATATTAGGAATCGGATATAGACAGATAGTAAAACCGATAGATAGTAAAACAGATAGATAGATATTAGGAATCGGATATAGACAGATAGTAAGACCGATAGATAGTAAAACAGATAGATAGATAGATAGATAGATAGATAGATAGATAGATAGATAGATAGATAGATAGATATTAGGAATCGGATATAGACAGATAGTAAAACCGATAGATAGTAAAACAGATAGATAGATAGATAGATAGATAGATATTAGGAATCGGATATAGACAGATAGTAAAACCGATAGGTAGTAAAACAGATAGATAGATAGATAGATAGATAGATAGATAGATAGATATTAGGAATCGGATATAGACAGATAGTAAAACAGATAGATAGATAGATATTAGGAATTGGATATAGACAGATAGTAAAACCGATAGATAGTAAAACAGATAGATAGATAGATAGATAGATAGATAGATAGATACATAGATAGATATTAGGAATCGGATATAGACAGATAGTAAAACCGATAGATAGTAAAACAGATATATAGATAGATAGATAGATAGATAGATAGATAGATAGATAGATAAAGAATCGGATATAGACAGATAGTAAAACATATAGATAGTAAAACAGATAGATAGATAGATAGATAGATAGATAGATAGATAGATAGATAGATAGATATTAGGAATCGGATATAGCCAGATAGTAAAATCGATAGATAGTAAAACCGATAGATAGATAGATAGATAGATAGATAGATAGATAGATAGATATTAGGAATCGGATATCGACAGATAGTAAAACCGATGGATAGTAAAACCGATAGATAGTAAAACAGATAGATAGATAGATAGATAGATAGATAGATAGATAGATAGATAGATATTAGGAATCGGATATAGACAGATAGTAAAACCGATAGATAGTAAAACCGATATATAGTAAATCAGATAGATAGATAGATAAATAGATAGATAGATAGGTAGATAGATATTAGGAATCGGATATAGACAGATAGTAAAACGGATAGATAGTAAAACAGATAGATAGATAGATAGATAGATAAAGAATCGGATATAGACTGATAGTAAAACCGATAGATAGTAAAACAGATAGATAGATAGATAGATAGATAGATATTAGGAATCGGATATAGACAGATAGTAAAACCGATAGATAGTAAAACCGATAGATAGTAAAACAGATAGATAGATAGATAGATAGATAGATAGATATTAGGAATCGGATATAGACAGATAGTAAAACCGATAGATAGTAAAACCGATAGATAGATAGATAGATAGATAGATAGATAGATATTAGGAATCGGATATAGACAGATAGTAAAACCGATAGATAGTAAAACAGATAGATAGATAGATAGATAGATAGATATATACATAGATAGATAGACAAATATTAGGAATCGGATATAGACCGATATTAAAACCGATAGATAGTAAAACCGATAGATAGTAAAACAGATAGATAGATAGATAGATAGATAGATAGATAGATAGATAGATAGATATTAGGAATCGGATATAGACAGATAGTAAAACCGATAGATAGTAAAACCGATAGATAGATTGATAGATAGATAGATAGATAGATAGATAGATATTAGGAATCGGATATAGTCAGATAGTAAAACCGATAGATAGTAAAACCGATAGATAGATAGATAGATAGATAGATAGATAGATAGATAGATATTAGGAATCGGATATTGACAGATAGTAAAACAGATAGATATGAACAAACATAAATATTAGATAGAGATATATGAACAGAATAAGATAGATAGATAGATAGATAGAGATAAGGGATCTGAGACAGATAGATAATATATAAATAAGTCAGATAAGGAATCAAATGTAGATAGATAAATAAGGAATCTGATATAACAGATAATAAAACATATATATGTATATATATGTTTTATTATCTGCACTTATGTATATATATATAATTATATATACATATATATATATATGTACATATAGATAGATAGAAAGAAACAGTACATGTGTGTGTGTGTGTATGTGTGTGAATATAAGATACTTACACACATATGTCTATGTAGGCACGTACGCCTGGGTCTTCATATATATTCGTCTATGCTGAATGTTCAAGTTGATTTGTTTGTGATTTACTCGTACGTGGTATGAGTCAGTTTTAATCTTCTGGCCAAACTATATGGACAATCTGCGGCTTTTAATAAGATCGGCATAGCAATCGCGGTAAAATATTCGCGCCAAGCCACTTGGCGGACGGGGTTAGGTTTTGTGGTGTCTATTTATAAAGAGCAATATGTTTGTAATAATCCCTATCGACAGAACTTCCTAATGCTGGCACCGGTTTGAATATGATGGTCCATCGTTATGGTCATTATTCATCACGTCGTTTCCTTGTGCAAATTGTATATACGACAAGCGTCTAAATACACTGGGTATGATCCATCCAAGAAGTCAACGACATCAGCAACGAAAGCGATAACTCTAATGTATAACGCAATTGATGCGCCAAGGGAAACATGCGTCAGCAGAAGGAATTGAACTATATTGAAGCTACAATGGTATTGAATATTTAAGTTGGTTTTGTTAATTTAACGATATGTCAAAGCGTACTGTTATTTTTGTTTTGTTTTTGTTTTGAGTTTTTTTTTACAGTAAGGTTCACCCTGTACCAGTCACCAGTCCTGGGAGTCACTCAAGCTATATATATATATATATATATATATATATATATATATATATATATATATATATATATATATATATGTTGTGTTGAATGTCAAAGACAACAGAGTCCTGCATATTCACTTTTGAATTTTCTCATATTTTCTAATGAAACTTTTTATTTGAAAATTATATTGAAATAAATATTGTCTGTAAGATTTTCGAACGTTAAAAGGATTTTTTAAGTATATTAGGATTAATTTAAAGTTGCTGCCAAATTACACACACACGCACACACACACACACACACACACATATATATATATATATATATATATATATATATATATATATTACATGAATCATTCATACAAAAATCAGGTAGTGAAGTTAATGATATAAATGGCAAGAATCACTCTCGCAAACAATTTTTAATAAAATACATTAACCTCGAACCCGTTGATGAATGTTATGATCCCTGTTTATAAATTCCAGTTGTATAATGTCTTTTTTTTACTACAAGCTTTCGATTGTTCATACAATCATCCTCAGGTATAGAAATAGATATGTCTTTTTTACATCCAGGTAATAACAAAACCTATTTCGGAGTACATCTTAACTTTCGTTGTCCTGTTTTAGAGAAGATTTGTAACTATAGATTCGATTATAAACCTTTCCAGTGATTGTATATAGACTCAAATATACATACGAATAATACTTACATAGAGCCTTAAGTATAATTAAAAATAATTTTTCTCATAAAAACAAGTATTTTTATACCGCAAAAGTCACTAATACAATCAAAATCCAACACTTATCTATCGCTTTCATAAAAATACATGTATATGTGCACGCATTCAATCAAAATTGTAATCCCTTTCCCAGACAAATTAAAATTCAATGACTAATGATTATGCATCTGAGGCCTAAGAAAGGTGAACTCAGAATTGCGTAAGCCAAGATTAGATAATGCCACAGCAAAGTAAGGCTTAAGTTTCTAAAAGCGACTATCACTATTTCCTTCTTTTATTTATAGGTGCATTTTCAAAAATCTAGATGACCAGAATTAAGCCGTTCATTTCAACGAGTGCATGTGGCTCAGTGGGGCAGGAGTAACACGTAAAATTCAATGCATCAAAACTCAAACTAATAACGTTCCACTACCACCGAGCAGAATCCCCAAACTTTCGTCTGTCATGATGGATGTGACATCTCTCAAAGAGTCTCTTTACCTATCAATATTGTGTTTTAAAATAAGGCAATGGTACTTAGTGGTTAAAGGAAAACACTTAACAGAATGTTCTCTTAACAATTAAATGGGTCGACAGCGAAGGGAAAGAGAGGAAGGAAAATAAATTTAAACTGTTTAATGACTAATGAGACCACTGCTTCAGAAACCACAGCATGGCAATCGGTACGCAACTTCTGGAACAAAATGCGACAAGTGACCGTTTTCATAAGACACCGATTCTCTGACTATAGCAAAGCGGGTTTCAGCAACTATTGACATGAGATAGTTGATAAAGACTCGAACCTGTACAAGTTGCAGAGAGGCCCGTATCTGGACATGTCAGGATGTTCTGTTGTTAATGGGAAAAACTCAGATGTGACTAGCTTTGACAGAGGATCTCACGAGAATCAAGGTATCATTTGCGTCTGTACTGACAGGCATTCGCCACATGTAGCCTGTTCAGACTCAAGCACTCTTCAAACTTCAAGTGGAACTCATGTATCGGATCCATTGATACAGCTTCTGGGAGAATGGTTAGCTAATTATACCGCTCTAGTAAGTATCTGATCCCTCCCCGATATACGCTATTATCACAAGAATCAAATTAAACCAAAAATAAAGTACCGATGACTTATTTGCCCAATACTCACTTGCTTGTCTTGATAGGGATTAAAAGCGTCACAAAAATCCTTTCCGACGGACGGAACGTTACGAGTTTCTCGCTGCTCTATCGCTATTTCCATTTTATGTGTTCTTATGAGCTACATATCATAATTTCTTCAGCTTGAACTTTACAACTGGTTCCCCCCAAGTCAGGTACACAAGTGTGAATCATCCCCATTCCGTTCGTATTCCATTAGTAGGGAGTAAGTTCCATCAGACTCCCGACAGGATTTCTTGTCCGGTTTAGTATTGGTAAGGATGTTCTTTGACACTTTACTAATCACTACCATCTTCAAGTATAGGGTTGACCTTTTTCTTTTCTGCATAACACAACGAAATTCACTTGCCTTTGCTTACGTTAATGCAGCATAACAAACTAACACTCTACCTTGAGTGGATTTCGGGCCTTGTATTGGGGCAACATTAGTGTAAAAAATATTTTTTAAAAATGATCAGATACGCATACTTGACTTTTGAATATTTAGCTATGACGTGTTAGGCCCGACATCGATACCAACTGAGCCACGACCTTCTGTAAATCTGTCGCTGATTTTACTCGGGACTTGATGCTTCTCACCCGACCCCCCAGACACTTTAATTGCGTTATAGAAATGCATTACGGATTGACGAAGCATCCAAGTGTTTTTATCGATGAATAAGATCAACGTCACGTCAGGCAGTATTACATATTAATGCATGACTCACGTACATTCCCTGCAATTTCAATGATTTGCATTTCCAACAATATACAGGAAGAGTGGTTATATCTTGACCGGCATCAACTCCCGAGAGGCCGCCTGCTTTCTTCTGCGATCGAAATTTGTAAAAATTTCACTGCTTTTCATCTTCATCTTTCTTTTCTCTTATCTGATGGCTATTTTTATTTTATTTTTTATTTTTTTTTTTTGTCTTGTTTTTCGCTTCAATTTTTCTCGGAGTCGTTTTACTCTTTCTAACAAATCAATTAGGTTCTCGTTTTTCTCCTCCTCTTTGGTTCCCTTTGCTCTTTTCTCCAATAATTCTATTTTCCCCTAAACTCCCTCTCTTTCTCTTCTCTCTCTCTCTCTCTCTCTCTCTCTCTCTCTCTCTCTCTCTCTCTCTCTCTCCATGGCTTCCTTCTTTTCTGTCTTTGTCAATTTCCCTAACTCTCTTTCATTGGCTCTAATATTCCTATAAATATTAAACCGATTTGGGATCTACTTTTATGTTGGTTCTTACATGTTCATTCTTATTTCTCTCACTCCTGTTCTTTCGGCACACACCCACACACATATGTGTACATATATATATATATATATATATGTGTGTGTGTGTGTGTGTGTGTGTATCTATGTGTATATATATAAATATAGGCGGAAATAATTTATTCGAACATTTTTTTAATTCATCCGACAAGTGCGTTTAATTTATACGCGTTTAATTTCCAATTTTCTAAACCGGGATCAAACAAACGAATAAAATAAGCATTTTTTCAAATTGTTTCTTTATCTGTATTTCTCTCCCTCTCTCTCTCTCTCTCTCTCTATATATATATATATATATATATATATATATATATATATATATATATGTGTGTGTGTGTGTGTGTGATTAAAACCAAAAAAAATAATATCACACATTGGGGGATTAAACAGGGATTTAAGTTTAATCAGAGAGTATAATTTCAAGAGGGAGCACTCTTAGCAACAACAACATTCCTCGAAAGCGTAAGTCCCACTTCTTTGTTTATTCCCCGTATCGTTGAAAAAGGACACAAGCGTGTCCGAACATTCTGACTTTCATATATTTCTCTTTGTTTTTCAATTTTCTCAAAAGGCTAATATATATTAAATATTATCAAATTTGTTGCCAATATTGTTATCATTGTGTTGGATCCTTATTCCTCAAATTTTCTTAACCAGCCTATTAACCAGGCAGAGTTTTACAGTTTTTGGATTGATTGTTGTAGGCTAATGTTTTTTGTTCCTTATTTTCCATGTTATTTTGGCGTGATTTGTTTTGTTTTTAATCTCCGAAACATTTTTAGAAACCATTGTGTTGTTCGCGTATTTACTATTTGTAAACGATGTTTTGTGTCCGTCATTTCTTTGTTTGAAATGCGCTTCAGTTTCTCCTACGTATATGTTTTCGTTATCTGCTGATTTTACAGTGGCTTGGTATGCTACATTGTTCTGCACGCATTTACCTTTATAAGATACATTCGTTCTTTATTTTGCAGTTACACGTAGATTGAATTTGTTCAAGTGGTTTGTTGATTGTTTTCCTGTTGTGCTTTTTTTATTTTTTTCTGTCATGTTCTCGCTGCAACTGTAGCTGCTCTTTACTGTGTTTTTACTAAATATCTTGTGGAGTGTGCGTTTGTTTTTACGTTTTTGTTGTATGGTCATTTGAATCATATGATTTACGCTTCCTGTTTGCTTTTTTTAGTTCTGTGTGGTGATTATGTGAATGTTGCTGGAAATCCATTATCTTAGGACTGTTTCATGGTTTTTCTTAGCCTCGTTAAATATGGTTTCATTGGAAGAATTTTCAGAAAGCCTGTGGTTTGTTGATTATGATAGCTGCTTGATTATTGATGATGGGTTGTTGGAAGCTGTGTGTATATACAGTGGTTTATCATTTGGTTTACTGTATGGTTTGCATGTACCTTTTCTGAGGTTGAAGGTGACATCTAGAAAATCTACTTTGCTTAGGTTTGTTTTTATGCCTATGTCGAATCCAATATTTTAAAAAATCTTTCTGATTGTTTTTCTAGTTTTGCCTGTGTTTTGTTTGTTAGAGTTTCTTAAGATTATGAGACCGGCGTCCCTGTAGAGTCTTCTATCATTTCTGTGTCTTATTTTATTTAGTTCGTGTAGCAATTCTATAGCTATCAGTTCACAGGCCCATACACCGTCAAAGTCCCCTTAATGTAGCGTCAAAGGTCCCTTCTTTCTTTATCCATGCGTATTCATTGTCGAATAGTAGTGATCTTTCGCAGTGTTTAATGATTTTCATTTCCTTTGTGTTTATTTTTATTTGATTCTGACCTAAAGTGATGGCCTTATCTAAAGTGGATTCTGTTACGGAATTGTAGAATTATTTTATATCTAGTTGTATAAATTGGCAATTATATTTTTTTTAGTTTTATGAACCAGTCTATAGCTGTTTCCGGGTTTTTCACTTATTTACTACTAGCCTCTTCTTTAGCTTTTAATTAACTATTGTTTTACTTATTTTACCGAATTTGCATGTATTTATTCTGGAATTATTATTTCACCCTAAGAAAGGCAACACAGTCAATAAGACACAAGTTGTTACTGATTTTGGAAGAATATAAGAAAAAGAAAAACATTATTAATGTGTATCTGTCTATATTTTTAAGATGAGGTATTATGTATACTATTTACATTATTCGGACTATTGTCTTCATCTTTGTTGCCATATTTATCTCCTGAGCCGACCAAGCATAGAAATGAATACAATATGGGAACCAGTAATGAAGAGTAGCTGAGAAATGCAATAATAACAACGTAAATTGCAATATGATCTCTGGTAAAAAAAGAAAATGAAATGATAACACCAAAAATTGCAATATGAGCTCTGGTAAAAATGGTTGCTGAAGACATTAAGTTTATAACTCCCAGAAATTCTTACACAGATTTCCTTATGGACACATGGCGCAGTGGATAAAGGCGTTGGTTGAGTTGTAAGTTTAATACCTGGTTAAGGCAGTGAAGAACTTGGAGAGGTGTAATTAACAGGAGATAACTGATAACAGATATACATTAGACATGGCACGTTCAAGTAGTATGGTCTACGCCATCGAGCGAAATAAAGGGTTCAGTTTGTCATTCCAACCACCTGAAGAAAGCTGGGGCGTACAACGGCCGAAACGTTGTGATAAATACGGCAAACAAAGATGAGGACAATAGTCCGAATAATGTAAATAGCTTTTTATTAAGAAGTGATGGCATTATAAAGGTTATCGGTGCTGAAAGTTCTAAGTTTATTGTGCAAATTTTCGTATAAATGCTATTGGTGTAATGTATGAATCCCGCTGTCGTGCTCAATATCAGTGCAAACCGTACTCGCTAAGCTCAGTTGTCAGCCAGTCTAGGATATAAAACCGGTTAGTCTTGGGACTGACAATGTCGGCGTGCATGAACCTTCTTGCTGCGTCAACTCCACCAGGAACACCTAGCGTAGTGAGGTTATCTCCCCATACTCAACAAATCGGAGAGAATCATAAACGACCCTAATGCTATTTAATGATAAACACAGGATAGATATTTAGGTGGCCGCGTAATAAAATCTTCCAAAGACACAGAACAAAGGTTTTTTTTTTAATTTAATTTTTACACAATTAACAAGATTAATGTTCTCAACGGTATACGAATAATGATTAAATTGTTTTTAAAAGACTTCATCAGTTCACATTGTTTACCCATAAAATACTGATATTATTCTTCTCTTAATTGTTAAAAGTCAAATATTGGTCATTCGATCGATTGAAATGATTTTTCATGAAATATTGTTATTTTTCTTTTCTTAATTATTTAATGTCATTTTTTTTTTCGATAGATTGAAATTATTTCTATCCGATATCTGTGTGATAAAACAGTAACTCTTCTGTTATAGGATTTTTGTTTCCGGAAACAGTTATAGGGAAATTATTCTTTCACTAGATTATACATTTCTGTTTATAACTTGTCCCCAAGCAAGGCGATAAAGCCACTAAAACGCAAGTGTTTAATATCAGAAAGAAAACAATGTCTGGAAAAAGAAATATTATTGAGGAGAAAGGAGAATAAAAGGACTGTAACCAAGGAGACAGAAGATGACAATTGAAATTACATTTGGATATGAGCAGATGCAGAAGATATGTTTCAGCAGTGGTCACACCGATTCCTAACAGGTCATATGTCAAGCCAAGTAATGAAGAGAGTCCCGAATATTCATAGTTAATGATAGTGACAAAGTTTTTCATGTATAAAAATATTTCGGTTGAAAACTTGTTTTAAACTCCGATTTAATAGTGATCATTGTAACTGTCAAGCTTTCCATACAACAGAAATGAAATCATTCCTGATATATATATATATATATATATATATATATATATATATATATATATATATATATATATATAGTATGGTATAATATAGTAGTAAATACCAGAATTGCTGGTTCATTTGGTGTGTCGAAAAGCTTTTTAGGCAGGTAGGTAGATTTTTGACAGAAAATGAACGATAAAGCGTTAATACAATTAATTTGGAGAAGTTTATCGCTTAGCTGAGTGCTGCTATGTAGTTTCGTGAGCACATCAAGATAACGTGTTCCCTGAAGAGTGAACATGTTATCTTGAGGTGCTCACGAAACTACTTCATAGGCACGACTGAAACACCACCACTCAGCTAACTGATAAGCTTCTCCAAATTATATATATATATATATATATATATATATATATATATATATATATATATATATATACATATAAAACAACTAAAAAGTTGTAAATTAAAGAAAATATAATGTTTTTTTATGAAAGTATTTATTTATATTTTTATATATGTATGTAATTTGATATTTCAGATCGACCTCGATCTTTCATCAGAAGTAACTGTTTTTAGAGGTTTGTTTACAAGTAGCGTCCGTCGCTAGATGCGGACGTCACGGGACATGGAATGCAACTGTGTTCGAATATATATATATATAAATATATTATGTCGCACCCTTTGCACTACTCGGAGATTCTGAAGATTGCGTTTGGCATAAAACTCTGAGTTGTACAAATGATGCATCAATATATATATATATATATATATATATATATATATATATATATATATATATATATATATACTTTATAGTTGTTATATAACATCGATCACTGTTCCAGTAACACCACAACTTTATGCGAAATTCATATATTTATATATTTACATATATGTTTATATTTTTATCTATCTATCGTAGGTTCGTATCTCACCACGGTTAATTTGTAAGGAAGGAAACTTCCTGATGTTATCGGTCTACAAAGGGACGATCTCAGCATGTGGCAACTTTGCAAAGTTCCTGAAAAATATACCACGAGTTGACCCAAGACTTTTGAGTGAAATTGGGTAGACGGAACACTTGGTGGACCGTCGAGAGTTGTGCTAGCACGAAATCACAAGTCATCGTGACCGAGGGTTTCAGCGTACTGGCCTTGGTCAAATTGTTGATCACGCTAGATAACATGCTCTCTCCCAGAAATTGTAACTAAGGTCTGTTCAGCATATTTGCAGTATAAACACAGGTGGGCTCTCTGGGTATTGAATAAACACAAACGTGCCTGAGCGAGCGTCTGAATTAGACATTGGCTAACCGCCCTAGTAGACGGGTACCCTCGAATACGCGTAGCTAGCTTTTATTATTATTATTATTATTATTATTATTATTATTATATATATATATATATATATATATATATATATATATATATATATATATATATATATATATATATATATATATATATATATATATATATATATCGAAGTTACGTTGAAAATGACTGACAAGTTGTGGTAGTCGTGGAAGATTGAAGTTTATAAGCAGTAAATTCGACCTTGCCAACCGAACGATCCTCAGTGGCCGAAACGGTTAAGGCACGTGAGGCTATATGACGGTTCCGTATTGGACACAGGTTCGATTCCTGTCGAGGGCGAATATTTTCTATGAAAATTTCTCGGACATTCAGTCCGGTAAATGTTATTTAATACTGTTTATTATAAACAGAGCATTTACTTAAAATATGTTAAACATAAAAATATCTTTATATATATATATATATATATTATCATAAAAAAAAATATTAAGATATATAATCTGTTATCCTTATTAATTATTTTTATTTTTATAAAACAGTGCTCAATGCAAATCTAGAGAGCATATATATTATAAATTTACTAATTTAAAAATATGGTTCCATGCGTTGAACGGATGCCATCATTCGTTGAAAAAAAGGCACCCCTACCCTACCTTAATCTCTTTTTGAAAGTGACTCAGATTTTGATACAATAGTTGTCAGTGAAAATGTATACCCTACCCACCCTTGTCAAAATGATTGAATTTCCACATATCCTTAGAAATTAATATTATGAATGTATGTGCTTATAAAACTCAGTAAATTTCAAAATAAGTCATTCCAAAATTCGCTTGAAAATGAAACATGACTTGGGACTTTAATTTAATTATATAATTGAATTTGAAGATTTTAGTTTCTGGTTTTGAAACATGGTAATTCCTATGCAGCGATGGAACCATATTTTTAAATTAGTAAATTTATTTTATATCTATCTATCTATCTATCTATATATATATATATATATATATATATATATATATATTGAAAGATTTGTGTTTGACTTTTTACCACTGTTACTTTTATTTTATTGAAGAGTTGAACTAATATCAACTCGTCTGAATTGAGAAATCATACTAAAGAAAAGTTGTACCTCCGACAGCAATCGAAGCTGCATTCTATTCTTCCATCAGCGAAACCACTTTTTGAGCCAAAGTGTGTCTCTGCTCTGTTCGGTCACTGAGACCAACCAGTTATTGGTTGTTTTTACCCATTGAACTAAGGCTCGAAACTATATCTGCTAGCTTCATTTTCTTACCGAAAAATAAACAACCGAATTTTCTTAAAGAATATTTTCTTCTGACTTATTTTCTAATTGCTATAAAAGTTATTTCAGTTTGTACACTTGTTTGAGTTGTTGTCCCAGCTTCTTATTTTATTAAACAGTGAATGTAGGCCGGTTGCTATTTATTTCACAGTTTAATGGAAAAAAAAATAAAGGCAAGGATCAGAATCTCAAACAAGTGTACTCAATAACATAATATTTATGGTAATAATATATATATATATATATATATATATATATATATATATATATATAGAGAGAGAGAGAGAGAGAGGGTGAATATTTGACTCGTCTGTTGATTTTGACATATCGACAACCGACAACCTCATTCATTTTTTGTTTGCGTTGTATGTGACACTTCCCTCCAGCTAGTGACTTGCATGCACGTCCTCATACTGTGAAACAGCCAGGATAACGAGACATAGCAACAGGAAAATTTGCTGACGTAGGATAGATAAATAGATGGACAGATAGAAAGAAAAATAAACAAAAACTGAGACAGATAGATAGATAGATAGATAGATAGATAGATAGATAGATAGATAGATAGATAGAAACAAAATCTGATATAGATAGATAGATAGATAGATAGATAGATAGAAATCTGATATATATAGATAGAAACAAAATCTGATATAGATAGATAGATAGATAGATAGATAGAAAGAAACAAAATCTGATATAGATAGATAGATAGATAGATAGATAGATAGATAGATAGATAGATAGATAGAAAGAAACAAAATCTGATATAGATAGATAGATAGATAGATAGATAGATAGAAAGAAACAAAATCTGATATAGATAGATAGATAGATAGATAGAAAGAAACAAAATCTGATATAGATAGATAGATAGATAGATAGAAAGAAACAAAATCTGATATAGATAGATAGATAGATAGATAGATAGATAGATAGATAGATAGAAAGAAACAAAATCTGATATAGATAGATAGGTAGAAAGAAACAAAATCTGATATAGATAGATAGATAGATAGATAGATAGATAGATAGATAGATAGATAGAAACAAAATCTGATATAGATAGATAGATAGATAGATAGATAGATAGAAAGAAACAAAATCTGATATAGATAGATAGATAGAAATAAAATCTTATATAGATAGATAGATAGATAGAAATAAAATCTTATATAGATAGATAGATAGATAGATAAAAATAAAATCATAGATAGATAGATAGATAGAAATAAATCATAGATAGATAGATAGATAGATAGATAGATAGATAGATAGATAGAAATAAAATCATAGATAGATAGATAGATAGAAATAAAATCATAGATAGATAGATAGATAGATAGATAGAAATAAAATCATAGATAGATAGATAGATAGATAGAAATAAAATCATAGATAGATAGATAGATAGATAGATAGATAGATAGATAGATAGAAATAAAATCATAGATAGATAGATAGATAGATAGATAGATAGATAGATAGATAGGCCCATTTATTGAACACATAACGTGGGTCAAATCATATTTCTATGTATTTTTATATGAAAAGAAATCGAAACGTCCTGACAAAATGACAATAAACACGTGTCGAAAAACTATAGAGTAGAATCTATTTCGAATGGATGCCATGTGTTTGTATATATCTCTGAGTGGGTACATGGTGCGATGAGTGAATTGTCGCCATTTTGTATTTTTCACTGCGTGCTTGCTGCTGTTTATTTTTGATTTTGTCGAATGTACAATATAGAAGAGTCAGTTGGACACCGTCTGCGAGAAAAGGAGAACCATTTGTGAGAAATTTCGGAAGGACATTATGTATTGCTTGGCATTTGCATCGAAAGCTCCAATACGAGTTGGGTGTCAATCAACATACGAGTGTTTGGGTGTCAATCTGAACGTACAGAGGATTCCGAAAGAGTTGGATGAGTCTAATGCTGATTACGAAGGTGTGACAGTTTCGGAAAACTAAACTCCTGTCGTTCTTATAGGAATAGAACTCAGACTCAACACGTAGGCCTTCATCAAGTGCCTTCAACAGGTAGCGCTGTCCTGGTTTAAGAGAATGGCTGCTGGAACCCTTATGTGCGGCAACAGGACTCTAATCCATGGCTCACAAGCAGGAGAACCTAGTCATGGCTGTCAGGTAATTTCTGCAAACGCATCACCACTTAAATCTGGTCACCTAACTTCCCAAACTGCAACTCCCTTGATGATTATGTGTAGGGCGCAGTTTAAGAAAAGTCCAACAAAACTCCTTGTAAAACCAAAGATTTTTTGAAGACAAAGATTACGTCAACATTCTTCAACTAAAATCAGATGAACGTCCAGAAGTGTTTCAGACGTTTCCTAAGTCGTCTGGAGATCGTGATTAAAGCCAATAGCGATTTTATTGAATAAATTTACTCTTTAGTATTACAAACATTTTTTTTTCTGTGTAATTTTGGTAAATATAATCTCTTAAAATGAGATGTCAAATTTATTTTCATTTTTGCGTAATTTAGACGACAATTTATCCATCGCACCCTGGAAATCTGGGTGCCTCCGCGCGTATGTACGCGTTCGTAAGATGGCAGGCATGTTTTTTTTTCTTTTTTTTTTTTACACGCGAGTATTTGTTATAACTTTTAGGTACCTGCGTCGATCCGGTCCCCTTTCATGCAAGTCCGTATTTCAATTTTTTAGGGATTGAGTACTTAGTGTGTATTTACCAAAGCAATGTGTCAGACGTGTCTGGAACAGAATTCGCTAAAATGTTGATCAAGTTTAATTTCCCTTGGTGGCGATAAACAAATTGTCAAGGAAATGAAAAGAGGCAAATCAATTTATTTTTAAGTATTAAATAAACAGAAAGCCGACAATGTTCACAGAAAGCTAACCATAGGTATGTCACCTACATATATTATCGTACAAAAGCACGTAGAAATACGAATACATATATATATATATATATATATATATATATATATATATAGATAGATAGATAGATAGTGAGTGTGAGAGAGAGTGGGGAGAGATGTTTGTGTCTGTGTGTGTGTATGTGTATTCGTATAGACACATACCAGTATCTGTGGTGGGATCAAGATCTGTAGATAGATATCGATTAAAATAACGAGACATTATTATACTAATGTTGTTGCTTCTTTTTTTTAAAGTTTACACAAAATTGAAGTGTCCAATGGTGTAGCAAGAATAATTATAGACAACATTATAATATAATCGATTCGTCTAACATCGATATTAAAACACGACAACAACAACAAAGCATTTACGATTTGCTGTCTTCATTTAAGACAAATACTATTCTGTGCGTTCGTTTTCAGAAAGAAAACAAGAGTGAAATAACTTCAGCAATTTTGCCAAAGAACGTATTAGACGCTTTGATCAAAAGTGCTGAGGAATATACCTTAATAGAATTGTGTAGACATTAGAGTATCGTGGCAAGTATATATATATATATATACATGGGGTTGGACAAAATAATTGGAACAGGTGCAAATTCCCCTCCTATATTTCAAAGATCTATTATATTAAGAACTTTAACTAAAACTTTGTAATTGCAGGTTTAATCTATTGTAAATACGTTTATTTATCTAATGTACTGTCTTATCTTATTTATTTTTAGAATTTAGTAAAATTTAAGCTAAATGCGTGACCTCTCTGAGTTCCAAAATGGGCAAATTGTTGGAGCTCGCATGGCAGGGGCCTCGATCACTAAGGTTGCTGAATTGTTTAGTTTTTCAAGAGCTACCATAACTATGATCCAATTCGAGAAACAGGGCAACACCTCTAGAAACCGTAGCAATTTGGGACGGACTTGCAAACTTACTGACAGGCACCGACATGCATTGAATCGCAATGTGGCAAAAAATTATCCCACTACTGCAGCCAAAATGACTGCTGAGTTGAATAACCATCTGAATAGTCCAGTTTCTACTAAAACTGTTCGTCGTGAGCTCCATAAGGCTGCATATCATGGAAGAGCCGCCGTAAGGAAACCTCTTCTCTCCACTCACAACATTCAAAAGAGGTTGAAGTGGTGCAGAGATCACAATGCCTGGTCTGCAGACCAATGGAAGCAAGTCATATTCTCAGACAAATCCAGTTTTTCTCTTTTCCCAACTTCAGAGTGAGTTTATGTGTGGAGGCAGCCCAAAGAAGCTTACAACCCTGGCTGCCTTCTTCCAACAATGAAGCATGGAGGTGGATCAGTGATAGTTTTGGCCGCCATATCATGGAAGTGTCTCAGTTGTCCTGCATGGTAGAATCAACAGCAAAGATTACCTGAACATTTTGGGAAATCATGTTCATCCACTGGTCCAGAATTTATTCCCTGCTGGTGACTGCATCGTCCAAGACGATAATGCCCCAATACATACCACTAGAGTGGTTAAGAATTGGTATGAAGAGCATGAAAGTGAGCTAGAACACATTGAGGGGTCTCCCCAATCTCCAAATATCAATATTATTGAACATTTGTGGTGCATTTTGCAGCAACATATTAGGAGCCGCTATCCTCTGTGCGTGCGTGCGTGCGTGCGTGCATGCGTTCAATACGAGGCTCACCGGCTACTGAAGAACATTTTAGCTTGGACGTGACACGTCCAACCACTAAGGCATCCGGTGCAGTATTAGGCGTTCAAGTTTGGCACAGACCCAATAAAAACTGATTATCCGATGCCTACTATACCAGTTGCGAAACATGGATGCCGTATCATAATATTATAGGTTTCTCTTCCTCTGTGTCCTGAGTATGACGATAAACTACATCTGCGTCCAGCGTAAGACGATAAACTACGTCCAACAGCAAGGCCTCTTAATTGCTGGTGTTCCTATGTCCACCCTGACCCGGGGTGGTAGCACCGGTTAGGGTCCCAGATATGGGCAAATAGTTAACCCAGAAACTGAAGTAAAAGGCATTATAAAAGTGTAAATTAGGTTTTAATACCAGATATACTTTGTAAAAAATTATTACCAGAAATAAATTTTTGAAGAAAAAAAAACTATTACCAGCAATATATTTTTGAAAAAATATTACCAGCTATACGTTTTTGAAAAAAATAATATTACCAGCTATACATTTTTGAGGAAAAAATATGAACAGAAATAGATTTTTGACAAAACAAAAATATTACCAGAAAAAAAATTTAAAAAGTTGTCGGGATTAAATGACCCACTGAGGTTGATATGCCGTAAAACAAAACAAGACAACCAACCAAATTATCTTCCTCTAATCCCGAGGAGCTTGTCGATTATCTATGTTCTCTGGAGTGTGCCAGGTACACAGTATTCTAAAAGATATCTTTAATTCAGCGAGAAACGAGATGCTTCAGACGAAGTACACATTTCAGCAGAACAATCGTCTATTGAAGAATGGATTTCGAAGAATAAAGAGAAAGTCTCAGATTGGATGTCCAAATCTGAATCTCATAGAAAACTTCTGGAGAGATCTGAAAATTGCTGCCCATCAAAGGTCACCAACAAAGCTGTCTCCACTGGAACAGTACAATAAAGACTGGGCTAAACTAAACTGTCCAGGGAAAATTCCAAAAATCTTGTCGCAGACTATCCAAAGTGACTGAAATCTGTCATGTGCCATGCGTGATATACGCTCAGGCGACCATGTATATTTCGATAGATGACTGACAAGTCAGAATTTCTTTCCCGCCATTTATTTCTGCCATAGACCAGTTGCCATCCAAGGCTATAGAGCCTGGTCTGTCCTGCTATCTGAAGCCTTTTCTCACCCCCCCCCTGCATAGATGCGGGGAGAAGAAGAGGATTCATACCTTTTCCAAGGGTAATAGCACGTAAGTGAATGTAATAGATTCGACTGGAATTCGAACTCGGCTCTCCGATTCCTCAATCCAAACCGCTATCCATTATTCCACCGTGACTGAATGAATCCGTCTAAGTGATTGAAGCTGCTATGCATTACTAACTTTACGGTATGAAGTAGGTGAAAATAATTTTAATGTAAAATCATTATTTTGACACTTTGCATAAAAATGAACTGTAGACTGAATTCATCTAATTACTTTCCAAGTTTATATATAATTTTTTTTTAAGCTTTTCATCCCAAGCAAGGCTGGAAGCCACTAGCACGCAAGCGTTACAGAAGGTTTGAAGGAAGAGCATTTCGGAGTGGTAGAGGAAAGGATGTGGAGAAAAATAGTGGATCGAACAAGGCAAGGGGGTTACAGAAGATTTGGAGCGAGAGCAGATACGAATGAAAGGGGAAAGGATGTGGAGAAGGGAAGTGGATAGATCAAGGCAACTGGAGATGTCGATTGACGTTACACTTAAATAGTTGGAGATTATATTTGTCAGGGAAACAGGAATAAGGAAGGGAGTTCCACGGGCGAGAGGTGCGAGACATGAAGCTATTGGAGTAGAAGAGACGTCTACATCTAACAGTTTCAACAGTGAAGGGGTGGGAACGGGATGCCAGCCTCGTACGACGCTTAAATTCATGAGGCCTCGGAACCAGCGAAAGCAGCTCATCGGAGCAATTACCGTGAAAGTATTTGTAAAAAAGACAGACCGAGGCAACGGCGCGACTGTGAGAGAGCGACTGCAGACGAGATGATAGATCAGGGCAAATTTTGTTGCATATCCGTCTCTGGATCTTATCAAGAACACTGAGGCAAACAGCAGGGGCTCCAGACCATATATGGCAGCAATAGTCCATGCAAGGGTGAATGGTTGATTTATAGATTTGGAGGATCGATTCCGGGGAGAAAAATTTCCTGGCCCGGCACAGGGAGCCAACTTTCCTTGCGGTGGATGAAGCAATTGACTCAATGTATTTGCTACATCTCAGGTCAGCATTTGTATATGGGCATATGTGCATTGATATGTATCCTTATAATTAAGCTAATATTTATAGGTGGATGAATTGAGAGGGAAGAACGAGACACATCCTGTGTTGTATTAGGCTTTCATACCCTTTTTGTATATTCATCGAAAATATGATCTTTTAAGTTTGTAGATATACAGATGATGTAATGAATAGCGGTCCGGAATGATAGAACTGTGCCCGTTGTTTTCACTCCCTCGCAAATGTCTATGAGAAAACTATGGGTTAAATACTTGTAAAAAGAAAATTATTGTTTAGACTAAAAAAAACAATTCTTAATTCACTCTCAAAAGAAAAGAATTATTTTTACAATGTCAAAATATGTTTTGGCTTTAGCCGTAAAGAACAGATCAATCTACCAAAGAATATGGAAGCAACATGTCTTTATTGCGAGTAATTATAAATATAGTTCATATATATAATCTAAAGAAAGAAATAAAATGGCTGCTAACAGACAAGACAAATCACAGTGTGTCCGATTGGTGTTTGTCAGCAGACGACTTTTTAAATTGTTCCTCGATTTCTTTTCATCACTGTCGTTCATAAAGCAAAATTGTATTTTTTTTAAATTTAGCAATTTTTCTTAATTTCACAACTCTATAAATAACAAATGACTTTATATTTTATTATTGCAGACTATGCGCTTGAGTAGTGTAACCGGTCTAAGCACCAGTCTCGACTACTGTTGAAAGTTCTCAAGCGATGTGGTTTCTATTATTTGATACAGTTCTTTATTTGCGATTCTGTAAGTTCTAAAATGATGAATTTCACCAAGATCAATAGAACTCAAAGTTAGGATGCTTTTTTCCGTTGGTAGTTGCATAATTTAAAAAAAACTTGTAGTTCCAATGAATGATTTATTTTATGGAAATATTTCGACTAGCAGTTGCCAGTCCTGGTTAGTCCTTAATTTGAGTAAAACAGTGGAAAGAAACTTGAAACGCTTAAGAATTCGAATCAAGGGAAAAAACCGAGTTTCTGATGTTTAAACATAAGAGTGATTTGACGCTATTTAGTTTCAGTAAGAAAAACAAAAAAGAAAGAAAGAAAGTATGTGAGATAGAAGTGTTTAACGTATGTTTCAGTGAAATGGAAAATGTAAATTTTAAATCTTTTAATTTGTACCCCCTTACCTTTTTTTTTAAAATAACGACCAGCATTCATATTTATAATAGTTTATAATATATGTTAAAGCTATTAAGATCAAATAATAAACAATGCGACAGGGGAAAGAAAAACATGCTTATGTGGTAGCATGCCGGAAGAGGCGTGGTCACATGAAATTGCGTAGGCAACATACACGTAAAGTTGCATAGGTGTCCAAATGATATACAACCGGTCCGATTCTTGATCTGGACAGAAAGGCTGGCTAGAGGTTCACCGAAGTTTTGTCTCCGTCGATTCCTGTGTCGGCAATCCTAAATTCTCCCTCACTCTACCCATTCGCCGCAACACGAACAATAAAGTTATTTATATATTTTAAGACATTTTCTATGCTTTTTATAGATACAAACATTTACGTAAATGCTCTGTTTATAATAAACAGTATTAGCGACATTTACCGGCCTGAATGTCCAAGAAATCTTTATAGAAAATATGTGTCCTCCGAAAGGAATCGAACCTGTATCCTATACGGAACCGTCATATAGCCTGACGTGCTTTTACCGATTGCGCCACAGAGGAGCGTTTCGGTTAGCAAGGTCGATTTTACTGTTTTTAAACTACAATTCTCCATGATTTTCTCTCGGACATTCGGAGGACGCATATTTTCTATGAAAATTTGTCGGATGTTCAGGCCGGTAAATGTCGTTAATACTGTTTAATATAAAGAGAGCATTTACTTAAATATTTGTATCTATAAAAATAACGTATAAACATAAAACGTGTCTTAAAATAATTGTCGGTCTTTGTCCATTTCATATTTTTATATATAAGTGTTTGTCGCCTTATTTGAGCTGAGGAGCAATATACGAAATTTGTTGCCAGAGTTAATAAGTGACCATTGGCGGTCAACGTATTAATATGTAGTGCAACTTTTCAGAGGGCACAAAAGAGATAAAATGTCACCACGAGCCCTGAATAAACAAGAACACCGTATACGAAGATGTGAGAAGCATTAAATGCGAAGGCGATATTGTGTTGTTGAAAGACAGAAAAAAACTGTAAGAACTCCGAGAAAAAAAAATAGAGAACAGAAAGGCGCTAAGAAAGGGTTAACTATCAATTGTAAAAAGACACACTGTAAATCAGTAGTGGAAAATGCGAGCTACAAACTGGAGACGACCAAATCAAGCTTGAGGAGCATGGAACCTTCTCTTAATTGCTGGTGTTCCTAGGTCTATGCTGACCCGGGGAGGTAGCACCTGTTAGAGCAAATAATTAACCCCCAAACTTGGAAATGTAAAAATAGGTTTTAATACAAGAAATACTTTGTAAAAAAAAGTATACCAGCAATACATTATTAACAGCGATACAATTTTGAAAAAAAATATTACCACCAATAAAAATCTTCTCGGCATTAGATAATCCATTGAGGTTGATATGCCATAAAAAATATATTTTTGAAAAAATATTTACTAGTGATACATTTCTGAAGAAAAAATATTACCAGAAATAGTTTTTTTTTAAGGGAAAAAAATTAACAGCAATACATTTATGAAGAAAAATATTACCAGCAATAAAGATTGTCGGCATTAAATAACATATTGTGTTTGATATGCCTAAAACAAAACAAGCCAACCCAAAGCAAATCAAGCAAGTACATTAATCTAAATATCTATTAACGATCGCCATCACAACTCCCGTAACCATTAGGGTCGTAGCGAATGCAAATTCACTGCAAAACACTCCATCCAGACGGGCTTAATCACAAATTTAATAGCATAGATAGAATTAATATACAACCCCCATAAATCAAGCCCTACCCACATTTCTTACCCACACAAGACAGACATGCGTGCGGAGGTTTTGAGGTCTCACATTTATGCACACACCCATAATGATATATACACTTACACACATCATACACACTTCCGAAGAACTAAATGATAACATGCACTTAAGACAGGCACATCACCTTCCCAGGAACCAATAAAACTGTCTAAATAACCAAGGGAATTCAGAGTAGAATGAATCTATCCAGCATCTATCTTAAAAAAACAACTTAAAAGAGGCCGTTTGACCAACACAAGGACTGACGAAAATTAACGATAAAAAACAAATAAAAATTACAGATGAAGTACATTTTGTTTAGAAAGTCATTCATTACCGTAGTTCACTGCTACTAACAAGCAGAATTTTTTTTCCTCCTGATGATGGCCAGGCTGGCCGAAACAAGTCGAGGAATCTAACTGAAATAATAAAACTAAAACTATTAATATACAAACCAGTGTGTCTGCACATTTTATTTTTTAAATTTCTCAATATATGTTATTGTTCAAAACACACACGTACAAACTCAAACACACATATTTGTGTGTGTGTGCGCGCGCGCACGCGCATACACGTGTATGCAAATTAATGTGCATATGTGTAGGTGAGATTATGTATACGTACGGCATTGCGTGTGTGCGCGTGTATGTGGGAGCATATGCATACATCTGTACGTGGGCATATATTTATTAACGATTGTGAGCATTTTAACCAGCGTGGATGCACCTAGGTGTTCCTACGCGCAATGGTTGCTCATGTGTGCATTTATGCAAGCAGTTGTATGTTTTGTGCGAGCGCAACGTGTCTGCAATTATGTACGTTGGCCGTGTAGACATATTCCCATGTGTAGCTTTACTGAAATAAATTTCCTCTCGGTCAACGTGACCTGATGACTTTCTGTTGCATCTTGCGTTCAATTTCGAACGTTCAAAATTGTATGACGTCACTCACGCAAGCAGACCGATTGATCACATGGGATCAACTGCGTGGGGACTGCTCTTACCACACTTATCCTCGCACCAAAAAAAATATCAAATCAAATCAAATAAAGAAAAACAAATGTAAAAAGAAGATAACAAACTGTTTAATACGTTTGTGACGAAACATGAATTGTTGGATCCTTGAGTCAGCAAAGCCTGACGTCTGTGTAAAAATGATCATTTCAAGCACAAACACATATAATATAGCTTTTTATCTATGTACAAAGATAATATTAAATTTAATGCCTCTGCAAAAGGCTTGAATCTGCTTTTCCCTGTGATCTCTCCATTGAGCAGAGATGCTAAAAAATATTATCATATAGAATCGCG
The DNA here is from genome assembly GCA_964036315.1 of Acanthosepion esculentum. NCBI lineage: Eukaryota > Metazoa > Mollusca > Cephalopoda > Sepiida > Sepiidae > Acanthosepion > Acanthosepion esculentum. The sequence goes on along the minus strand of OZ038492.1, from coordinate 35,525,618 downwards.
CGATATCGGAAAGAAATTAAAGTTTATGGGTTAACACTTGAATGCCCAGATCTTCCCAAGTGAATGTATATTATATATATATATATATATATATATATATATATATATATATATATATATATATATATATATATATATACATACAGGTAAAATGAGAACGAATGGAGTATAATTACACTGTACGTAACATTTAATGTAAAAGAAGGCTCACTACATAGTAGGGCTAAATATTTAAACAAAAACATGTTAAAAATCGCTACACCATTACAATCATGTTTCAACACCACAAATGTGTCTCCTCGGGCGATGTTAAACTACTGGCGAGGGAAAGATTAATTTAATTTTAAAAAGCAGAATACTTTTAAAAAAATATGCTTGTGCGCTTTGCCGTGATTAACCAATCAAATGTAACCTACGCTAAATTCAAACCCGCCGGAAAATTTCTTTATATAGGTCATGACACGAAGTTGTCTCCATATAAATCCTAGACAATGTCCTTATGGACAGATACAAGTTTTACATTATTTCGCAAGATGTATCAAAGTCTGACGTTTAACTTTCCAAATAAATAAAAGCTAAAAGCAGTAGGGAAGTAATTTAACGCAATGCTAATATATTAAGTGGTAAAGCTCTGGTCTGGGAATGCCGGAGTTTGTGGTGGGGAGTGGAATGACACTTAATTACCACTGCTCCCAGATTCACCTTGTCCCAAGGTGATAGTACCTGTTTAGTGAGCGAGCTATAGGTTAAATAGCTATTACATAGCAGGAGCAGATGGATTTCGACAGCCTTGGAAGGCAATTCATCAAGGACAAGAACAGTCTAACGTAAATCCTGCGACCCGAGGAACCCGCTGTCACCGTCCCAGATTGCTAAGGCATAACAGATGAACCACTGGTGTGAAGAGTGTTGCCAGTACTGCGCACACTGCACTCCGCCTAAAAACTTCACTGCGCAGACTTAATGGACAAGTCCACGTCCGTGACGTTACAAACATCAACTCTTCCAAGCCCTGTAGCGATGGGAAAGGGGCAAATCGGCAGGTGTAGGGTGTCACTGGAAGCCGGAGCTTCTATCCTGCACGCAGGCGAATCAAGATATTGATCTTCTGATAGTGACCTGAGACGACAGTATCAACTGCCCACTCCCTGAACGATCAATCAGCCCTCTTTAGGGACAGCACTGCTTGCTCACAAGGAGAGGGGCCTAGAAATGGTGGCCTAACCAAGGCTCGTCTCTCATCCCACATTTGGCTTGCAGCAGTCAACGGACATCTTCTCAAGCGACCGAACAACACCAAAACAAGGAAGGTACACGCTCACCTCAAAGGGTACAAAAACGCTGAAACTCGCAGTCTGGAATGTCAGAACCATGCTTGATGCAGTTCCCAGCAACCGACCTGAAGGTCATTCAGCGCTGATCGCACGTGAACTGTCCAGGTTAAATGTCGACATTGCTGCCTTAGAGATGTCCGATTCTTATGCGAAGGAAGCATCCAGGAGCATGGCACTGGATACACCTTCTTCTGGTCGGAGTAGCCTGCAATAGAGGAGCGTCTTTCATGCGTCGGCTTCATGGTAAGCATCACCATGGTCAGCGGCACTCTGAAAAACCACCAATATGGCACGTGTTTCGGTGTGTACGCTCCAACTCTACAAGCTGGACCTGCAGAAAAGAGACAATTTCTACTCGGAGCTCCGTAGCCGTATCCAAAGCACCTCTGCAGACGACAAGGTAATAATCCTTGGCGATTTCTATGCCAGAGTGGCGCAAGATGCAGATGCCTGGAAAGGAGTACTTGGCAGTCACGGCGTTAATAACTACAATGACAAAGGACGCTTGCTACTGGAGTTTTGCACTGAGCAGCAACTTGTCATCTTCAACACCATCTTCCAGCAGAAGGTCAGTCTTAAAAACAAGCTGGATGCATCCACGTTCCAAATATTGGCACCTCATAGACTATGTTCTTGTACACCATCGAAACCTCAAAGACGTCCTTCACACCAAAAGTATGCCCAGTGTAGAATGTCACATGGGCCATCGCCAAGTTCACTGAAAACTTAGACTGCACTTCAAACCCAAACCAAGGAAGTGAGTCTTACCCAAGGAAAAGTTCAATCTGATCAAGCTTCTGTCAGATGAAGTGAAATCTGACTTTCAGGCAGACCTACAGTCCAAGCTTGAAAACGGCGACTACCCTGTCTACCTCGCTCCTGAAACATTATGGGATCAGCTGAAGACAGCCATCCTACAAACATCTGAAGAGGTTCAGGGGTTTATCATCAGGAAGAACAAAAACTGGTTCGATGAGAACAACCAAGAGATTCAGGAACTGATGGCGAAGAAGATATCAGCCCACCAGGTCCATCTCGCCCAGCTGTCATATTCTGTGAGGAGGGCTGCCTTCCGTCTTATTTGCAGCAACCTCCAGCGCATGATTCGAGATATCCAAAATGGCTGGTAGACCATACTCGGAGAGAGAAATAATCTATGCGCAGACCTAAGTGACTACAGAGGATTCTACGAAGCCCTCAGAGTGCACGGCCCGACTCACCAGCTCCAGAATACCTTGCGCAGTGCGGATGGACGGGTTCTTTTCCCAGATAAGGCCTCCATCCTGAGCCGTTGGTCTGAGTACTTCCAGGCCCTCTTCAGCGCTGACCGAGTCGTCCAGGAGCCGAGAGTTCTCCGCATCCCCAAGCAACCATTCAGGGCAGAATTGGATGAATTACCCTTTGTGGAAGAAGGTACCAAAGCCATAGAGCAGTTGAGGAGTGGTAAGGCAGCGGAAGTCGACGGGATTCCAACAGAGATCTGGAAAGATGGAGGACTTGAATTACACATCAAGATCCACGAACTCCTTGTCTGTTGTTGGGAGCAAGGTAAACTTTCTAGTGAAGTCCGCAATTCAGTCATCGTCACATTGTACCAAAGCAAGAGAGAAAAGTCAGATTGCTCCAATTACCGGGGGATATAAGATAGCCTATGTAAGATAAAGAAAGAAAAAGAATAAGGGCAACTTAAAGATAGCCTATGTTATATAAAGAAAGAAAGAAAAAGAAATAGACAACTTAGAGATAGCTTATCGTAGAAATAAAAAAAGAACGAAGGAAAGAAAAATCATGCCTGAAAGCCAGCATATGCAAGAAAAGGAAATGACAGAAATAGAAAATAAATGAATGCAAAAAAATATTTTCCAAAGTGTAATGAATAATAAATTTTAGAGAACACTCTCTGCCTCGCATCAGCATGGCTGATGCCCTACTCCACGAAAGCGCATCTCTGCACCTGCTTGGTCTCACGCTGTCCACTGACCTGAAGTGGAACAACTACATTGAATCTATAGCTTCATCTACCGCAAGGAAAGTTGGTTCTCTCTGTGGCACCAGAAGGTTTGTCTCGCTTGAGTCCATCCTTCAAATCTACAAATCAACCATTATTCCTTGCATGGAATACTGCTGCCATATATGGGCTGGTGCTCCCGCTGTTCATCTCGAAGTCCCAGACAAAATCCAGAGACGGATATGCTACGTGGCTGGTCCTGATCTGGTATCCCGTCTACAGTCGCTATCTCAGGGACGTTCTGTGGCTTCCCTCTGTCTTTTCTACAAGTACTTTGATGGCAACTGCTCTGATTCCCATTTAATCGTGCTACTAGGCTGGCATCTGGGTTCCACCCTTTCACTGTCGAAAGGACTAAATAGATACATCTCTCAAACTCACATCTCGCAGCTCCCATCCGTGTAACTCTCTTCCTATGACTTGATTCCCTGATAGCTATAATCTTCAAATATTAATGCAATGTCAATCGACATCTTCTGATGCCTTGATCTTGATCCCTGTCCTTCTCTTTATCCTTTTCCCAAATACTCCTCTTTACTCTTGTTCCCACTCTCTGTAACCCCTTGCGTGCTAGTGTCACTCCCGCCTTGCTTGGGGCTCAAAAATTATAGAAGAAAGGCGTCAGACATTATGCACGCATTTTGATTTCAGTTTTAATTCAGATGTTTGTATTCTTAACCATTAGTAAAGAATTCTCAGAATTGAATTTCCGGTTGCACCTGACATTGGAGAGGGGTGCTTCCGGTCACTTAATATTCCTATCCGAACGAGATCAGATGTCCGTTTACATAATTGCGAAATCTATAATACCAATCAATTCCGGCAAATAATTACCCAGTAATCATCTCATTTTGATCGCCAATGAATGCGCCTATTTATTGCCAACAAAGGCTTTTTGCCATTAAATAATGACCTGAGTCAAATTGATGCATGCAGTATTTTGCTTTAAGTTTTCAATTTTTTATCTCAAAGTTGTATCCCGAGAAACTGAGTTGAACTTTGCAATAAAATCAGCAATTTGTTCATTACAGTACGTTCACTTATTGTCCGTTAAATATTCAAGTGTCTAAAAGTAAAATTCTCGACGTATTACCTCTAGCTTTGATTTAATTATATATTTCTTTGAGCTTTGACTTAATATTACATAGCTTTGAGCTTTCATTTAATTATGTATTGTTTTGGGCTTTGATTTCATGATATATTGCTTCAGCTTTGATTTAATTATGTATTACTTTGGGTCTTTCATTTAATGATACATTGCTTTGAGCTTTGATTTAATTATGTATTGTTTTGGGCTTTGATTTAATTAAATATTGCTTTCAGTTTTGATTTAATGATACATTGCTTTGAGCTTTGATTTAATGATACATTGCTTTCAACTTTGATTTAACTATGTATTGCTATGAGCTTTGATTTAATGATGTATTGCTTTGAGCTTTGATTTAATGATGTATTGCTTTGAGCTTTGATTTAATTATGTACTGCTTTGAGTGCTGATTTAATTATGTATTGCTATGATTTTTGATTTAATTATGTATAGCTTCGAGCTTTGATTTAATCATATATTGCTTTGAGCTTTGATTTAATTAAGGAACCAGATTTATTATTTGTGTTTCTCTAAAACAGTAATACTTAAAATGTATTTTAGGTTTACTAATGTTCAGAAAACGTATTTAACAACAAGTGAAAATATATCAATGCAAAAATGTTGAGACGGCGTGTATGTATATATACATATATATATATATATATATATATATATATATATATATGTGTGTGTGTGTGTGTGTTTTATGTGTGTGTGTTTTTTATGTGTGTGTGTAAACATTTCAGTTAAGTATATCTCTAAAAGTACAATTTAAATTAAGACCAAATTGAAATCTCATCTTAGCTGACGGTTTATTTACATATATATGTGTTTCTGTGTGTGCGTGTGTGTGTAAGCATTTCAGATACATTTCAGATATCTGAAATGACAATAAAAGTAAAGACAAAATGAAATCTTATCTTAAACGACGCGTTATTCATATATATATATATATATATATATATATATATATATATATATATAATCAGGGCCGATGAAGATTGGCATTGTTATGCTGATCTGAAATATACTATACCCACATGAGTTAATTTGGTCTTCTTACTGTAAACATATATATATATATATATATATATATATATATATATATATATATATATATATATATATATATATATATATATATGAGATCAGTTGAATATGCCTTCGTGCGTCGAAAGATCGACGGTGACTGTCCACTAGTACATATCTACTTGAGAAGTATATTCAGTTAGTACCTCTGTTATCAAAGACACACGGAAGTTATTTTCTTAGGAGATATCTTTATTGATTTTTGTTATTTAATGTCAATATTGAGGACCAATATTGTTAAAATTCTGATCGGTTTCAGCTTTCATAAACACTTGTCAAAGAAAGATCACGTATAAATACACACTTACGTACCGTTTAGCTACAGATAACTGTCTGGTTATCAAAGTCCAAATTACTGTTTATAAACAAAATCTTCGACGACTTTGCTCGATTGATCATATCTGCTCACGTAGCGTAACTTAAACAATGACAACATATAATGAAATGGATTAAATCCGATAATTAGTTAATATTTTTTTATACATACATACGCACACTCATATTAAATGTGTTCCACTCTCTTTCAACACATACTTCTAAAAGATTAATTTTAAAAATAGTGCCGTAACACCATTCGAAAATTTTAATAAGCTCACCAATTATCTCGACTTACTCTGATGATGACCAAAAGCAAATCGAAATTCGACCACATTTCGAGTACTCTTCTTCAGAAATGAATAGAGGGCAATTACCGACGGAATTTCCCCTTTGTTTTTTTAAACTTATTCGTGACTTGGAAAAGTCGATCATTAAAATTAATCGACACAAAATATCTAACGTTTTAAATAGTAATTGCCTTAAAGATCATTTGCTGCCTAAATATTCAATATATATAATTAAGTAATTCATCGATTCTGAAACCTCAACAGAAGGCAGAAAGTACTGGACGGCCGTTTCGTCCTATATTTGGGACTCATCAGCAGTGCTCATCCACTACCGAAAATTGAAACCCTGACAGTTAGGTTGTCAAGCGAACACACTACCAACTATTCTAAGGGCCTCGGTGACGAAGAGGTCGCAAATCAAACTCAATATAGCGCCGTTGTCTCACAAATTCCGTGGTGGAACCCAACTGAGATTCTCTCTAACCATAAGACTGTGCCCTCCGGAGCCACGACTACTATCACCAAGCCGCGCCAACTGGAGCATTAGAAGCCGGTTCAAGCAATGATATATAAATGATATATTAGAATAATTTGATAAATATAATTAAGTAATTCATCGAGTCTGAAACCTCAGCAGAATGCAGAAAGCACTGGACGGCCGTTTCGTCCTATATTTGGGACTCATCAGCAGTGCGCATCCACTACCGAGAATTGAAACCCTGACAGTTAGGTTGTCAAGCTATCAACTGTTCTACGGGCCTCGGTCGTAAATCATACTCAATATAGCGCCGCTCACTCACAAATTCCGTCCAGTGCTTTCTGCATTCTGTTGAGGTTTCAGACTCGATGAATTACTTAATTATATTTATCAAATCCTCCTAATATATATATATATATATATATATATATATATATATATATATATATATATATATATATATATATATATATATATATATATATATATATATATATATATATATAATTTTTTTTAAATATGATTCCATAGTTCTCATGTTTCAAAAACGAGAGCCGAAACCCTCAATATAATTATTGAAATTAAGTTGAATTGAGGTGTCGAATCCCGTTTCATCCTCAAGCGAAAATTTAGGAATAACGTATCTTGTGGTTTGCGCGTGTTTATAAGTATGGTCTCTTGCAACATTAATTACTATGGAAACGGCTTAGGACCGCCATATTGGTTAGGTGGCCGAAGAGTAAGTTCTTATCTACAGACCCGTCACCTTCGAAAAGTTTATGTCAGGTTATGGTGGGGTGTCTATTTCAAATCTGGTGTTGGCGGTCACCGTCTAGTTAGTTTAAAGCAGAAGATATTTTATGGTGCTACGCCAGGTCGTTAAGTATCGAGAGGATTCTGTTTTATTATTATTATCTATCTATTAATCTCTTTATTTATTTGTTTATTGAAATGGCTACTTCTTATACAAGCGTGTTGGACTGGACTATTGATAACGATTATCAATGCATTTAAATTATTAAAAATGTGCTTAAATTTTATTTTGAACATCATTTCATCACGCATTGTTTAGTGGCACCTGTGGTTTGTTTTGTTATCATTTTTTTTAATTATTAAATATATTTAATAGTTTTATTTCTAAATTAAATTAAATTCTCTTTCTTTTATTTTTATGGTTTACAATCCTATTGGTAGTCGGGCTTTTCAGTTTATATGAGATAAAATGCTTGTATTATCTGTAAATATTTGTCGGGTTTCTGGTTCTTTTGTTGTTACTCTTTTGAATGGTAATGCAGAATTTAATCGCTCTATGAACGTGTAATTGGCAAGTTAGCATAACGAATGAAATCAAAATTAAATTAAACGAATTTTTAATAAATTAAATATAACATTTATTTGACAGTGTCTTATGAAAGCTCAGAACATTTAGAATTTGGACAATATATAACTCATAATTTCCTGATTCGTTCAACTCGTTTCAATGCACTTCCATATTAAAAACAAAATATATTACAGAAATATTTATATATCAATCTAATAAGGGATAATTGGATAACAAAATGGGGAAATAAAAATACGTAAAGCGTTTCGTTTCTAGCAGGAAGTTCTTCATACTAAGTTCCGGCTCGGGACAAAAAGTATTACGTAGGAATTTTTAGTTTTTTTTTTTTTGGAGGGGGGGTCTCATTTTATCATTTACCGTTATACAGGGTGCGATGGATAAATTATCGTCTAAATTACGCAAATGTGAAAAAAATACCGACATCTCATTTTAACAGATAAATTTACCAAAATTTCACAAAAATGTCTTGAAATACTAAAGAGTAGATTTATTCGATAAAATTGTCATTGGCTTCAACCACAGCCTCCAGTCGACTTCGAAATCTTTTGCAACTTTTCTGGGCGGTCTCCTTGTTTAAGTTGGTGAATGCTGCCAAAATCCTATACTTTCAGTTCATCTTTGATGTTACAAGGAGTTTTGTTGGTCTGTTGTTCAACTGCGCCCCACACGTAATAATCAAGGGGTTTTCAGTCTGAGGAGTTCAATGACCAGATGTAAGGGGTGATGTGATCGCAGAAATTGTCTGACAGACATGACTCGGTTCTCCTGTTTGTGTGGCATGGTGCAGAATCCTGTTGTCAGACATAGAGTTTTACAGCATCCACCCTCTTGACCTAGGGCAGCGCTACCTCGAACTTCATTTAGGTGTCCGTGTTGAGTATGAGGTCCTCTGGGAAGATGAATGGAGGCATAACGTCGCCCTCACTAGGGATCGCTCCAAACATCATCCAACTCTTTCCGAATTCTCTGAAATGACCTCAGATTGATACCCAAATGCTCTGAAATGTTCGTATTGGAGTTTCTGGCGCGAATACCAAGGAGTACAGCATGTCTTTTCCAAATTTCTAGCGGAGCGAATTGCGTTATGGTGTTCTTTTTCTCATAGACAGTCTCCAACTGACCCTACTATGCCGTTCAGAATTTTAAAAAACAAACAACGCGCATGCGCGAAATAAAAAAATATATAAAATGGCTGCAATTGACGCATCGCACTCTGTATATATATTAGAAGTTGTTTGTAAGTAACATTTACTTTAATTCCTAAATTTTGTAAATCTTTGTTGTCTGATTTTCAATAAACCAATATATAAAAATAATTTTAAAATCTTTTGATACTGGAAACATTTACCACACGTTCCGATGTGAAATCTTTTCCGTGTTTTATATACGAAAACATTCAAAGTGTGTTTATATTGCATGGAAAAATAAACTTCTGTTAGCAACAGAAAACAACGTGTAATAGAATGATACTGTATTTAGTTTGCGTGTTAGTTACTATTACCTGTCTCTTCAGTATATATATATATATATATATATATATATATTCTCAGATGGTGTATATATGTAGAAGAGACAAAATGAATGAAAAGTGAAAAGGAAGGCTATACTTAGTTTAGCCGACGCGTTTCGTCCTCTTAGGGACTTTATCAAAGATATGTAAGGTTTATTATGCTGTACGGGTTTATATACACAAAGGCGAGGAATGTCCGTATGTTGGTTAGAGGTTTCCCTTTGGAAATTATATTCTCTGAATAAATCCAAATCCCTGTTTAATTCCTCGATGTGGGATTTTATTTTGGAAATATATTTAAACTCCAATCTTTCGTGTCGGCTGTTGAATGAAGCCTCTAAGAGTACGCTTTTGATGTCATCGACGCTATGAAACGGTTGTTTGACATGTAGAGCAACAAATAAATTATTGTTATTTTTAATGGGTTTTATGGTTATTGAAGGCATCAAGACGTGTTATCTGGGTAGACAGTGCCTAGCCTGAATAAAATAGATCAGCAGCTACATTTCCCTTCCGTTGCATAATATGCACCGATTCCAACAATATTATGGAGGTTACTCTGATTATTATGCATAAAATGCAAACAAAAAAAATTATCTGACTTCTTAATTTCTGTTTTTTTATTTTTCTCTCTCCTCAGTAGTGTTTGTCCTTTTCTTATATTCTTCCACAATGATTATCTCTCTGCGTCTTAGTGGCTTTATTGCCTTGTTTTGAGTAAATTGATTAAAATATGAATAAAAAAATAAACAGTAGTATGTATTTATTCCGTTTATGTATTTTCATTTGATATAAGGGGCCCACTTCGCCACTCATTATAGTTACAATCAGAAAGAGATAAATTGTTTTAAAACAACAAAAACACACATAATGAGGAAAAAGGGTTTGGAGAACAAAACAATCACAAGACTTATTGAAGGTAAGAGGAACAGAGGGAAATAGAGAATAATTGATCTAAATAATTTGTGTGAATCGATAGCATTGTGTGGACCAAGAGAGATAAATGAAAGTCAAAATTTGTGGACGTCCATGATCTCTTAATTCCTGAAGAGACATGAATCATGAAGAGGAAAAAGAAGTCATTTTCTTTTCTTTTTCTTTTTAATTAGTTCTGTTACTTCATTAATTAGCCGCGTCAATTCGTTATTCTTCTTCATCTTCATCTTCTTTATCTTTTTCATCATCATCATCATCATCATCATCATCATCATCATCATCATCATCATCATCATCATCATCATCATTCTTCCCATGAGAGTGATCGAAGCATCGATGTGCAGCTGACCAGTTCCCTCCACATATCTGAGCTAAAAGCCGGATGACTATTCATTCGTGCCTGGCATGTCTTTGTCAGGTTGACCAGCCGTAGTCCATCTCTCTCTCTCTCTCTCTCTCTCCGTAACGAAGAGAGAGATGGGCTACGGCAGGTCGACTTACCAAAGACACGCTAAGCACGACTTTAAAATCTTTCTCTTTGTGCGTGTGATGTTTTTTCTTCATATTCTCACACACCCTGTAACTCTTTGCGTCTTAGTGGCTCTATTGCCTTCCTTGAGGTTAAATGATTTTAAAAAAATTGTAGGGCTGAGGATAGAAGGAACAGCTGCACTTATTAGTCTTCTAAGTTGTCTGGTAAAGCATTCTCAATGATTGTCATCATATTACACTTCGATATTGATTTGCAATATAACAATATTATGGAGTTAGACTAGGTACAAATATTAGTTCTCTACGTTTTTCTGGGTAAATTTTAGCCTACTGATTTTCTTTTTATAGAATACGTTTGAGATAATCATTAGATTAAGTCATATAGAGAAGATTAGGTCATTTGTCATCAACAGTGCGTCGTTTATAGAGAATTTTAGAGTTTAATTAGGAAAAGTTGAATAGAGGGAATTTTGGTTACCTCAGGAGCTTTCGTTTTAAAACTGAAGATAACATTCCGACATCTGCAGCCGTCTTTAATTAGGAATGCCAAGCTCTTATTTCTGCATCACGTTGTTACAGGTGATGTAGAATGGGTTTTGCATATAAATAGAAAATATAAAAGACAGTGGTTATCACAATATGTCAACCAAATATACCATCACCGCCGACCAGAATTCGAACTACCGCCAGTCCTGATGAAAGATGTGCCCTCGTGGAGGCACCGTACCATTGAGATGATATTGGGCCTCAAACATACATCCGATCTTAAGTGGAATTCAAATATACAATCCATCGCTAAAGATGCAGGTAAAATGTCCGGCTCCCTGTACCCCACCTGTAAGTACCTAACTCGTCATACTACGCTTCACCTTTACATGAACCCGACCGGGCCGAAAATGAAGTACCGTTGCCATATTTAAGCAGGAGCTACCCAGACCTCACTTTCGAGTCTTGATAGAGTTCAAAAGCGTTTCTGAGTCCTTATTGGAGAATAATTATTTTCCAAACTCCATCCTCTAAAATACAGTCGGGTTGTGGCAAGTCTCTCACTGCTCTGTCGCTACTGCTATGGAAAGTGCTCGGATGAACTGCATTTCCGGTTCCACCAGATTTTACCTTC
>OZ038492.1:35463617-35508617 GCA_964036315.1 Acanthosepion esculentum | reverse complement strand
TACCAACATTCATACTCTTGTTTCCATCTTCAAATTCTATTCAAGAACCATCAAGAAAACGGTGAACAAATTTAAAAAAGAGAGAAGAGTGGAGAAGAAAATGGGATCAGCAGGTCAGAACAGGAAAAGGGATCATCATTTCAACTTAAAGCTCAAGAGATCATTTAGAAAAGATACAACTCAATCCATAAGTCGTTTGACAGGGGAGAGTAGAGTTTTAAGAACATTGGAAAAAAGACTTGAAAATTAAATTGTATTTGAAACCTGTGAGACACCTTGCTACGCCAGGACAGAAAGTTAGAAAGTTAAAGAGGGCGAAGATTATCCTGAATAAATTGGAAAATGATCCTGGAATGATATATATATATATATATATATATATATATATATATATATATATATATATATATATATATATGCGCGTGTGTGTGTGTCGAAACGCGCAATTAACGATGAATATGTCATTTTCGTTTATGGTCGATTTCATCACGATTCTTGTTAATCTTGGAAAGTAATTATATATTCTTAGTTTTCATAGTATAGTCCGATAGTTTTATAAAAACCTTACAGAATTCCAGTAAGATATCTTTACTTATTTCTAAGATATAACATTTCAAATCTTAATCTAACAATTGGACAGTTTTGCTGTCACACGATTTGGATAATTTTGCTGTTACACTGGTATATATATATATATATATATATATATATATATATATATATATATATATATATATATATATGTGTGTGTGTGTGTGTGTGTGTGTGTGTGTGTGTGTGTGTGTGTGTGTAAAAAATCTTATATACATGTTGACTGATACAAATATACAGCAATTTATTAAAATCATCACATGCCTGCACACACAAGCACGCGCCGAATCGTAGTCGAAAGTAGTTATGGAAAAAGGTGAGGTCTCTTGAGAAACAAGGTATGTATCTACTTTCCATCGCAAAATCGAAAGAAATAAATAAATACAGAGATAAAATAAATACAGATATAAAATACCATAGATCTGAATATCTTTTTAAAAAATATCTCTTCACTGTTTAAAATCGATATAAAAATGTTTTGTTTACGACAATGACTCGAAGGAAGGTAATTTTTATCTACAAAGGTCATCTCAGTCTATTGCAGCCAAAAAATACATCCGAGTTCTTTGTTTCGATCGTATTTCAACTAATGCACGAACTGACAGCGCTCGCCGAGAAAGATGTGCCGAGGAACAAGATAGATGCTTGGCATCTCGCAACTGCGATATTTACAAATATTTTATTCGAAAAAAACAAGTAGAAATGAGACGAAATTAATAAGCTTAATATCTAAAAATAATCTTTTTTCCATTTATTTTACTAAAGATATTTTTCCTTCCAAAACTTGTTGTTTACGAAATATGCTTCGATCTAGTGCAGTTGATTACTGTTGCTTTGCTATCAAAATGACTTTTTTATGTTCTAGGTTGTCAAAAGTTCGTCGTTTATTTCTCAAGAAGATTTTCGACAACGAGCTGTCCTCTTAGAGATCACTGTTTAAAAAAACAAAACAAAAAACAAATCACGAACAATTGACCATTGAATTTGTGATCTTTCCATATGAATTACACTCCGTTGTAGTCATTGTCAATCACTTCTGCTGATGGTGTAAACATACACCCACGGCCATGATCAGCTTTTAGCTGACTGGACAAATGTTGTGATTCGATTCTTGTCGGTGCGAAATTTTAGAATGGCCCGGTGTACGTCCACAGGGTAACGGAAGGCGAAATAAGGACACGGCGAAAACAGAAAACACAAATACTGTTTTCAATATAATGAGTAAGAAAAGAAGAGGGAAACATCGATTGGGCTATCGAAGGTGTTTGTGAAGCTGGATAGCAAAGTATCGCTTAGTGCTACAAGAAGAAGAAGAAGAAGAAGAAGAAGAAGAAGAAGAAGAAGAAGAAGAAGAAGAAGAAGAAGAAGAAGAAGAAGAAGGGAAGAGAGGGAGAGAAGAAGAAGAAGAAGAAGAAGAAGAAGAAGAAGAAGAAGAAGAAGAAGAAGAAGAAGAAGAAGAAGAAGAAGAAGAAGAAGAAGAAGAAGAAGGGAAAGAGGGGAGGGGAGAAAAAGAAGAAGAGGGGAGGGAAGAAGAAGAAGAAGAAGAAGAAGAAGAAGAAGAAGAAGAAGGGGAAGTGGGGGAGGAGGAGAAGCAGAAGAAGAAGAAATCGGAAGAAGGGAAGGGGGAGAAGAAGAAGAGGGGAGGGAAGAAGAAGAAGAAGAAGAAGAAGAAGAAGAAGAAGAAGAAGAAGAAGAAGAAGAAGAAGAAGAAGAATTTAACAAAGTACATTGGCTCGATATTCTTTGACGACGAGAAAAAACATTTCGAATTCGGAAATAAAACGCATTATCAGATAGAAATGGTAGAGCCGAGTTCCAATTTCGGTCGGGCTCGTTACATTCACTTACGCGCAAATAAATTTGAAAAAATATGAACCATTCTTCTTCCGCCAGCTATCGGTTAAATAATAGAATTAGTTTCTGGGAAAATCATAGTTATTCGCAAAATATTGTTATTAAAATATTCTGATGCAAAAAAAAAGAATTATTCTCACAATCCAATATGTCTTTCTGTTTGAAATAACCCACAAAATGTTGATAAACTTTGAAAATTAAACCAAACAAGCAACATCAGATAACAATGGAACAAGCATCGCTTGCCTTGAGCAAGGGTTTATGACAGGATTCGTTTGAACTATTTCGACTATATAAACTTCTTCAATATAACGAGACAAAATACGTAGTTATTCGGTTACCTTCTGTCTATGCTAGTTTTGCATACGTAAATAACTATTGTTTTAAGAAATTTTTTTGTGTACGACGGAATAAAATTAATAATATTAAACGTGGTGATAGTTAATCTAAACATTAACATTAAGTAACATCAAAATATTATATTGTATCATCATTCACGAACCGAACGTTCATATTTCCCAGTTCTCTCAGTTTCACCTCAAAGTCGTATTTTCCTCCCCATTTTGAGCTTTCTTTCGGTATCACCTTGTGGTTCGTTAGTTCAACTAGCTCTGTGAATTGACAGCTCGGCCTTTCTCAGTGTGAACCTAATTTTCTAAATTCTTACAACGCGTTCATAAATTTTATCTAATCATGAAAAAACGGTTGCGGTCCCAATGAGTTTCTTTGAACGTCTATTGCGACTCAAGTTCACTCCAGACCTCAAGTGGAACAACTAGAGATGTTTGGAAAATGGTCGGTTAATTGTACGGTTCGAGAAAGTGCCTGGGGGACTTCTACCATGCTCTCTCTTTACATGGAGTACTGCCATGGACATCTTGAATGGAGCTGACCAATCTTCACTTTCCAGCCTAGACACGGTGGTTGTGTGGATGAGGAATTGTTTCCCACCATACCACCTCTTTCCCACAGACGAAACGTTGATAGCCTTTCGCTACTCTATCGTTATTTTCACGGTAGATGTCCGAGAGGACTACATTCCTTGGTTAAACTAGCCTAGTCCTTAGCAGCTAGGACCGGCCATGTTACGTACATTGAGTCATTGCCTTCGTATTTCATTTGTAAGGAGGATGTTTCGTTCCGACAGATTGTTTCCTAGAACTGTTGCATTTGGGTAACAGAGAGTGCTTCCTGAATCAATACGATCTTAAGGTCTACAGTCAACTGTTAACTATCTCACTTATCCTCATAACATGCACCGCTTGCTCTCCTCCATTTGTAGGCCTTTGCAACAGCGACATTTTACAACGCTCTACATTGAGTTGCTCTTCGGCCTTATAATAGTAAAGATTAATAAATAAATACATAAAAATGACTCTCAAATACAGTGTAACAGCCCAGAGTATACTCCAGCTCAGAAGAGTACCTCAATGTGATGTAATGGTTAACAAACTTATCTCGCTAAAACAATTACGACTGAATAGTGAGTTCGATCTACACAGGGAGCCCCATACTTCGGCCTTGTTTCGCATTTAAGTTAAGCTTAAAAAATCACCATACCCCGGTGTTATCTAAAAGAATCTGTTTCATACCCGTTACAGCAGTTTATACTCCCAGGTATAAAATAGGCTATGTGACCACCTAAGCCTAAATATACCTCCTTCTCTTCCCATGCAATATGATGATTTTCTAAGCGTAGCTTAAATGTGGCCCAAGACCGAAAGTCAATCATTTATGTGCCATGCGTGATACACGCTTAGGCGATCATGTATCTTTCGATACCTGACTGACTGATTTTTTCCCGCAGTAGGATGCCATTTCATTCTGCGGTAGATCAGTTGACATCCAAGGCTATAGAACCCGGTCTGTCCTGCTATTTTACCATAGCTGTGAGGACGACGAAGACCCATACCTTTTCCAAGCGTATGAGCACGTAATTGAATGGAATGGATTCGACTGAAATTAGAACTCGGCTCTTCGGTTTCTCAATCCGAGCCGCTATCCATTCAGCAGAAACAAAAAGGACACTTACATTTAATATTAGGAATTTGTAGGACATATAATAAGGAAAGGGGGCTTGGAAAATTTGATACTCATAGGACAGATTGAAAGCAGGATTGAATAGCGCAGAAACTATCTGTAGTGAATGTAATGGATTCGAGTGAATTTCGAACCCGGCTCTACTGATTCCTCCAGCTGAGCCGCTATCTATTACTCCACCGAAGAGAAATCTAATTTTCCTAATAAATTGCTCTCATAAAAAGAAACATTTTAGAAATTCCAGCTAACAGTCACACTAACTCTTTCGTCAATGAATGTCGATTTTTTTTTCATAGATGGAAGCTGTTAATATCAAGTCAACGAGTATTAATGGCAAATTAGTTTCTGTAACCATTGCCCTATGCTAAAGGGCAACTCTGGAACATTAAACAATTATAGATATTATAGAAAGATATATAGAAAATTTTATTTTTCATAGCAGAATTAGAATCTTTGAAATAACGTTCGGTGTTGTAAGAAGCCTAATGCGGAAATTAATCGCTAAAAACGTCAAATATTCCGACTATCGACATTTTTTCTCTATTCTTTGAGCCACGAGTCGGTAGAAGTAAATAAAACACTTATTATCAATGTAATTCATATGAATAATTAAACTGTAACAATATTATTAATGTACGGATTAATTAAACAACGGGAAAGAAACAATGAATTAAAGTTGAAAGAGAGCAGAGTGAAAAAACAAAACAAGAATGGCGGATTAAAAATAATGACAAGAAGTAAAAAGAAAAAAAGAATCGAGAAATAGAAGAAAGAAAATGATGAGAGAGGAGTCGAAGGAAATGAATAAGAAAGTGAAGAGGAAAGAAGAAAGTGAAGAGGAAGAGAAAAGGAGAAAACTGAAGAGGAAGGCAAATAAGAAAGGGAAAAGGAAGAAAAAGAATAAATTGAAAACAAAAGAGAAAATAAAATAAAGAGGAAATGAAGAAATTGAAAACGAAATAAAATAAGTGAAGAGGAAGGAAAAGAAGATAGTGAACCAAAAATAAGGAAGTGAAAAGAACGGAAAAATGTAATCGAAGAGAAAAGAAAAGAAGAAATAAAGATGAAGGAAATGAAGAAATTCAAGAGGAAAAAAGAACGGGGAGAGGAATGGTAAAAAGAAAATTGACTTAGATAGAAAGAAAGAAATTCAGCTAAAAATTGAATGAAAAAAGAAAGAAAGTTGAAGGAAAGAAAAGTACACACAATGAGAGAAGCTCACAAGAAATGAGCCAAGTAAACAGAAAGAAAAGCAGCCATTAAGAAAGAAACTCCCAAGCAAACAAACAAGAAAGAAAGAAAGAAAGAAAGAAAGAAAGAAAGAAAGAAAGAAAGAAGGAAGGAAAAAAGAAAGAAAAAAGAAAAAAGCATCTATTAAAAGAGAAGCTAATAATCAAGCAAGCAAAAAAGAAAGAAAGACGGAAACAAACAAAAGAAAGAAAGAAACGGAGAAATAAAGAAAAAAGAAAGAAAGAAAGAAACGGAGAAAGAAAGAAAGAAAGAAAGAAAGAAAAAGGAAAAAAAGCATCTATTAAAAGAAAAGCTAATAATCAAGCAAGCAAGAAAGAAATAAAGACGGAAACAAACAAAAGAAAGAAAGAAACAGAGAAAGAAAGAAAGAAACGGAGAAAGAAAGTACCTGTAAACAAACAAATTGTCATGAAACAACGAAACAAGCAAACGAAAGATAAAAGAAACAGAGTTGAACGCAAGAAAAACACACACAATGAGAGAAGTTCTCCAGAGATGAGCCAAATAAACAGAAAGAAACAAGCAAAAACAGTTAATAAAAGAGAAGCCGACAAACAAGAGAGAAACAAAGAAATAAACAGAGAAAGAAAGAGCTTACAATATGAGAATCTCACCAGAAACGACTAAGAAAGAACGAAATATAAAAGAAAGAAAGAAACATCGTTGACAAGAAACAAGGAAACAAAGAAAATTTAAACTATCAAACGAACATACGGAGAGACAACCCAGAAAAAGAAAGCATCTAGGAAAATGAAACAGAAAGAAAGAAAGAAAGAAAGAAAGAAAGAAAGAAAGAAAGAAAGAAAAACAGAACAACGAAAGAAATAAAGAAAAATCATTCACAAAGACACAAACTGGAGGGAATAACGAAACACGTAAAAGAAATAAAGAATGTAAAGCAACATCAAAGGGAGAAGTTCAAGAGAAACAAGAACGAAGAAAACAAATAAAAGAATGAAAGCAGCAACAGAAAAGAAATGTCGAAGCAGAATAGGAAAAGGAAAAAAAACGACGAATCTAAACAATAAAATATATTACAAATATACATTATAACTACATTCCCAGAAAGAAATTAATAAATGTCGCGATTTGATAATTTTTAATCAAATTCCCCACTCAGGTCAATGAAAACGTCTGTTGTCGAGTCTTCAATAATTGCTAACCGCCAGGAAAACACTATCTCTTACTACCAATTATTTTTTTTCATTATGTATCGGTGTAGATTACAATAATATGCAAATAGAATTATTATCAACCATACATTGCAACTAATTATTTACACCACAGAGATACAATCTCTGGGGCCGACATCGGAAAAAGGGCGATCGATATTGCTCATCTGGTAATAATGTAGGTTTTATATTTCATGGGTTAGAATTGTGTCGTGCTTTCGAACTGGTATATTGACGTTGCGAAGGACGTCTTCCAAAGTGTTATGTAGCGATTTAATAAGTGTAGCTTAGATGTGGCACAAGGTCAATAATATGCAGCGCCTAATGAGTATAGAACTCAATACTCAGGAATAATTGATCTTGCGAGACAAGCTTGATAAATATTACCCCACGTCGGAGGGATAATGATTTTGTAAGCGTAGCTTAGATGTGGCACAAGGCCAAAAGCAAAGAACACCCAGTGAATATCGAATTCACTTTTCTCTTTTAATTGATCTAAAGAGACAATCTTGCTGACCATTAAACCACTTCAAATTGCTAAAAAAAAAGCTTTTCTTAGCGTAGCTTAGATGTGGCACAGGGCCTAAAACATGTAGCGATTTAAGAGTGTAAAACATGTAGCGATTTAAGAGTATAAAACTCACTAATCGTCAATAGAGTGTTCTAGCGGAGGCACAGTGGAGTTATGGATAGCGGGCTCAGATTGAGGAATCGGAGAGCCGGGTTCGAATTCCAGTTGAATCCATTACATTCATTTACGTGCTAATACCCTTGGGAAAGGTATGAATCCTCTTCTTCGCTCCTCAGCTATGGGTAAATAGCAGGACAGGCCGGGTTCTATAGCCTTGGATGGCAACTGGTCTACAGCAGAAAGAAATGGCAACCTACTGTGGGCAAAAAAAAACCTGCCTCGTCAGTCATGTATCTTTCGATATATGATCGCCTAAGCATGTATCACACATGGCACATAACTGACTGACTGACTCAGCAGTAATTGATTTTGCGAGACAAAATTGATAACTATTACACCACATCGGAGGGATAATGATTTTGTAAGCGTATCTTAGATGTGGCACAAGCCCAAACCCAGTGAAGATCGAACTCACTACTCCCTTTTAATTTATCTAACGAGATAATCTTGCTAACCATTACGCCACTTCGAAGTGCTGAAAGAATATTTTCTAAGCGTAGCTTAGATGTGGCACAAGGCCTCAACTATGGAGTATCCAATGAGGTTCAAACTTAATTCTCAGCAATAATTGTTCTAGCAAAAGAGAAAGTGGTTAACTATTACACCACGTCGGAATGCTAATGTTTTTAAGCGTGAATTATACGTGGCACAAGGCCAAAAATATGCAGCACCTAGTGAGGATCGGACTCAATAGACAGTTGTAATTTATCTAGCGAGTCAAAGTTACGAACCATTACACCACTTCGAAGTGCCGAAAAATATTTTTAAGCGTAGCTTAGATGTGGAACAAAACGGAAATTGTTGACCACCCAGTGTGGCGCGAACTCACTACCTAGTCGTAACTTATCAAGCGAGCGAAGCTTGCTAACCATTACCCCACATTTAGGTACCCAAGCCATGTCATTAATTATGATACAATAGTCCCGTCGAGCACGTTCAGAAGTTTTATTTACGTTTTTTGGTATCTACCGTTGGGGGGCGCCTTGTTGTAGAATGATATCTAAGACGTTTTACTATTGTTAATAAGACGAGATTACTATCGTCCCGGTGTTCTCCATTTATGATTCGACATTATTATATTTTTTGTTACATTGCAATTCATCCATTGAGAATCGACTAATCACGAAAATTATAGTAGATGAATGAGTTTCATGATTTCATGACGTGTAGGATCATGGCTCTCCACGGCTTCCTGTCCTGTGTAACTCTCAGCAATGTTTGTCTTTTTACAATCCGCTTCCTTTCCTTTACGGCCATGTCACGATTAAACACCGGTTTTCGCCCCGAAAAGTGAAGTTAAGCCACGCCGATCTAGGTCTGTACCTAGATGGTTGACCGCTTGTGAGTTACCAGCTGCAGTAAACTTAGATGTGCGGGTGGCGTAATGGATAACGGCTCGGACTTGGAAATCGGAGATCAGAGTTCCAGTTCCATTTGGGTTCGTTAGGTTTACCAATGGGAAAGATATGAGTCCACCTCTTCCCCTCCCACTTATGGGTTAAATAATAAGACTTGTATGAGTAAATCTTTATTATCGGGATGAGAAAGGGGATTGGGAAAAACGCCATTCCAGAAAGCAGAAATTCTTGTGAAGAATCTGTCCGAATGGAACATATTTCTTAATATTCGAGTACGGATGGAAAGAGGATAATTCACGCTTTTGTGACGTGAAAGATGTGGACATCAACACAGGGTCGTGGGAGAGCCTGGCAGCCATACGATCCAAATGGAGAGGAACCCTAACCAAATACCTCAAGTCAGGAGAGAAGAAGCTGACAGAAAGTCGCCACGGAAAGGCGGGCCCGCAGAAAGCAAAGTGACAGTCACAAATGTCGATGCTCCAGCCAAGCAGACAACTAAGATGCTACCCATGGGGTCAACGCTGACCGACGGAGGCCTACAGTTTACGTGGCACGATGCGTTCCAGTTGTAAAAGTATTCACACATAGTTGAATATAACGAACCCAACTGGAATTTTTCTGAGATTTCCAAATTATACATTACACCGTGCGCACATCTAACCTTACAGCACTTGGTAGTCCCAGCGACACCCATCTCAGTACTGACCAGGCTCGACGTTATTTAACTTGGGTGATTGTATACGAACCGATATTTCAACGTGATATGACCGTAATCCTAGCAGAACGTTGAAAAAAATATATAAAGGCAAATATGTTGACGCCATAATAATCTCTATCTATAAAAGGCAGTGTGTGTACGTATGTGTGTGCGTGTGTGTGTGTGTGTGTGTGTGTGTGTGTGTGTGTGTGTGTAACGAATGCACGGCCTTAATTTTCGACGGATTTGCACCAAGATTTACATGCACATGCTCCAAGTTAGCAACAAAGCCAAGACCGACGTTGCATTTCCCAACTCCCATCGATAGTGGAAATAATCGACTTTTTCATGCTTCTACGGCAGTTTTCATATAGTTTGCGGCCATTTTCTACTGGCAATAGTGAGAGCCTATAGCTGGATGCCACGAATAGGCAAGAATATTCTATTGGCCAGCGTGAGAGCCAACAGCTGACTGATACAAATGTTAACTAGCATGCTAGCATGCAAAAAAATATCGATAGCTGCATTCGTCACAAGTGGGAAAAATTTAAATCTCCATGGCACTTCATTCGGTTGCTTAAACTCAACGTTGATTCTGATTCCGCAGAACTGGGTTGGGTGTGAAAAAGTATTTGTTGTTAACATTCTTTTTTCATTCGGTTTTTCCAGTTACGAGTCCTTTTTTAAAGCTGATCGTTTTGTGTTCATTTTGTTTAGGTCTTTTTTCGTAACAGATTTAATGTTTAGTATAGAGCTTAGAAAAAATTCGCAGTGTGAGATAGGCAAGAAGTAAGGCATGTAGCAACATCAGCATGGCAAAGGGCACTCCTTTAAAGGCAAGGAAGAGCAAAAATATTTTAAGTCAAGTGATAGCGATTGCTGTATGAGTCGTACGATTTTTGAATCAAGCACCGGCAACGCCGGGCCATGCTGCTAGTGATAGTATAAATTTATTTGAATAAAAGGATTTTATTGAAAGATGTGAGATAGGTTTCCGCATCATCATAAGGATGAAAAAAAGTAGAGATTGAAATTTAATATGTAAAAACTTCTGTTTATCCTAAGAAGCCTAAATGTTAACAGTGCGGCAAGTGGAATCGGCGGCTCGGGTTCAAATTCTGGCCGAGGCTGTGACATTCATTTTTAAACAATTGCCCTGGAGCAAGACATCTTTTTCCTCAAAAACACAAGTGTTAACTAGAGAAAGTAACAAGAAACCTCTCAGAAATATTTCACGAAAAGTCCTGACAATTTAAAGAAAAGGAGTTCGTAGAGGGAGATCTGCACCTTGACACACCTCCCTTGTCTTTTGAACAGAAAAGGAAGTTTATCCCTTAGTTCTTGTTTAGGATTGGATATCCGGTTCCTTCTTCAAGCCTATTTCAAGCCTATACTTCTAACGACCCCGCCTAAATCTCTGAACTTTTATTTACTATTAATTAACATTTTTCCTAAATAGTATTAGATAGGTTTGCCTATAGTTCGGTTCACACTCTTCTCCGATCTTTTGAACAGCAGTAGAGGTTTATCCCTCGTTTTCTGTTTAGGATTGGAATTCCGTCTAAATTCTTTTCCGTCCATTTCACTTCCGGTTGACCTTTGCATCTTGGTGTCATTATGACTTTGCTAGGGCTGCTGCCTCTTAATCTGTAACCCTCTACCTTGTGTGGCTTTTGGGCCTTGTACTGGGTGAACATTATTGTAAAATAAGTTGCTGATTTGTTGCACATGCAAAATTGAATTTAACTTCAATTCACTTCCACTCTCCAAGGCCCACACTAGGCATTAGTGTACCCGTTATATGATAACAGCATAACAGTACGGAAGGAAGGACAAGTATAAAGCAAATAAATTATTTCTTCTATGTTTCTTCATCCTATTATATGTTTTATTGTTACAGAATGTTCTTTAAATTTGTTTTCCTATCCGAGTGTAGCTTCTCAAAATAATGAAACATTAGTCAGAATTCAAACAACGATTACTTCTATTATGACTATATGAGATTTAAAAAAACTATAAATGATTTGCTTGTAAAGAAAGAAGAAATATCTTGGGCTACACCATTCTCCAAGGACCACACTAGACTTTTCTATATCCAGGATATACTAACAGCTTAACAGAACGAAATGAAGGACTAGAATAATGCAAAGGAATTATTTCCTGAAATAAATTGTGCCTGAAAACATTTTTTGTCAGCGGCACTAGAATGTAAAAACATGTCATATAAATCCTATATATGATATATATATATATATATATATATATATATATATATATATATATATATATATATATATATATATATATATATATATTACAAAGAGTCAATCATACCATGAATTAATCAGCAATTTGAATGCGATTATTGACGAAATCACTTCGCTAATTGACAAATATAAGCATTCCATGACTGATAATCCTGCGAATGATGAGATCCTTATAAATAAATACAATGGATGTGGTGTATTTTTATTTTTTATTTCTTCTAGTATACTTTCAATGCATCGCGCGATCATCGTCAGGTTTTATTATCCATCAGAATCAAAACTAGGAGACAATTTTTGTGTTAATCCGACCGAAAGATGTTTTTAAGTATGAGCTATTTGTTAACTGTTATATGATGTTGGGGCGTGCAAATAGCAACGCTAAATTTTAAATATATAAGTGAGAATTTTTTATATATTTTGTAATTTGGTAAATCACGTATTTTCTTTTATAAGTGTTTTTCAGTTAATATGATATGAACTAAATATATAGTTCAAGTAACAGAGTGATGTGTCTTACTTCATAGTTTTCTTTCCTCATATAATCACATTTTATTCCACACAGAGAAGTTGAAAACATACGAAAAAAGCAGACAGTATGTAAAAGGAAGAATATAAAGATGTCTTACCTGTTTCTAGGAGAGACACGACCGGCTTGGGTTGTATACTTTTTGTTACTATTTAGCACGTATGGTTTTCTAAGCTCTCCGAGCATCCCATGAAGCATTAGTCTACACATGTTATACTGACAACTTTAAAAAAAAAAAAAACGAAGGAAATATGGCAATAATTCAAAGAAATTAATTCCAAAAATGAATTGTGCCTCGAAATATTATATATACAGCATAGATCATAAAACACATGTCATTCCATACAGAAATATTTCTATATTTATTTAAATCTGTCCCGTACAGATAAATTATAGCATATATGAAAAAGCAAGCTGTATGTAAAAGCATAGATATAAAGAAGGTCTTACGTGTAATGGTACTTGGACTGACATCGCCGGGGATATATTTTTCGGTTTTTTATTAAGGACACATTAACTCATTGTCTTAGCAACCGGATGATTAACACATCTGTCTTCTCCAGGAGCTAATCAACAACTGACTATCCTAAACAACGAGCTGGCACATGGCCATCAAAGGCACTTAGGGCATTAGTAAATTCCTCCTGCAAAAAGTTAAATAATCGCCTTTATATCCTTACAAATCATCATCAGGTCGAGAATTCTTCTCGAATTCTCCTGACTCGTTCCCTCCAACCAGAAATTACTGTCAGCAGGTCCTTCAGACAGCATCCAGAGTCATCTACAAGTTGGTCAATGTAGGTGTGATGAGGACTTCCAACCGATGTTTGCCGCGCAATGAGTTACTTAGGAAGGTGTCACTAACAAGTTCTTCTCTAGGAGTGACGAACTAGCCGAAGCCTTCTTTCTCTTAGCGAAAATGAGATAGGAGGAAGGTGTCCATACAGGCGTTTCTTTGTTAGCAAAAAAATGATAGACGTAGATTACGCAGACGACCTTGCCTTCTTGTCAGACACGATTGATAAGGTTACCAAACTTCTCCATCTCATTGAAGAAGCAGTCAGCTAGATTCCTCTCTAAATTAATGCTGGCAAAATAGAATTTCTCAGCTACAACTGAGAAGGAGAAAAATGGCAACAACATCAAGTCCGTTCAGGAATTTGTTTACTTCGGTAGCAACATCCAGTCAACGGAGAGAGACATCAAAATCCGCAAAGGGAAGCCCTGGGTGGAAGTCCTTCTTCGCTGATAATCTTAAGAGGGACTTTTTAAGGCCACTGTAGAATCTGTCTTGCTCTACGGCTCAGTAACATGAACACAGACGAAACACCAAGGAGCATCACTTGACAGAACATGCACAAGGATGTTACGAGTTGCACTGGACATCAGCTGGAAGAAAAACTCCCTACAAATAAGTAGCCAAAATCCAGATGAGAAGAGTAGTAATTTGACTTTATATTTAGACTAGTCTTAACTATTACGCTTCTGTGACTGAATCGATTAAACCAACGTCCATGTAAAAAAAGAATCCCAGGATTTGGAGTGCGAATGTAAGTCTCAAGAGAACCGATTTTAGTTGTAATCTGCTTAGATTAATGGCTGGGAGTGATTTAGCCCGAGATCTTTACGATGCAAAAGTGATAATGAAATTCAAAAATAGAAATAAAACGATTTTAATAATGAAGATAAATTTTAATTAAGTTAAAATTATTTTTTAATTCAATTTAGATTCTATCAGGAAGGTAAAATTCCTCGAGTCTTTTTCATGGAAAATGTGGAAGGATTTTAGTATAATTAAAATCAAAGATATAATTAATTTTTGTGTTAATTATGCCTTGATTAGTTAAAAGTTATTAACTATGTATTTTGTTGCGTATATTATGATGAGATTTTTCATGTATTCGTCGATAAAATGAATTAATTAATCTATGAAACAAAGATAAGGATAATTATAAGGTTACGTCATAAATAATATACCTTATATATACTCGTGTAACGCGCTATGTATATTTTAAATACAGCTGTACTTTTTTACTACAGTCAATCAGTTATGTGCCATACGGAATTCACGCTTAGGCGATCATGTATACAGCTATTAGGTTGGTGCAAAAATAATGTCGTTTTTTGACCTTCAACTTCAGTCAAAAAACGACATTATTTTTGCACCAACCTAATACTATATATAACGTCTTAACGATAGACTCCATCCGGCAGCACGGCCTCTGATCGGGAGATTTTGAGGATCGTAGAACCACATCTTAATTGCTGTAGTTCTTAGGTCTACCTTGGCCAGGGGTGGTAGTAAATTTAGGATACCAGCTATGATCAAGTAGTTCACCATCAAACTGATGTCAAAACACTATGAAAGTATTAAAATACATGTTTCATAGTAAAATATATCAGCAATAGATTTTCATAGAAAATTACCAGCAATATATGTTTTTGTAAAAGGAATTACTAATGCTGCCAAGAAAATCAAATCTCGGCACAAAATGACACATAAGAAGTTGATATGCCGCTAAACAAACAAACAAATAAACTGTGTCTATAAATAGGGATTCGGTGTTTCATTACGTTTTAACAACTCCAGAACAGCATATACACGGAAAAGAAATGACAAATCCTCCTACAGAGCGTAGCAAAGAAGAGACTAAGCATAAACTACAAGAAGACATCATGTTTGATCATCAGTAACAGGATTAGCCCGAAATGCGATTTACAGGCCGGGATCACTAAAATCAAGAAGTTGTGGAAATACAAATATCTGGGAATGTTTTTTTGGCAGAGGACGGCAAGTGCGACGCTGAGATCCGAAGACACACTGGGGTGACCAAAGACGCATTTTCAAAAGCTAGGCAGAGTAAAATGAGACACGAGGATTTCTTTGGTAACAAAGAAATGAGTACTGAGCTGCTACGTGACATCTGTCCTCCTTTACGGCAGCGAATGTTGGACGGTCTCCTCAAAGGTGAAGAAGAGACTTGAGCCAACGGAGGTATGGTTCTACCGATGGATGCCAAGGATATCATGGACCGAGCGTGTGAGCAACGATAAGGTTTTGGAGAGGATGCAAACAAGGAGGAAGCTTATACTTAACATCAGGAAGAGGCAGCTAACATTCCTGGGACATATAACGAGAAAGGATGCCCTGAGGAATCTGTTGCTGACAGGGCAAATCGAGAGAAAAGGGGACAAGAGAAAGCAATACATGACATAACTAGCGGACTTAAGCAAGTGGGTGACAGAACAGGGCTTGGGGGGAAGTACCAAAGTGACAAAACTTATTGAGAGCTACAAGGGATAGAGGGAAGTGGAGAGCCATGATCGCCTACGTCCTGAAGGGACACGGCACATAAAAAGAAAAGAAAGATGAATAATACCTTGTCTATGCAACCCCCACCTACAACATTACCTTTCTTTTAAGGGTTTTTTGGGCTCCATAGGTGAGATTTCTCCTTGTCAATCCACTGCCTTTTTTACCTTATTTACATTGTTGGAACTGTTGTCTTCATCTTTATTGTCATGTTTACAACGTTTCGACCGTTGTACGCCCCGGCCTTCTTCAGTCAACTTCCTTTTGTGTTGAATACTGTCGTATGCAACTCACTTTTCATCACCTGTTGAAAGAACGGTTATTTAGGCAGATACATTCGTCATTACAATTGCTAATTAATTGTGGCAGTATATTGAACGAAAATGGCAGAAATGGTAAACAGGACTTGCCTTATTCTCGATGAAAGAGAGTTCATCTTTGTCTGGCATGTAGGATTTCGATTTGAGAGAAGGAGAATATGCCGTTCCGTTAAAAGAGACACTTTTTTTTTTGTCCAACAAGAAATT
Organism: Acanthosepion esculentum; assembly: GCA_964036315.1. Lineage (NCBI taxonomy): Eukaryota > Metazoa > Mollusca > Cephalopoda > Sepiida > Sepiidae > Acanthosepion > Acanthosepion esculentum. The sequence goes on along the minus strand of OZ038492.1, from coordinate 35,492,327 downwards.
GGTTTATTAGCAACTGTGTATAATACGAGGGTCATTCAATAAATAAGGTGAATTTTTCGGTATAAGGACTTGTAATACAGATAGAAGCTTACTCTTTTTTTTTCTTTTTTTTTTTACTTCTTTTTCACATGGATTTAATTTCTTTTGCAAATTAAAAAAAAACTTTGAGAGTTTTGGCGATTAACAAAGATGGCCGGCCAAGAAGCATGCTCCAGGATTGAACAGCGGTCAGTTATCAAGTTTTTGATTGCTGAAGGGTGCAAACCAGTTGAAATTCATAGGAGAATGTCAACTGTGTATGGTGCCACATGTTTCAGCCAAAATAATGTCTACAGATGGGAATAGTGTGTGACAGTTCTGGGAGACTACGCTGAAAAATAAAAGAAAAAGTAAGCTTCTATCTGTATTAGAAGTCCTTATACCGAAAAATTCAACTTATTTATTGAATGACCCTTGTATTAGCGTGGTTGGACAGAATCGAGGGGGGGGACATACGGGTGTGTTTGTGCTCTATTGTGAGGTGTCCGTATGTCAAGTATCCGGGTGGGTGATTCCCATTATAAGTAGACCATCGTCGAGATGAGAGAGCTCTTCTGTTGGGGTGATTGGCAGAATGAAGGAAGAAACGAATACAGGGAAGAGAACAGCGTTAAATACCGGTGTAGAGGGAAGAAACGCCCAATCTGAAATTACGTCCCAAAACAGAGTTGCTAACTTCTTTTGCCCACACTAATTGAAATATTAAACGAGCAAGTGGAATTCGCGGCAGTAATAATAAAATAAATATATACATAAGAATCAACTTAACATCCAGTTCAGTGTTTTCTTAGAATTTCAATATAGAACCGAGGAAAATGCCAACTCAATGGCACACCACGATATATGATAAAGAATAAAGTGGCCTAGTGATATCTTGGACAAAAAAAAACATCGGTTTATCTATAACCGTAGATGACGGATATGCAATGTGATTGGCCCTGATCTGTCATCTCCTCTACAGTCGCCCTCTCACAGACGCGATGTTGCATCGCTCTGCCTTTTCTACAAGTACTTCCACGGTAATTGCTCCGAGGAGTTGCTTTCGCTTTTCGCTAAGCCTCGTGAATTTAAGCGTCCTACGAGGCTGGCATCCCGTTCCCACCCCTTCACCGTTGAAACTGTTAGATGTAGACGTCTCTTCTACTCCAATAGCTTCATGTCTCGCACATCTCGCCTATGGAACTCCCTTCCCTATTACTGTTTCCCTGACAAATACAATCTCCAACGGTTTAAGTGTAGCGTCAATCGTCATCTCCAGTTGCCTTGATCTATCCACTTCCCTTCTCCACATCCTTTCATCTTTCATTCCTATCTGCTCTCGCTCTATATCTTCTGTAACCCCCCTGCCTTGATTGACCCTCCGTCCTTCTCTTTCTCCACATCCCTTCCTTTACCACTCCTATCTGCTCTTCCTCCAACCCTTCTGTAACCCCATTCGTGATAGTGGCCACCAGCCTTGCTTGGGGTGATACGCTTAAAAAAAAAACAAAAAAAAAACAAATAACTGCAAAATATTGCTACATCTATTGTCAAATTGGACAAGAGTAACTACACCCGCATATGAAGATGGCATCAATTCGAACTTAAAATAAGTAAAACTTTGTCTACTCGCATATTATCTCTATCAATGTTATCAATAGAATGTCAAGCTTTCGCGTTGACATTCTAGCTTTTTTTTTCAGTAAACTGCATAAAAAGGCCTCTGATCGGGAGATTGGAGTCTTAGAGGTGCGTGGAAGTATATGAAGATATATAGACGATCAATATTTTATTTTCTTCACCAAGAAAATGCATATATACTTCAATACACGTGAGCAATATTTACCTTTCGCCAAATTATTTACATTTTTACAGACTCAGATATAAAGGAGAAATATTTACCTATACCTGAACTAAGAAAATATTCATAGACCCAAGTATAATACAGAATAATAATAATTCCGATAGACTCATTGAATGGATTGATGCCTTTAAAAAATACTACATAGCTCACACATTGTGAAGAGCTTTATTTATGTAAAATGTGTGTGATCTTCTTGGGGGGGCGGAGGGGGGCTAATAGTCAATGTAAAATGTCATAAAGCCATTTCTGACATTAGGTCTCTGCTTGGGACCCGGAAGAAAAAATATGTATACAACAGAAATCAAAGGAAATAATAATAATAATAATAATAATAATAATAATAATAATAATAATAATAATAATAATAAGGGACAATTTTGCTTACATTATTTACATTATTTGGACTGTTATCCACATCTTCATTGCCATATGCACGAGGTTTCGGCCGTTGTACGCCCCGACCTTCTTCAGGTGATTAGAATATTTAATGGAACCCTTTATTTCGTTCACTGGGGTAGATTGTTCTAGTTCCACGTGACATGCCTCTTCCGGAGAGTTGAGTTAAAGGGAAATAACTGAGTCATCCGGAAGAGGCATGGCACGTGGATCTAACACAATTTACAGTATTTCTGGTAGCCCCGTAATATGTGAATTGCCAAAAAATCACACGCATGTTTACTTCTCACATCATGCGTAGATTACTTGTGACGACACCTGTATTAATTTTTGTTTTCTCAATGATCGTGTGGCACCTCATTTGTTTGCATCTTCTGGTAGAAAAAATGCTGTCTCTTGAAATCCATGGTTGAAAACACGTACTATATAAATCGAAAAAGAAACAGCAGCAACAACAACAATAATAATAACAATAATGGCTTATTTTGAATAATAATGCAGCGTTTTATTCTCTTTTTTACCTACAAGTTATAAACTTTCAAACTGTGAGACCCCTGGAATGGCAATAAACTTTCAGTTAATGTGTGTTTTTCAACGTAGAAAGTGATACAATGAATTGCAGGAGGTAAATAAATATTTATATAATATTCTGCACTTGAGGCAATTAAAATAAAGTCATTAGTCGATTGAGTTAATGACAATCCTCAAGCGATAGAATAAAAAGGACCGTGCTCACAGAAACTTAAGCGGTTTACATTGTGTTGTGATGTGGGTCTGGCAAGGCACAACATTTAACTCGACAGAGTCAGTTGTCATAGTATTCAATATTCAGCTAGACTAGTGAAATTATTACGGAGTCGCTAACTGGGTGCCATGTGATTGGATGAAAACCAACCAATCACAGGCTACCTTTTTAGATTTTCCAAATCCCACGAGAGCGATTTTTACGAACCGTCTTCCTCTTTTGCTTGTTGGGACCTTCAGAGACAAGACGTTCCACGTCTGCACTCTCCGTCATCTAAATACCATGACGTGTGAAGATTTGGACAGCAACTGAAGCACAGAAGTCAAGGCTCTATTTCTTCAACCCAGCCAAAACGACACAGGAAATGTAAAACCGTTAAAAGGACGCATCTTACAGATAAGTTTCGCAAACACGACTGTTTGCAAGAAACTTTCCTCTCTTTTCCTACCAATACAAGTATTTTCAAACAATTCCATCTGTGTTTGTGTTCCTTTCTTCTTGCCGGCGTCACAATATTTTCGTTACCAAATATAATTGGGAAAATCCCAATAAGACAAGTCACTATAATAGTATTATCCTCCTCCTTCGATTGCATCCCGCAAATTTGGCTCCAAAGATTATTGGCGCCTCTGCAAGAGCGTTCTGAACAATAACAAACCCTCCATTCCTCCCCTGTTCAATCAGTTTGATGTCCTGACCACCTCTGCCGACAAGGCCGAATGCTTTGCTCGGAAGTTTTCTTCCAATTCTACGCTAGACTCTACCGGGGTACCCTTGCCCGATTTCCTTCCCAGAACTGAGGCCCTCTTGGACGGATTGCACATAACCCCGTCGTCGGTATTGGGCATTATTTCCAACTTAGATCACCACAAGGCTACTGGTGGTGACGGGATACCAGCCATTGTCCTGAAGAAATGCGCACCTGAACTGGCACCTGCCCTCTCTAAATTATACAACCGCTGCCTCAAGGAGTCCTGTTTTCCTGACTGCTGGAAGTCCTCAACCATTGTTCCTGTCTTTAAGAACTCTGGTGACCCCTCCTACCCTTCCAATTACCGTCCTATCAGTCTCCTACCCCTCTTCGGCAAAGTCTTCGAGGCTATTATCAACACCGAAGTGATTAATCACCTGATATCCCATGATCTGCTCTCAGACAAGCCGTATGGTTTCCGCTTTGCCCGATCTACTGCCGATGTGCTTACGGCCATCACTGAATTTGTCTACCAAGCTATCCATAATAACGGTGAAGCTCGTGCCGTGGCCCTTGACATCTCCAAAGCATTTGATAGAGTTTGGCATGCCGGCCTTCTTCGCAAGCTCCAGGGTTATGGTATCACAGGTCGATTGTTTGACCTGATACAATCATTCCTGTCAAACCGGGAATTGAAGGTCGTTCTCAGTGGATTCATCTCCAGCTCCTATCCCACTAACGCAGGTGTTCCTCAAGGCTCCATCCTAGGCCCTCCTCTGTTCCTCATATTTATAAACGAGCTTCCTGACGCCATAGACTCCCAAGTCGGCATCTACGCTGACGACACCACAATTTACTCCTGCCTCAAACACAAATCTAGTGATGCTGACAAAGTTAACCTGGCAGCTTAAATTGAAAAGGACCTCCAATCGGTTGTGAACTGGGGCGAGAAATGGATGGTTAACTTTAACGCCTCTAAAACAAAACTGCTCTCTATTAACCACCACAAGGATCCATCCCTGCATCCCATTAGAATGTCTAAATACCAACTTCTCGAGAGCTCCTCTCTGCGGCTGCTCGGTCTCACGCTGTCCGCTGATCTGAGATGGAACAAATACATCGAGTCAGTTGCTTCATCCACCGCAAAGAAAGTTGGTTCCCTGTGCCGAGCCAGGAAATTTTTCTCCCCGGAATCGATCCTCCAAGTCTATAAATCGACCATTCGCCCTTGCATGGAGTATTGCTGCCATATATGGTCTGGGGCCCCTGCTGTTTGCCTCAGGGTTCTTGATAAGATCCAGAGACGGATATGCAATGTGATTGGCCCTGATCTGTCATCTCCTCTGCAGTCGCTCTCTCACAGACGCGATGTTGCCTCGCTCTGCCTTTTTTACAAGTACTTTCACGGTAATTTCTCTGGGGAGCTGCTTTCGCTTGTCCCTAGGCCTCGTGAATTTAAACGTCCACGAGGCTGGCAACCCGTTCCCATCCCTACACCGTTGAAACTGTTAGATGTAGACGTCTCTTCTACTCCAATAGCTTCATGTCTCGCACATCTCGCCTATGGAACTCCCTTCCCTATTACTGTTTCCCTGACAAATACAATCTCCAACGGTTTAAGTGTAGCGTCAATCGACATCTCCTGTTGCCTTGATGTATCCACTTCCCTTCTCCACATCCTTTCATCTTTCATTCCTATCTGCTCTCGTTCCAAATCTTCTGTAACCCCCTGCCTTGATCGACCCACTGTCTTTCTCTTTCTCCACATCCTCCCCTTTACCACTCCTATCTGCTCTTCCTCCAACCCGTCTATAACCCCTTGCGTGATAGTGGCCTCCACCATTGCTTGGGGTGATACGCTTAAAAAAAAAAAAATTACCCAGGACTACTTATCATGAATGGATCAGTCTATTCATGATAATAAGGAGGGTAACTGCCTCTTAACACAACACATTGTATAAGTACTGCAGAGGATGGGGTGGGAGGCGAAGATGAAAAGAAAACCGATATAAATATATATATATATATTTATATATATTTATATATATATATATATATATATATATATATATATATATATATATATATATATATAAACAAATATATGTATTAAACAACACGATTTTACAATGGACATAGACAATATCATTTGCGTGTGTGTGAACATTTGTGTTTGTCCTTTGGTGAATGTTCGTACGTACGTGTATGTGTGTATAATGTTCATGGCGTCTCCCACAAATGGGAAACGATAACTTTTGCGAGAGCTCACGTTGTAGAGGTGCTCGCTGAAACGAAGAAATGAAAAAGAGAACGAGACAAGATGTCCTCCAGTATTTATGGCGTGGGGAGAGAGACCCCTAGTAACAATTAGGGAATTAAGGAGGAGCTAACTCTGACAGTACGTCTACAGCGGTGGAAATGTTAATTACTAGGGCCTCTAACAATAGGAGTAGGCGTAGTTAGAAATATGCCTAAATTTAGTTGTTTATTTGTTTGTTTATTATATTTTATGATTATTATTCGCTTCTTGTAATTTTATACACTTGGAACTGCTCTCTGATAATCACGTTCGAAAATAGTAGATAGCGACGGATTACAGTTCTATTTAAAGTCACGCTCTGAGTAAGGACACGTTTTAATTAATTCCACCTGTCTTTGATAAACTGATATTCTTAAATCTTCATTTAGCTTCAAATTCTGCACGACATTTATTTTAGAATCTCGCATGACAATCACAAGATTAAAAAAAATTAAATATACATTCGCGTTTTTGTAGTTTCGAGATTTGCGAGGCACGTGGAGATTTTTTTAGAATTTCTTTTCACACCATCGGAAAGAAATCATGAATTTAAAGACTATCTATCATTTACATTAAATATATCAGCACTTGCTACATAATGTTGTTAATTCTTGAACTTGATTTCCTATCATGAAGTCGTTCAGCATAAATGCTTGAGGAATACTCTTAAAGCTATTTAAAATGATGTTTAATTAAAAGAAAATGTCCCTTCCAAAATAAGCCATGATATGAACACGTGATATTATCTCACACTTTGTTGAAAGAATCTAGTTCGGTTTACATTTGAACCCTGTCTTTGATTTTTTTTTAATTTCATGACCGTTCAGAACGTAGGTAACCATGGTTATATATATATATATATATATATATATATATATATATATATATATATATATATATATATATATATAAAGAAAGAACAGTAAGATATAAAATCTGGTGTTCTTATAGATATTTTTATTTTTACACAATAATGTCTTTAATTTAATAACAAAATTAAATTCAAAGGCTTTAGCTTCCATTTTTGAAACATGGTTATCACTGTGTAGCGAAAAAAAACATATTTTAAATCAATTAATTTATAATATATATATATATATATATATATATATATATATATATATATATATATATATATATGCAAGTCTAGAATTGGTGTATACGGAATAAATTCCAATAACCAAGAATTACAATTCTTAAAAGAGTGCTCAATAGAGAGTAAATCATATATAATTGTTTATTTAAAAATTATAACATAAATATGTTATAAAATCACTACAAAATAGCAATTTGTTTCAACACCTCCGGTATGTTATCAAGTGATGATGTTGAATGTAGAATAAAGGGTTTTAAAAGTTCCAAATTAATTAACGATCCTTCGTAATGGGAAACGCTGTTACATAAGCAGGAATGTCAAATCAAAATACAAGTACACGGGAATTCAAAAAACTTAACAACGTTGGGTATTTTTGTAGTGATTTTATAACATACTTATGTTATAATTTTTAAATGAACAATTATATATATATATATATATATATATATATATATATATATATATATATATATATATATATATATATATACCCGGTATAACAGCAAAATTGTCCAAATCGTGTAACAGCAAAATTGTCCAATTGTTAGATTCAGCTCTCAACCGTTGTATCTTAGAAATGATTAAAAATATCTTACTGGAATTCACAAGTATTGGACTCTACATTGAGCAATAAAAACGTATAATTTCTCTCTAAGCTTGACAGGTTCATCATTAATTAATCATATTTAAGGATCGGACGCTTACGAATGATTGATATAAACTTAAAATATTTATACATTATTCCAGGAAGATTTTCCAACTTATTCAAGCCGATCTTCGCCCTCTCTAACCTTCTAACTTTCTGTCCTGGAGTAACAAGTTGCCTCACAGGTTTCACGTACGATTTCGTTTTGAAGTCTTTTTTCACTGCTATTTGGACTGTCACAGCTGAAATTCTTCTCTCACGTGTCAAAGGTCTTATGAATTGAGTTTGATCATTTCTAATTGATCAATTTAGCTTTCAATTCAAATGATGAACCCTCTTCCTGTTGTGTGATCTAGTTTTTCTCTCTACTGTCCCTCTTTTTTGGTACCATTACTGAAGACCTGTGTGGCTTTTTGCTCTCACTATTGTTAGGAAGACAGTGGGTCTGAAACAAAACAATGTTCAACTGTTCAGTTTTAGCTAAATAACTCAAAGGGTTTTTCAGTTAAAATTCTAACGTTTCTTAAAATTCTTATGATTCTTACGATAAATGGTATCAAGATGTATAAACATCCTATCTGAAAATCTGGAAAAAAAAACAATTAGTTTACTGTTTTTTATATTAAACAGTTTGTAGGATTGATAATTATGTGGTTACATTTTTGCAGTTACACTAGGTATAAAAGACATTTTCGCTAAACCACCCATTAATGCAAAGAAACAAACACCTAACCTATCAGCTATTCTCACCTCTACCAAATATGTAAATAATACAAACCAATCAGGAAATTACAAATGTAACAAAACTCGTTGTCTAGTTTGCAAACACTTAATAACCGATAGTGTATTTTATGTACCCAACACCAATATCAAGATACACCCACCTCGTCTCACCTGTGATAGCCATAACATAATCTACTATTTATTCTGCACAATATGTCCGAATAGTGGATATATTGGTGAAACTGGAATTAATTTTAGATTTCGCTTCAACAATCATAAACTAACCATACGTCAAAACAATGCTTATTCCCCCATAGCCGAACACTTTAATCAATCAAGACACTCATTAGACAACTGTAAATGTTTATTGATAGATTCCGATTTTAGTTCCACATACACATGCAGAAAAAAAAGAGAAATACTGGATTTTAAAATTAGACACATATAAACTAGGGTTAAACAAAGACTTGGAAATTTTAAATCTGTATAAATATTTCAATAGTTAAAAAACTTTTTTTTTAGATATAGTTAAAAAAAAACTTTTTAAACAAAATCTAAAATATTATCGTTAGATTTATGTTAGAAATATTCAAACACAGTTGCATTTCACATCACGGGACGTCTACGTCTTGAAAACAAACTTCTGAATACAGTTATTTAATTCATTTCTGACGAAAGATCGGGGCAGATCTGAAATATCAAATATATATATATAAAATATAAATAGATACTTTCACAAAAAAAAACAATCAATTTTTTTTATTTGCAACTTTTCAGTTGTTTTCTCCGTATTATATATATATATATATATATATATATATATATATATATATATATATATATATATATATATATATATTTGTGTATTTAGGCAGCAATCCTTCTTTCATGCACAGTTCATTGAATACGAGAGACAAGGTGCTTTTATTTAGTTTTTTTAATATAATTTCTCATGCGATCTAATTTTTTTTCTTTTCCGATGATAATTTATATAAAACTGTCCGAATGCTCTTTATATCCGCTTTCGGCTATACATTTAGCCATTTTCAAGGATTAAATACTTTAACTGTTAAATAAGAAATAGTTTGTTGCATGTATGTTTTATACCGAAAGCGCTCGGATAAAACGAACATTCGGACAATTTTTATACAATTTAACATCCGAAAACAAAAATAAATATTAGATCGCATGAGAAATTGTAAAAAAACTAAATAAAAGCACTTTGTCTGTCGTATTCAATTATATATATATATATATATATATATATATATATATATATATATATATATATATATATATATGCAAGTTTCATTAAAAACAACAGACAAGGTACTACAGTTTTTTATTTAATTTTTCTTGTGTACGAACAAGAGCTTTCTTTGCTGGACAAAGGGTAAGAACTGTCCAAATGTTTTATTTTTCCGAGCGCTTTCGCCTATACCTTTAGCCATTATCAAGGATGAATTGATCTTTCAGCTTAATTGAGTGTGTGCATTATCTATATGTCTTAGTGTGTAGTAGTGGTGTTTTAATTTCCAAATACGGTTAGCACGTTGTGGCTTTGTTCGTAGTTAATATTGTTAAGGGTAGGCTTTTTCTTTTTTATTATTAAAGCCTCCATTATTTTTAACCTTTTTTTACATGGGAAGCAATTAATATATTTGTGTTTTCTACTAGTATATTTCTAATGGAGTCTGGTAAATTTTTGTGTGTGTTTAAATGGGTTCTAATGGAGCTGTGATCGGATAGGTGTAACGTAAGACGTCTGGATAAGCATGTGGTTGTGTAAGCGATGTAATTATTTATGAGCCCGGTTTCGTTAGGAACGCAATTCCTTAAGGGGCATTTGAACTCATAAATAATGTTCATTACATATATATATATATATATATATATATATATATATATATATATATATATATATATATGAGTGTTCAACGCTAGATTTGACCATATAAAAATGTTCAACTTGATTAACAGGTCTGGTTCCTTGCAATTGACATCGCCTGCTATCCCTTAGCATTTAAAAGAGCCAGATCATGGTTAAAATGGAGTACTGCTTCCATATATGGGCGAGGATTGTCCAGTACTCATTTTCCAGTCTTGATACGGTTCAAAAGAGTATATACGCCTGTCTGGTGGATGATGAACTGTTTTCCACTTTACGACGTCTTTCCCTCAGACAAAACAGTTCGAATCTTCACATCTATGACCCGCCATGCTAGGGACATTGAACCACCGTCATTCCCATCATACTCCTTTCATGGGATGTAAGTTTCATTCGATCAGCTACTTCCCACAAACCGCTTTATGGAACCGTCTCCCAAGTGGATGTTTCTCCGATCACGACAATTCTAACCTGTTGAAAGATATCTACCGGACATATTCTCATAAACTCTGTCTCTTACTCTATAACCCTCTACATCGAGTGGCTCTTGGGATTTGTACAGGGCGAACATTATTGTAAAGAAAAGAGAACAAGATAGCTGGATGCACATTTAAATCATGTCTTAAACATTTTTTTTAATCGTATGTCCGTTCCGGGCGTGGGTAAACTTGTCTCTGTATAGATTTTGTTTTTTCATTATCTGTGAATTAGTATCAGTTTTTGGAAAGATAATAGTCTGATTTTTCGATAATCTCTGCACAGTTTGAAATTCAATGTGTTCATTCTCTTAGTTTGACAGACAACCAAGGCTAGAAAGCGCAGTTTACCCTGCTATTTAGCCTAAAGTTGACGGGCGAAAAGACGCATCCATGCCTTTTCCAAAAGCATTTGTTCTAAGGTGAGCGCAGTAGACTCGACTGGAATCGGTCGACAGATTCAATTTTCACGCCGATTACTGATACGCTCTTCGCTCACCTTAGCTTAGGCTTGGCTTTGCATTAAAAGAAAGTGGCGTGTTAAAATCTTAGAATCACTATTCCGAGGTTGGTAGACGGTGACCTTTTATACTCTTACCCCGAATGCACAGGTAATTTTACATAAAATCGCAGTAAAACGTGAAGCGTATTGACGTAGCATGGATTAGTTCGGTTTTAACGTCAGCGACAGGTGGTCGCTATGCTGCATTGCTTCCTGGCAGTTTGCGCGCATTCATAGACACCATCTACACCAGCAATGTTGGTATATTCCTTCAAGATAATCCATACTGTCATCGGACGCGCATAACCGATAATTGGTCTGCAGAAATTTCTGGAGAATTCTAATTATTGGTATTGCCAACACGTTCGTCAGGCCTGAGCCGAATCGAGCATTATTAATACTGGCTTGGATAAATTGTCAAGGAAGACTTCGAACCTCCAATTATAGAGAACTGTGGACATATATCAAGACAGCGTGGCTCAACATCGTTCCAGAGGCCTTCCAAAAACTTTTGACCACATCATTAATATATATATATATATATATATATATATATATATAAGACATTTTATGTTTATACGGAACCGTCATATAGCCTGACGTGCCTTAACCGATTGGGCCACAGAGGAGCGTTCGGTTAAGGCACGTCAGAATTTACTGTTTTTAAACACAATTCTCCATGATTTTCTCTCATTCATTCATATCTGCTCAATGCGTATCCAAATGGACAAAGTCCGACAATTATTTAAGATATATATATATATATATATATATATATATATATATATATATATATATATATATATATATATAACGTAAATCACTCATACGAAAAACAAATAATGAAGTTAATTATATGGCAAGAATCACTCTCGCAAACAATATTTAATAATAAAATACAATCAACCTCGAATCCGTTAATGTATGGTATGATCCTTGTTTATAAATTCCGGTTTTATCAGGTCTTATTTTTGCTACTAGCTCGGCTTTCAATCGTTTCATACGACCATCATCAGGTAGGAAATTAGGTAAGTTTTTTAAATCCAGGTAATAACGAGACATCGAAAGATAGTGCAAACCGAAAGAAGTTTTTTTTAGAAATGTGATATTGTTAACTGTAAGAATAATTTTGGAGCGTGCAGTCACGACGCTGAGGTTGAATTTTTTTTTTTTTAATTTTAAAATTGTGCGTAGAAGTCGGATTTTTGTAGTAAAGTTACTCCAAAATTCGCTTGACTAGGAAATGGAACTAATGTCTTTAATTTGGTAACAAAATTGAATTCAAAGGCTTTGGCTTCCATTTTTGAAACATGGTTATTACTTTGTAGCGAAAAAAAAACATATTTTAAATCCATTAATTTAATATATATATATATATATATATATATATATATATATATATATATATATATATATATATGGACAAAATTATGTGGCAGTTGTATAAAAGTTAGAAATTTAATTGAAACGTTTATTTTATCATTTAAAGAAAACGAATAAAGCTTTAAATGTAAATTTAACCAATGTTCGTGTGAGCTCCTTTTCCTTACAACTGCCTTTATCCGCTTAGCACAAGTAATCTGGCCGATTTTATACCATTCTTCATCAGGTTTGGTTCCTAATTCGCGTTCTGAAGAATATTTGTGCACCCTCACTCTTGTACCTAAGCATGTACCTAAACATGACCACACATGTTCATTGGGATACAGGCCAGGAGATTGAGAATGTCACTTCATTACACTCACCTTTTTTCTTTTCCAACCAATCGTTCGAAACTCTGGATGTGTGGCATGGTGCCTTGTCCTGTTGGAAGATTACTCCATCTGGTATGTTATTGTTGAAAATTTCCTCTAGTGAAGGTTGGTAACATTGGTCTAACATGCTAGTGTAAGTATTAGAATTCATTCTTCCCTCAGATGTGAATAACATTCCTGTCCCGAAAGACGACCGTCCTGGATATGACAATAAACTACATCAGTGTCTGGGATAAGACGATAAACTACTTCTAACAGCAAGGCCTCTGATCAGGAGGTTTTGAGGAGCGTGGAACCATTGCTGGTGTTCCCAGGTCCACCCTGACCCGGAGTGGTAGTACCTGTTAGTGTCCCACCTATGGGCAAATAGTTAACAAACAAACTTGTGTAAAAGTAGGTTTTAATACGAGAAATACTTTGTAATAAAAAAAATTATTACTAGCTATAATTTTTGAAGGAAAAATTATTATCAGCAATACTTTTAAAAAATACCAGCAATACAAACAGCTATACATTCTTAAGAAGTTGGCTTGTACTCAAAAATATAAGTAATTGAAAATATATGTATACATAAACACCAATTTCAAAAATTTTGTTGGCATTAAATGACCCACCCGGAAGACGACACACAGGCCCAAACCATTACGCTCCCACCCCCAGATTTTACAGATGGGGCAATACATTGAACATCATATGATTCCCGAAATCTTCGACGAGCATAAACAACTACAGGAATTGAAAAAATCTGATAAAAGTAAATAAAAAAATAGGGATAATTTTCTATTCAATAAAAATAATATTAATAGGCGAGATAACTTATATATAGTTATATGTATTTGTGTCTGCACATATTTTGTCGTAGTGTTTGCCAATATATGGGAAACTGCACCCTGAAATTTGAAATTGTCGAAATTACTTGGCATGTATCTTTCATCTCACAACAACTCGAATATCAGGATCTTACTATTCAAGGAATTGATAGTAAGTTAATGTTTCATTAACACTTGTTAGCAAAGTGATTTCGCTATTAATCACATTAACATTGCCATTTAAATCTTTGTATAAATTTTTTCTTTATATATATATACACCCACACACACACACACACACATATATATATATATATATATATATATATATATATATATATATATAATTAAATAAATTAAAAACATTATGCCTGGATATTTTTAGCATAATCCTTTCATATTCACGAATATTTTTCTGTGTATTATAATAAAACGATGGAAGAAATGCACTGTATGTTATGACTTCTACAGTTAGAGTTTTGGTATATTCTGAAAGTAGTGTTTATAATATATATATATATATATATATATATATATATATATATATATATATATATATATATATATATTCATTGAGTCTAGAAAAAGACACAACAAAATGTAGAACTGGACGGCTGTTTCGTCCTATTTTGGACTCATCTGCAGTGCGCATCCACTACCGAGAATCCAACCCGGACCGTTACGATATGACGCAAGTGCTATAGCCACTGAACCAACGGGTCTCGGTGACGAAGAGGTAACAAACCAGACTCGATATAGCGCCGGTCTTCACAAATTCCGTCGTGTAACTCATCCAAGTTTACTTAGAACAACGATCTGTGCCCCCACGGGTCACGTCTTCTATTCCCAAGCTGTTCCATCCAGAGCATTAGAAGCCGGTTCAAGCATGGATATACAAGTGATAGAAATTATTAAGGGATTTGAATAATCATAATTAAATAATTCATCGAGTCTAGAAGAATCCTCAACATTACGCAGAAAGCACTAAAGTCGTCCAGTTCTTTCTGCACACTGACCCGTATATATAAATAGCCGAGAAAAATAACAGCACTCATGGCATGACGATTGCATCTAGCATGAAACAGACTGTCGCCTCTAAGTGTTGACTTCTATGTTCACTTTTATATTTACACACGCTCTATCTCTGATATTGAGCACTTTATCCCATAAATATAGCACATGTTAAGACTATATTTCTTCATATACATATTTATATATATATATATATATATATATATATATATATATATATACATATATATATATATATATATATATATATATATATATATATATATATATACACATAAGACATTTTTATGTTTATACGTTCTTTTTATAGATAGAAATATTTAAGTAAATGCTCTGTTTATAATAAACAGTATTAACAACATTTACCGGCCTGAATGTCCGAGAAATTGTCATAGAAAATATCCGTCCTCCGATAGTCAGACGTGCCTTAACCGATTGGGCCACAGAGGAGTGTTTGGTTAGCAAGGTCGATTTTACTGTTTTTAAACACAATTCTCCGTGATTTTCTCTCATTCATTCATATCTGCTCAATGCGTATCCAAATGTAAACAAATGACGTCATACATTAAAAAAAATGTCTTAAATAATTGTCTGACTTTGCCCATTTCATAATGTCTGTATGTATATGTTGAAACTTGACTAATGCATGGAATAATAATGCAACACAAAATGTACTTAGAACAAAATGTATTGAAACAAGAAAGTGTACACAATATTTACATATAGTCTTTTGTATATTCCTGGGAAGACCGTTCCTGGAGAATGTCTTGACTAAGTCGCAGTCGGGCAGAGTCTCTAGTTGAATCTCTTGATTCGCCTCTCTGTCTTCCCGGTACCAACCATATTTATATCGTCGGTACTCCACTATGCAAATTAGGTGGATCCTACTACAACAGTGTATATATATATATATATATATATATATATATATATATATATATATATATACACCATCATTCCCTCCTCTCTTGTTGTTATATATTATATACATAATATATATAATGAGGCAGAGAGACAGATAAAGAGATATGTGCACTATTTACATTTAAGTTTTTCCTCAAAGTGTCAGCGTAGGTAGAAACCGAGATGTTATACAGTTTTGGTTAATATATTCAGTAGAGTATGTTCATGAATTTCGTCGTTAAACGTAGTAATCAGAGAAAGCATTCAATGAAGACGACCATTTTCTTTATGACTTTTCTGTCATTAAACTCATTTCAAGAACACCGACTGATCATGTGTATGTGGTTTGACAAGACAGAATTCCATTAGAGCTAATTAATAATGCATACGCACAGAGTGAAATTATTAAAGCAAACCACTGCTCACAGCATTATCTCCAGACGAGAAGCTAATTTTGAGTGCAATGCCCGCATGGAGATTTAATCGATAGTCCGATAATCCATCGAAACATTTCCTGTTATTATTTATGACGTGTAACTTAATTCTGACACAAGGTTGCGTCTATCCTGCACCCTGTAAGGATCGGATTCACTGTATAGCCATAATGGTCACCATAATGGCCTTTTCGTAATTAATGCACGTCGAAGCAGACGTTTTTGGCGTTATTTCAGAATATTTCCAAAAGTTTAAAAACTTATTAATAATTTAGAAAAATTAAGAACGCTATTCTTTATACGTTTATTTTGTTGTCGATGTTCTTGTTTGTACAAGGTTTGGAAGGTGCCTGAAAACCATACGACGGGTTGACCCAAGCCTTGTGAGTGAATTTGGCTAGACGGAACCTTTGGGCGCCGTCGATAGCTGTGCTAGCACTAAATCACAAGTCGTTGTGCCCGACAGCTTGAGCGTACTGGCCTTCTTCAAATTGTTGATCAGCTAGGTTACACGGTCTTTCCCAGAAACCGTAATTAAGGTCTGCTCAGTTTAGTTGCAGTATAAACCACAGGTGGGCTCTGTGGGTGTTGAACAAACTAATAGACAGGTATCATCGAATATGAGTTGCCAGCTATAGGCAAGGTTGATAAACCGCATAAAAAAAATCAATCGGTTCTCGTACGATCACTTTGTACGGAAGTTAAGCATCGTCGAGCCTGATCAATATCTCGATGGGTGACCGCTTGGAAATACCAGGTGCTGTGAACTTGGATGTGCGGGTGGTGTAATGGTTAATGGTTTGAAATAATAATCGGAGAACCGAGTTCCAATTCGAGTCGGGTTCGTTATATTCACTTACGAGCAAAAACCACTTGGGAAAGGTATGAATCCACCGCTTTTTCTCCCCAGCTATGGATTAATTAGTAGGGCCTGTGTCAGTAAATCGTTATCCTCTCTCCAAAATTCTACAATCTAAAAATATTTTCTGGCTTCAAATAATAACCTGCAAAGTGTTGATAGGCCGTAAAAAAAACAAGTCAATCAGTCATCGTAGATTGTCCTAGTAAATTTTGCAGTCAATTGTTACCCAACTAACAAAATGGTGTAACGTCACATAAAAGTTTCAATGATATTTTTTTACAGAATTCCCACAAGAAAGCAATTTTACATTTGACTGATTTGCATTTACGGCTTATCAACCCATAGCAGGTTATTTTAGAACCAGAAAATAATCTTAGTAAGAATTTTGTGGAGAGATGATAAATATCTTTATCAGATGCTACGCCCAGAACTGTTTTCTTTCCCGTACTGAAGCCGTTAATTGCTGCTGGATATGTAATTAGCTAAATTACGAGTAGGTTTCTGTTTTGTCTTTTCTCTCTAACAAGAAAAAAAAACTTTCTGGGTGTAGCATCTGATAAGGATAACTTTTACCTCTTTTTAAAAAATTACACACTTTCCTTACACATGGGTTTGTCTCTCATTCAAACCAGAAGACGCCTAGTAGTAAAGGGGCGAAACGCGTAGTCTGAATAGCTTACCCACTTTCTTTCATTATCTCCACAAAAACAGTTTAATTCTTTTTCAGTGTGAGTGCTTTGAATATTTTGTATTTTTCCAACTATTTCTTGCTATCGGGAATTTGTATTTGATGTGACTTGACATCATTTTATTCTATTTAAGTAAGATTGGAACAGCAAGGCAGGACCAGAGTTTGCCTTAAACAAACTCATCCTCATAGCCCGTTGGTAGATCGTTAATCACTGTCGAGATAGTACACAAAAACTAAACACATTGTACCAATGTATCCTTATTTATTTTTAGCTGAATCAAACAGACATTAAAAGTAGTCAATAATGAACGTAGTGCTTGGTTTTTCAAATCTTTTAATGTCAGTGTTTTACAGGTATCCAAATGTACCGTTTGAATGAACTGTTCCTTCTAAGTAGGAGTATGGTGATCGTGATTCTCCACAATTTCCTGTCCTTTGTAGCACAATAAATATTGTCTTTTTTTACCTTTCGTAAACCTTGGCCCGCCATCAATTTAGTCTAGCTCGGTAGGTACGTTGGGCATTGTTCTCCCGCCCTGCGTATCAAATTTTCAAAGCCGTCTTTCCTCATTATGCACCCTAGAAATGTTAGCTCTGTCTTCCTGATGTTAAGTATAAATATCCTTCTTGTTTCTATTTTCTCTAAAACTTCATCGTTGGTCATATGTTCGGTCTATTATATTCTCAGCATCCTTCGGTAGAACTACTTTTCTGTTGCTACTAGTCTCTTCTTCATCTGTAAGATTGCCCAGCATTCATTGCTATATAGGAGGACTGATTGCATAACAGTTCAGTACTCTATTTCTTTGTTTCTACCGATTTTTTTTTGTTTCTTTATACTTTGCTTAGCTTTTGGAAGGCATCTTTCGCTATTCCAATGCGCCTTCGTATTTCCGTCTCGCACTTTCCGTCCTCTCTTAAACCACTTCCCAGATATTTTACTGTTTCTTAATACTTTGCCTAGCTTTTGGAAGGCATCTTTCGCTATTCCAATGCGCCTTCGTATTTCCGTCTCGCACTTTCCGTCTTCTGTTAAAACACTTCCCAGATATTTTACTGTTTCTTAATACTTTGCTTAGCTTTTGGAAGGCATCTTTCGCTATTCCAATGCGCCTTCGTATTTCCGTCTCGCATTTTCCGTCCTCTCTTAAACCACTTCCCAAGATATTTTACTGTTTCTTAATACTTTGCTTAGCTTTTGGAAGGCATCTTTCGCTATTCCAATGCGCCTTCGTATTTCCGTCTCGCACTTTCCGTCTTCTGTTAAAACACTTCCCAGATATTTTACTGTTTCTTAATACTTTGCTTAGCTCTTGGAAGACATCTTTCGCTATCCCAATGCGCCTTCGGATTTCCGTCTCATACTTTCCGTCTTCTGTTAAAACACTTCCCAGATATTTTACTGTTTCTTAATACTTTGCTTAGCTTTTGGAAGACATCTTCCGCTATTCCAATGCGCCCTCGGATTTCCGTCTCGTACTTTCCGTCTTCTGTTAAAACACTTCCCAGATATTTTACTGTTTCTTAATACTTTGCTTACCTCTTGGAAGACATCTTTCGCTATCCCAATGCGCCTTCGTATTTCCGTCTCGTACTTTCCGTCTTCTGTTAAAACACTTCCCAGATATTTTACTGTTTCTTAATACTTTGCTTAGCTCTTGGAAGACATCTTTCGCTATCCCAATGCGCCTTCGGATTTCCGTCTCGTACTTTCCGTCTTCTGTTAAAACACTTCCCAGATATTTTACTGTTTCTTAATACTTTGCTTAGCTTTTGGAAGGCATCTTTCGCTATTCCAATGCGCCTTCGGATTTCCGTCTCGTACTTTCCGTCTTCTGTTAAAACACTTCCCAGATATTTTACTGTTTCTTAATACTTTGCTTAGCTCTTGGAAGACATCTTTCGCTATCCCAATGGGACTTCGGATTTCCGTCTCGCACTTTCCGTCCTCTGTTAAAACCCTTCACAAATATGTAAATTCTTGTACTCTTTTGATTTTCGTATCTCCAATTTCTAATTCGCATGTTGGGCTCTCCCTTTTGTATTCTGCCTTCATGTAATTGATGTTTCGTCCTTTCTTTCACTACTTTCTCTAGGTGTTCGTATCGTTTTCTTTCTCCGTCTGCTATCAACATTCTTTCATCTGCCGATCAAATGCTGTTAATATTTAATCTTAGTTTACTTTATTCAGTTTGTTTCGAAAAAAATGTCTCCTTGTTGGTGTTGGTAGTTGCGCATGCGTCATCGATGACAATGGCGTCTGTTCGAAAACAGATGATTTCAAAAACATATTTGAATCTCGGAAAGACTGCTTCACTTTTTGCATTGGCGCAAAACAATCAACCCATACAAATTTCAACCCTGTTCTCTACTTAAGCAAGTTTTGTTAATATCCAAAGTTTTTTTTTATATATCATTTAATAATTTAGAACATACTAAAAAAAAAGTTTGATAAAGATAACGAATTTTTTCGCGGCCGCAAAATCACTTGAGTTTCTCACTGATTAGAAATGAATAATTCATAACGCAGTCGATTTTGTATTCAATTCTTGTCATTAATATTTTTTCGATTAACCCAACAAACACAGAGTTTGTTTGAGGTGATAACACCCGCTTATATAATAAGCGCCTCGTCTACACATACACAATCCGAGACCCCTCTCTCAAAACTTATCTATATTTGAATGTTTATTTTCTTATTCCCCTCCCCTGGGAGAAAATAGCTCTTTCTACCAAAATTGTTGTTTCCTACTTGACGATAATGAAAAATAAAAAAGGAAAAATATTACTAGATGCTTTATTTGTAAACGAGGAAATATCCGGTAAACGAAACATTTTTTGTTTTGTTCTTGTCTTATTCTCATCTCACGTTTCTTTTTTACTTTCGCTTATTCGTATATATATATATATATATATATATATATATATATATATATAGTGACCTACTTTCTTACGTTTAACACAAGCAAAATATTAAATTTGTGAAGAAAATAATCACGGAGCCTCTTTCTATAAACAAATAGATAAGATCAATTTATCATTTAGCCAGAGATTAGCATTTTAAAAACCCAAGTATGAAGAAAAAACTGATCTCGTAATAATATGCTAAATTGTTATTCTGCTATACCCTCGGCGTTGATTTATGGTTAAAAACCTTGTCTGGTACACGATTATTATAGAGTAGGCAGTTCGATACTTATTGGGAAGTCCTTACTATTGGACTTGTGCTTAAAATAAGCTAATCATCGTAAATAACAGTTATATCTTTAAATAGCCTCGTCAGATCGAAACTTTCACATGAATATGTGGCATAGGGCCATCCCGATCAGAAATATCTAAACTGTCACCTGTATACAACAGCTTCCTAAGATCAATCGTGAAAAAAAGACTCTGAGTTAGTAAAGACTGGGTTTGGGGGCAGAGGTCATCCTGTTTTGAAGCATTGTGGATTGGCACTACAGAATCACAAATAACAGTGCCAAAATAACAGAAACCACATCACCATTCTACATGTTTTTATATTTGAAGATGGCATTTGTCTCCAGGGATCAGAGCGTAGTATCTGCCTAACCCTTAGCCCTTCTGACCTGAAATCATTTACTCTTTTTAACTGATGAGCCTACATCATCACCTCAAACATTAAATGAGGGGTAGGAGAGAAAGAGAGGAAAACGCTGTGATGGTGGAAATGTTGTTGGAAGAAAAAATAAAACGAAAAGAGTTAAAGGAAACATACTTACATATATATATATATTGAACTTTGCATGACATACATCATTGTTCACACTTACAATTTAGACAGATATTAATTGAAAATTGTTGTAACCAAGTAAATAGTTACGAAATAACAAAACAAGAGGTTGCAGATGAATCGTGTATTGAACAGTAATTACAAGAAAAGAGTGTCACACGACTTGGGAGTGCGTGTCGGTTGACCAGCGTTCAGTATATATCACTATCAATATTTAACAGGCCCCCACCATAAGGGATGTATGTGTCACAAGGCCGAGTTTAACGTGAGTTCTCCGAGCCCGTAGGCTCGGCCAAAAGATCCCCGTAGAACCCGCATAAACATGTTCGGGTTTGTCTACCACCCCGGACGAAACTGCACTTCTGTACAGCCTCGTCCGGGTTCCTCTCTACCAAAAGCAGAGAGTTCGACAGGAACTGTGAACAGTCTCAGGACAACAGTTTGGATCACTGTTAACAATTAACACTCACTCCACGAGGGATGTATGTGGCACAAGGCCGAGTTTACCGTGGGTTCTCCGACCCCGTGGGCTCGGCCAAAAATATTCCATTAGAACCCGTATAATCGGGTTCAGGGTCTGTCTACATCCCCGGAAGAAACTTTGCCCTTCAGCAAAGCCTCGTCCGGGTTCCTCTCTGCTCAAGGCAGATTTTGACAGTAATGAACAGGATATGTCACTGTTAATATTTAACAGCCACCCCTCCCAACGAGGTATGTATGTAGTACAATACCGATTTTAACATGGGTCATCCGAGCCCGTAGGCTCGGCCAAAAGATCCCCGTAGAACCAGCATAAACAGGTTCGGGTCAGTCTACCGCCCCGGACGAAATGTTGCCCTTCGGCAAAGCCTCGTCCGGGTTCCTCTCTACTCAAGGCAGAGAGTTTGACAGTAATGAACATATTATGGCCTTGTGATATTTAAAAGCAAGACGTGGGATGTATGTGGCACAAGGCCGAGGTTTACCGTGGGTAAAATATTCCCTTAGAACCCTCATAAACGGTTTCAGGGTCTGTCTACCTCCCCGGACGAAACTTTGCTCTTCGGCAAAGCTTTGTCCGTGTTCCTCTCTGCTCAAGACAGAGAGTTCGACAGTTGAACAGGATATGGTCCTATTATATTTAGCTATTCCCCCCACGAGGGGTGTATGTGACAGAAGGCTGAGTTTACCGTGTGTTTTCCGAGCCCGTATGTTCGGCATAAACGAGTTCAGGGCCTGTTTACCTCCCCGACTGAATCTATATCCTTCGGCAAAGCCTCGTTCGGGTTCCTCTCTGCCGACAAATAAACCAGTTATGTCACTGATATATTTAACAGCCACACCAAAGGGATGTATGTGGCACAAGGCCGAGTTTACCGTGGGTTTCTCCGAGCCCGTAGGCTTGGCCAAAAATATTACTTTCGAACACGTATAGGGCAAAACTTTACACTTCGGGTTCAGGGCCTGTCTACCTCGTCCGGGTTCCTCTCTGCTCAACTCAGAGAGTTTGACAGTTGAACAGGCGAAGGCACTGTTATATTTAACGCCCCCCACGTGGATCGTATGTGGCACAAGGCCGGTTTATTGTGGGATCTCCGAGCCCGTAGGCTTGGCAAAAAATATTCCCTTTGAACCCGTATAAACGTGTTCATGGCCTGTCTACCTCCCCGGACGAAACCTTGCCCTTCGACAAAGCCCCGTCCGGGTTCCGCTCTGCTCAACTCAGAGAGTTTGGCAGTTAAACAGGAGAAAGCACTATTATATTTAACAGCCCCTCCACCACCACCACGAGGTATGTATGTGGCACAAGGCCGAGTTTAACGTGCGTTTCCGAGCCCGTAGGCTCGGCCAAAAAAATTCCGTTAGAACTCGTATAAACGGGTTCAGGGCCTGTCTACCAGCTCGTCCGGGTTCCTCCCTGCTCAACTCAGAGAGTTTCAAAGATTAACAGGCGAAGGCACTGTTCCCCCGAGGCTTACTTTCCTAGTACTTTATAGTAAAGTGAAAAGTCCACACTAGCCACATTAGAGTTTAAGACAGCACAACAAAAATACGTCTATATTACATAAAAATAATAATAAGCAAAAAATAAAAGTTCTAGAAGACATTTATATAATAGAAATAAAGCCCAAAATAAATTAAGTCAACTATGAGTATAGCAACAAAATTCTTAAACTTTCGTAGCAGAAAAAATTATATAGATATATATGAGAATAATAAAAAATAAAATGAAAAAGTTACCTCCCTTATACTGTGGAGAAAAATCACGTGAATTTTGAAATCTTGAACGCTACATAACCCAGTAAAACTAACAGCAGAATGGTTTTGAATTTACAGATATACACATACCCATTAATTGACAATTTAACCCTCTAAAGATGGTCTCGGATGATATCGAAAGTACTTGGAAAATAAATTATTTTAAAAGAAATTTTTTAATCAATTTTCAAATGCTACTAAAAAATAAATCCCTGCACTTGAAAGGATCATAACCAAAATAAATTATTTAATTATTTAACCAAACCTATTTGAAAAAATATATATTCTGTTTATACGTTATTTTTATACATACAAATATCTAATTTCATAGAAATTCAGGCCGCTATATGTAGTTAATACTGTTTATTATAAACATAGCATTTTCTTAAATATTTGCATCTAAAAAAATAACGTATAAACAGAAAATATATTAAAATAATTGTCGCACTTAGTCCATTTCATAATATATGACGTCATTTGTTTACGCTAACATACGTTTCAAGCAGATATGAGCGTTCGAGAGAGATCATGGAAAAGTTGTAGTTTAAAAGCGGTAATTTGACATTGCTAGCCAGATGCTTCCTCTTTAACTAAATGATATAGCATGTCAGGCTATATGTTGGTTCCGTGTAGGATAGAGGTTCGATTCCTGTGAGAGGACATATATTTTCTATGAAATTTCTCGGACATTCAGGACGGTAATTGTTTTTGATACTTTTTATTATAAACAGAGCATTTAATTAGATATTTGCATCTATAGAAATAATGTATAAACAGAAAATTGTATTAAATAATTGTCGGACTTAGTTCTTTTCATAATGTATGATGTCCTTTGTTTAATGTTAAAGAGAGAGAACTGAGACATCCGGATGTGACATGGCATGTTGAACTAGAACCATCTACCCTCTGTGGACGAAATAAAGGGTGCAGTTTGAAATTTCCATCCCTTGAAGTAGGTTAGAGCTAACAACGGCTGAAATGTCGTGAACATTACAACAAAATGAGGACAACTGCTCGAACAATGTAAATAAAGTTAATATTGTTTAAATAGTAAGAATTTTATCTGGAACAAATTGATATTCTCAAAAAATTATTAATATTTCCTCGTAAAAAAAGAGTTATATACAAAATTTACTTCACCTCCAAATTACAAGCAAAAGGGTTGATAAGCCGTAAAGAAAAATATCTCTGTTTATATTTGCGACACCAGCTACAAAATTCATTATCCTACCGATTAATCCGCTTTTATTGCTTTTTGACCGGTTAATTTTCTCAGATCCATTTTTGTGACAATCTTGAGGCCAGATTGTTTTTCAATATTCTTTTTATTCCATCACCTCTGTTTAAGTTTTTATTTGTACATCTGGCAGCAAGGCCTCTGATCTGGAGATTGGAGATTTTGAGAAGCGTAGAACCACCTCTTAACTGCTGTTGTTCCAAGGTCCACCATAACCCTGTGAGGATCCCAGCTATGGGCAAATAGTGAACTCTCAACCAAAAATCAACAGTAGATTTTTATAATAAAATGAGCAACAATAAATTTCATAGCAAAATGACAATCAAAGCTACACTAAAAAATATAAAAATACATTTTATAGTAAAAATACTAACAATACATATGATCTGCAAACTATATATCTAAAAAACGTAATTTTATTCTAAAAGTAAACAAATTACGTGCAAAATATTTAGATTTCGACATTAAATAACACATAGAGGTTGACATGCCGCTAAAAAAAATCAACAAACAATAAATACTTTATAGTAAAACTACCAATAATACGTATTTATAGTAAAATCTTCACAATATTCAACATTGTTTTCACATCAGACTTTACAATACCTTGAGATACATTCGAACTAATATCCTTATCTTTATGCTCATTATCACAACCTATCGGTTATTTTGTCTCCGGACTTCTTCAAACAATAAAAAAAAGATGAGGACATTAGTCACTATGTAAATAATGTCAATAAGACTAACACTTTATTCAAGAAATTCAGACAGAAATGTACATCTTGTTTCTTATAATCTTTACACTGGCTTTCAAGCCTTTTGGGGCCAGCTTGCTAAATTAATTACTTTTGTAAAATTAGCTCCCAAATCGTCAGGGATTAGTAGTATATTTCTCTGAATTCATTTTATGATTTTTTTTATCTAACCCCTGTCTAGACTGGTTTTGAATTCACAGGTTTTCTTTTCTAACAGTGGTCGCCAACCAAGGACAATAGTGCCCAACCTGTCCTGCTATTTACCCGTAACAGAGAGATACCCTCCCCCAACGGTATTTACCTGTAAGTGAATGTAATGAATCCGACTGGAATTTGAACATTACACCACCGCGCATCCAATCTCTATACACGCATATTTATATATACACATTAGGACTGTTATAAGGATTTTCACATTTTAAAACTCTTTACCTATCATTCCTTTAATTTGAAATACATTATACTGCATAAATATGTCCCCTCATTGAAACCCCCACCCCACCCTCTCTCTCTCTCTCTCTCTCTCTCTCTCTCTCTCTCTCTCTCTCTCTCTCTCTCTCTCTCTCTCTCTCTCTCTCTCTCTTTTGATTACCCTTCAAACTTTAGATAATGACACTTTTATATATGGTTGATAGAACGTTACTAAAATTGACCTGCGCCACCCACAATAAGATCAACAAATTTCGACTAGAAAACAAGAATCTAGTTAGCGTCAACAAAGAGAAGAAAACTTGTAAAGTACTGGATTGTAACGTAGTGGCAGATTACATGATAAAAACAATTAAAGGAAGGGAAAATTTTGACAAATGTCTGAAATTCACAAAGAAAACAAATAGAGTCATAAACATAGTAATCGTTTCTTATCACTGTTTGATCATTTTGAAAGATCAAATGAATAGCCTATTAAAATGTGTCGTAAGAAGAATTTTGAGGAACAGTTGAAACCGCCCTGATAGCAAGGACAAGACACTTTTGAAATGAGGACTAGACACATCCATTCGAAATTCTTTGGTAACTTGCAGACACCATTGTGCCATCAAAATCTGTTTTGATAAATATGAAGTCATCAATTATATACTAAGCAAATACAGTAAGCCTGATCAGAAAGAATACAAAAATTGGTAGGAATGGTGATCCCTTGGATGCCGAGAACATGACCATCTAAAGTAATGTTACATCCATAAAGAATAATATTTTTTCTAGATAATAAAAATAATAAATTCCAGTTTAAGGCGGATTGTAGTGGCTAAAACAAAGAAATTCCAACAAGTGTAAGCATTGCTAAAATTTGATAAGGATTTTGGAATCGCGAGGCCATGATTTTATATTTCCATGAGCCAATCAGAAACCAGAAACTAGAGGGTAGAGAATATCGAGGCGAACATTGTACCGTGTTCTTCATTAAAAGTCACCAGTTACACCACTTGCGCAGTCTCAGTGAGATTTGTTAAAAAATCATTTCTCCCCAAGCAAGGTGATAAAAATACTAAAACGCAAGGGGTTTACTGATTGTAGGAATCTAAGCAATAGTTAGTGAAGAGAAAGGAAAATAAAAAAGAGGATAAAGATTAATGTTGCATTTAATTTTTCTTTCTTTTATATCGTAGTTGACAGGAAAACAATAATGGAGTTCTACAGGCGAGAAGTGCGAGACGAGAATCTATTGGAATATAACCAAGTAATTTAGTCATTGCAACAGTAGAAAGATGAAGCCTCGCGAACAATCGAAATTAAATCAAGTAAAGTATAACTTAATGAAGTAAATCTTGAAGGATAAAGTTAATTCAATGGTTAATTTTGTCCTCGTACAAATGCTAAGATATCAGCCGTATTTTGGAAAGATGTTAATAATTTAGGTAAATTATTTTTTAAAAGAACCACATTCAATAAAATCGCAGAACAGACACGCGAAAACTGCGCTAAGTGGCGATCTCATTAGCAATCCGAATTTTGATTATAAAAATCATTGTTGAAAATTAAATAATATTTGTTTCTGATGAGTCAACAATTTTTTAGGGTTTTTTTTTCTACTAGTAGGGAGAGTTTTATTTTTTATTGTAGTCAATTTATTTGTTCATTTAAACCTTTGTTGACTTTAACTTAATATAAAGATTTGGCATATAAACTCGTCATATAAGTTATCAGTCATATACATTTCTTTTAGATTTTCGACTTTTGTGATTGTGTTAATTTGGCGTTCCTTAATCTATGTCATAGCGTTAGCAGTTCCTGATATGATATGACTCTATGATATACATAAACAAACCAAAGGAGATATTCCAGTATGTCAAATCATATGACATAGCAAGATGGATCGAAAGATAGGCAGCTAGATATGAACAGAATGAAAATGTAATAAAATGTCAATAAAAAATTTGCCAAAAAAAAAAATACGTATTTATCAAATCTACAATCTTCTTCGTAAAACAATGTTCTGTTACAAACAACAAAACTTAAAATACTGGCATTTACCTACTTTCGTGCACAGAAAATTACAAATCTATCTATCTATCTATCTACCAATCTCTCTCTCTCTCTCTCTCTCTCTCTCTATATATATATATATATATATATATATATATATATATATATATATATATATATATTTCGTTTTGTTCATATATATCAATATATGTATCTTTCTCACTGTGTTCATATCTATCTATCGCATTTTATTCATATCTAATTTATCTATTTCATTTTGTTCATATCTATTTCAGTCAGTTCGTTATCTATCTCATTATGTTCATATCTATCTATCTATCTATCTACATATCTATCTATCAATCAATCAATCTATGTCTTTCTGTTCATATATATCAATATATGTATCGACCTCACTGTGCTCATATCTATCTATCTATCTATCTCTCACTCACTCTCTCTCTCTCTCTCTCTCT
>OZ038492.1:35443617-35458617 GCA_964036315.1 Acanthosepion esculentum | reverse complement strand
CTCTGGAATTTACATTTTAATCACATTGTTCGCGATGCACAGTTTGACAGCTACCACGAAAGTTGGATAGGTAGAAGGGGACCGGTTCCATGGGCTGAACGTTCTCCCGACCTTAGTCCTTAGGAATTTTTATCTGTTGGGCCACCTTTAGCAATTGGTTTATGTAGCAGACATTAATAATGCAAATCGGCTTCATTAACGTGTCATGGGGGCCTTCGAAACCATTCGACACCGTTTCGGAGTATTTGAAAGAGTTCGCGTATATATATATATATATATATATATATATATATATATATATATATATATATATATATATATATTATAGTAAAAAAGGGAAGAACAGTAAGATATATATATTGTTTTCTGTTCTTGAAACATGGTAATTCCTGTGTAGCAATGAAGCCATATTTTTAAACCAGTTAATTTCTTATATATATATATATATATATATATATATATATATATATATATATATATATATATATATATTGTTTCCATAAAGTTCGTGTGCACTTTTAAAAATTTATAACTTTATTTGTATTTGCAATAGAAATAATCTGTAAAAGATGTTGGAAAGTTTAATGTACCTAGTTTTAAGTATAGCTAAAATAACTAATGTGATTTCAGGCATTACTGTAAATCAGTTGGCAAATGTTTTCCGAGAACTACAAAATCCTATAACCCTTTGTATTGCTAAGGATGGAGGGCATGTGGAAAGTTAAATAAAATTTCAATAAAACCTTAAAAAATATAGATTTACTTCTTTCTAATCCTTTTTACAAATTATTTTTATCGCAAATACAAATAAATTTATAAATTTTTTAAAGTGCACACGAACTATATGGACACCCTGTATATATATATATATATATATATATATATATATATATATATATATATATATATATATATATATTTGTAAAATATATAAAAATAAAAAATAAAAATAAAATCTTTTCAACTCACAAAGCATATAACTTGTTTAATATTTTGTTAAATTATTACTCCACCCCATTTTTTTTCTTAGGAAATGGCATTACCTTGTGTGTAAAATATGTATCCATTAACATCTACTCCTGTTTAACGTCTGTGCTGCCTTTGACCATAATCTACGTATCATGACCCGTTCATGAAAAATAATTTCTTAATTTTTGTTACTTTGCTTTGTTTAAATTTAACGTAGGTCATATTTGATCGGTTGATATGAATAAAGCCTGCAAACCTTATCACCCCCCCATTTTCGTAAAAAGAGGTTCTTTTGCTTTTAAATCTAAGTAAATCGTTCACTCACCAGTTATTCACAATCGCTTCATGAGATGCATTGATACGCATCGAAACACGGCTTCAATTGTGTAGAGATTTTAACATATTTATCCTAAAATAAATAATATATAATATTATATAATATTGTCCTACTTGGTATTGAGCCCTCTTTTAAATTAAATATTACGAACGTTGAAATTGTACTCTATTCGTAATCATCTTACCTGGATACACACACACACACACACACACACACACACACATACACACACACACATACATATATATATATATATATATATATATATATATATATATATATAGTAACTTTGAAACTAATTTGAAAATTCCTATAATGAAAGATTTGTATCATTTGGCGAAACGTCTTAATTACCATTCAAACTTAAAGAGAAACGTATTAATTTCCATTCCACTGTCTCCTGGCTTGCTTAATTTCAAAATATGTCACACCCTCTTTCGTATCTAATGATTTTCCAGACAGACTGGTTTGGGTGAATCATACATATATATGTATATTCCAATGACTGTCTGACTGTATGGACAAAAAGAAGATACAGTGTTTCTACGTTTAATTCTCAAAGGAGGTACATTATGCATTTCATAAAGAATTTTTTCTTCCTCTGTTCAAAATCCTTTGGGAGAATCGTGGCAAATTCGAATGTAGAAATTTTGGCAATTTTAAGTATTACATGCGTGAGTCTCTATATCCGCATCGATCTCGAGTTATGTAACTCTATATATCGCTTTACATATATATATATATATATATATATATATATATATATATATATATATATATATATATATATATATGTATTTATGTATACGGAAAGATGTACTAAAAACACTAGTACGTGAGTAGGCACATCAATATGTTGTTTGTCGCCTAATCATGAAAAGAAAAAGCATTTATTTTTAAAAAGAAATATGTTTCAACATAATCTTCTTTCTTTTCATTGCACGTAACGTAACGCGTCTCAACAAATTACCTGGACTAAATATTATACAGTGAATATTCCTGATCAAAATTCCGCGAACTTTGTCATGTTACGGACGTATTTATTGTACTGGCGTATGTGTATCTATTCGCGTAAATGGGCGTGGATTTGTGGATTCATATACATACATAGTCACCCACAGTCAGACTGTTTCACTGTATCACAGCTCATCAGTGTGGTTAGACATCCGATTGCTTCATACCGGGATCGAAACCCGATTTGTCATCAGTCAAAGATTCTATCCCCCTCCCCAAGCTATCGTCGCACGGCAGAGTGGAAGGGAAATTTTAACATGTTTACTATGTGAAAGACGTCAGTAACTTGGAGAACTCGATTCGAGTAGAAGAGCATTGCATTAGCAGCAGCAACCACTATTTATAAAATGACCCCTTTCTTTCCGAGAGCTCAATCGAATTATTTCGAGAGCATATATATATATATATATATATATATATATATATATATATATATATATATATATATATATATATATATATATATTCGATTGCTAAGTCTTTACACGACCTTATCTCGCTCTTGTAAACGAGCAGGATAGCAGGAACCAGGTACTAACTGCAGTTGTACTGGGAACCGACCATTTTCACAGCATCTTTTGTGATGTATCTTATGTAGGAGTTTCAATGGGTTTAATTGAGGCGTGAGTTAGTTGAGTCCCAATAGGTGCTCAAGGCACGAGACCTCTCTGATGGAACACCCGTTCAAGACAGTCGTTGTAGGTTCTGGGTTTGAATAACGCTCCGATTCTGGGCAGGGATGTATTATGGCACAATTTTAGCCTATAAAATAAAATAAAAATAATTTATTCCTTTTAGCAGCTCCTACGGAAAAATAGTATTGATTGCATCTAATGGCCGTCTACAGGTTTCCAAGCACATGCTTCTCACATGACCGCTAAGCATAACATACGCATGCTCAGACGCATTTTCGTATGTTCATAGAGAACCCATCTGTAGTTTATGCGGCAACTTTGCTGAGCGTTTCTGAAAAAGAGCAGAACGTCTAGCATGAACAACAGTTTAAACAAGGCTAGTGTGTCCAAATCCTCAGCCCCGATGACTTGTGACTTGCTGCTAGAACATGCATCGATCAGTAACATCTAGCCAGTTTTATTCACAATTCTTAAGCCTACAGGTGGTATGGTTTTCAAGCACATTGAGACCGCTTCCTCAAGTAATATCAAGGGTGGAATATCAACTACGATGATATTCGTTCCC
This sequence comes from Acanthosepion esculentum, assembly GCA_964036315.1. Classification (NCBI taxonomy): domain Eukaryota; kingdom Metazoa; phylum Mollusca; class Cephalopoda; order Sepiida; family Sepiidae; genus Acanthosepion; species Acanthosepion esculentum. The sequence goes on along the minus strand of OZ038492.1, from coordinate 35,455,097 downwards.
GGATCTCGTGCTCGGAGGGTGAATCTTCAGTCTACTCGGCGCCGCTTCCATACTACTTACAAATATATACTAAAGCCATAAAATGAACACTTGACATCTGCCCAGCAAATGAAAGCGAAACAACTGAGTTTCAAAGTGTAAACAAAGCCGCATTATTCCATTTCCCCGCAAATATACTGATGATGTGTAATAAATGACAAAACGTGAAAATTTAAAAGAAAAATTATCCCATTGTCATGAATAATCAAGAGTGGTGAGACCTTGTTTTGTTACTCTCCTCTTTGAGAGAGCTATTTCTGTTTACTGGGACTATAAAAGGACACTATACACGAACCTTGTATTCTCAGTTGAATAAAGCTGACACCTGCTTACTTTTGTCATTACACCCATTTGTTCTGCATTTTAAAAATGTTATCCGATTTAAGCCATATTTTCATGACAAATAGAATGTAAATAACACACCTTAAATACATAATGTGATTCAAATGAAAAGAATATCGGATTATCAAAGGAACTGATGAATTCAGATCAAATATAAATCGAATATCGATCAGAATGCGACAGAATGATAGGATAAGGAACAAATTGGAAAGGTTTATAAATCTAACATGTATCTCTTTTATTAAGACTTCATGATGAGAATAAAAACGTGGAGGAGAAAATTAAATTCCGGTATTTTTATTTATTATTGCTTGGTGTCCGTTGCTTAAGCATACATCAGGTGTATCAAACTTGTCAAGAAGCGTTTGTGTGTATCGTAATCATCCTTTACTCTCCCGACCCTTTTGTTGACGACGACATCGAAGATGACAAAGACATCTTTCCCACTGGCAACGTATATATAATGTCTATCATTTATTCGGGTAGGCGTTATTTATACGATGCCAGTGAGAAAGATGTCTTCGTCATCTTCGATGTCGAAACTTTCTTAATAATATGCACCGATCATCTCGCGAGTCATTAACTGACGTCGACATCGAACATGACGAAAGCATCTATTCCGCTAGCATCGCATAAATAACGTCCATTTGTGAATTAGATAGCAGTGAAGTAGACTAAAACTTTCCGAATGGAAGGTATCCGTTTAACTCGCGTGTCTTTATTTGACGACGACATTAAAGATGACGAGGACATCTTCGCCATAGTCAACGTCTATTTTTGATTTCGATAACAAAAGATAAAAACGTTGTTAATACTAGGCATTGGTTTAAATCGGGATTCAGTAGTTGAGGACGACATCGAAGATGACGAGGACATCTTCGCCATAGTCAACGTATATATAATGTTTATCTTTGATTTCGATAACAAAAGATAAAAACGTTGTTAATACTAAGCATTGGTTTAAATCGCGATTCAGTAGTTGAGGACGACATCGAAGATGACGAGGACATCTTCGCCATAGTCAACGTATATAACTTTTATTCAGATAGCACCAAAACATATTACTTGATAGTATGCATCCGTTCGTCTCGGTATTCATTAATTAACATCGACATCGAAGATGACAAAGGCATCTACAACACTGGCAACGAATATATAACGTCCATCTTTGATTTAGATTTCAGTGAAGCAGATTAAAACTTTCTTTATCGTATACATCCGTTTATCTCTAGAGTTTTCGCTTGACAAGGACATCGAATATGGCAAAAAAATCCTACTCTACTGGAAAGATATATATAACGCCTATCGTTGATTAAGATATAAGTGAAACAGATTCAAACATTCTTGATAGTATGCATCGTTTTATCGCGATAACCATTATCTGACGGCGTCTTTGAATATGAGGTAGACATACACACCAGTGACGACGTATATATAACGTCTATCTTTATATTTATTTAGCATTGAAGCAGATTAAAGCTTTCTTAATAATGGGCATCCATTTATCACGGGGGTCTTTAAATGAGTACGATATCGAAGATGACAATACATCTACTATACTACTGAAAGTGAAGCAGATTAAAACTTTCTTTATAGTCGGCATCCGTTTATTTCGAGAGTCATTATTTGACGGCTACATCGAATGTGAAAAAGACATCTACTCCACTAGCAATATATATATATATATATATACATATATATATATATATATATATATGTACATACATACTATATATAACGCCTCAATTTGATTTAGATATTAGTAAAGCAGATTAATACTTTCTTTATAGTCGGCATCCGTTTATCTCTTGAGTCATGAGTTGACGGCAACATGGAAGGTGAAGAAGACATCTACCCCACTAGCAATATATATATATATATATATAGGTTGCCAGTTAGTAGATGGCATCGTCATCTTCGATGTCAACGTCAACTAACAACTCGCGAGGCTAATGGACGCCGATTATAAAGAAAGTTTTAATCTGCTTCACTGCTATCTAAATTAAATTTAGGCGTTATATATATATATATATATATACTTATATATAAATACAGACACACACACGCGCGCACACACACACACACACATATATATATATATATATATATATATATATATATATAAATATATATATTTTTAGAATTGGACATAGTCCGACAATTTAAAGACATTTATATTATGTATCTATAAAAAGAACGTTAAACATAATAGCGGAGTTTTAAAGTCAGTTTTGTGTATATTATCCCGCATAATACAAAGTGGTTTTATGATACCCATTCACACGTTCATTATACATGTTAACGCTGCTTGTTAAGGACTGATATTCGTAATGTTTGCTTCACCAATGAAAAGAAACAACGCACAAATTAAAAATACCAGAATTTTTATTTTTTGCCTCTATATTTCATTCTCTGATGAAGGTTTAATAAAAGCGAAAAATGTTAGTTTCATAAACGTTTCCTATTTGTTCTTTATCCTATTATAAAAAAGGAACTTAAATTTAAGCTACACGCTCAATGCGCTTGCACACCCCCGTAATGTTTGTGACCAAAATTTTGATTTCGAAAACACCATTTATTTATTTAAATTAAATACAATTTACACAAACCCAAATGAAAAGGCCATGTCCTGTATATCCCTCAGAATTAATACATGATCTGATGATTTCAAGTTTTCCACTTACTAAATCATGAACAAATATGCTATACATAAATCCTAAAATATAATCCTATTATTATTGCGACTGTCCCGTCTTTCATTAGCTAGCACAACCGTTACATTCTGTCAATACATCCCACAAATGGACTATTCCGCGTTTTGCTCGCGTGGAAGAGTTAGAAAAAATTGAAGAAAGACATAATGAAATCCTCTTTGCGACTGCTTGTCCGCTGACCTGAAATGAAATAAATACATTGATTCAATAGCTTCATCCATCGCAAGGAAAGTCGGTTCCCTGTGTCGTGCCAGAAAGTTTTTCTCCCCCCGAGTACGTCCTTCGAATTTATAAATCAACCATTCGCGCTTGCGTGTAATACTGCTGTCATATATGGTCTGGAGCCCCGGCTGTTCGTCTCAAGGTCCTCGTCAAAATCCAGAGACGGATGTGCAATGTGGTTAGCCTTGATCTGGCATCTCGTCTACAGTCTCTTTCTCACAGACGTGCCGTCGCCTCCCTCTGTCTTTTCTACAAATACTTTCACGGTAACTGCTCCGACGAGCTACTTTCGCTAGTTCCCAGACTACATGAATTTAAACGTTCAACTAGGCTGGCATCTCGGTCCGATCCTTTCACTGTCGAAACAGTTAAATGCGGCCGTCTCTTCCAATAACTTCATGTCTCGCACCTCCTTTCTATGGAATTACCCTTTCTATTACTTGTTTCCCTGATAGCTATAATCTCCAACTATTCAAATATAGTGTTAATCGACATCTCCAGATGTCCAGACATATTCCCTGTCCTTCTCTTCGTACTTTCCTCCACCACGCCTCTTTACTCTCTCTCTCCGCCTCCCTTGCGTGCTAGTGGCATCCTGCTTTGCTTGGGTTGAAATGTTAAAAAAAAAAGAAGGAAATTAAATGAAGCGAGAGAATCAGATAAGAACAGATACTACACTTTGATCTCATCCAGCGAGATTTACTTGACCCCTCCTCCCACTGAGTCAGGTTGTGACACAAGGTCAGTTTTTAACGTGGGGACACGGGTGTTTTCACTCGGGCCGCTGGTCTAAACTGGTCATAGCTTGTCCAAGCTGGTCAGAGATGGTCTAAGCTAGTCATAGCTGGTCTTGGCTTGTCATAGCTGGTCCAAGCTAGTCGTAGCCGTGATACTACCAGAAACAGGGCCGAAACTCAAGTGCCAGATAAGTATCGAGCGATCGAATCTCAGCCAAAAGGCCGGGAAGCAAGAGCGACAGCGATAAATGCGGCATTTTTAAGACGCATTGTATCGAACAACGGAAACTGTGTAAGTCAATCGTGAAAAATTCAATTACCATAAATTAAATAAAATGACATCATCTGACCAATTAGTTTAAAATTATATTAAGAGAAATGTTCTTAACACGAGGATTTGGTGAGGAAGCAAGCAAGAAAGAAGGAAATAAGGAAAGATAAAAGTGTTTAACGTTCCTGCCAATACCTCACAAATAATGTACTATTCTGTTTTAATCGCGTGAAAATAGAGGAAACGACACTACTTCCTGGGTAAATAAAGACAAGAATTTAAAATGCAGATCTTTCTAAGCGTAGATTAGATGTGACACAGGCCTAATGCATGCGACTCCCAGTGAGGATCGAACTCACTACATAGTCATAACTGATCTAGCAAGAAAACCTGGCTAAGTATTACTCCACGTCAAAGTACCCAGACATATTTTAAATTGTTTAATGGCTATTTCACTAAAATGGAAAAAGTTTTCAATTTGAAATCTTTTCATTTGTACCCACTTCTTAAAATAATGACCAGCATTCATATTTATGATTTTAATTTCAATATTTTGTTAAAGTTGTGGAGCCCAAATATTTCTACGGATATATTGTCGTACATGTTTCCATGGGCTTATTCAATCATTAACTTAAACGTTAAGTATTAAGATTCATCAGAAATTTTAAATAGGAAAACCGTGGAATTTTCACGGGTTTTTCTAATAATAATAATAATAATATAAACCGCTTCACGGTAAATACTCTAGCCGTACCAAACAAGCTGATGTAGACAAAACCCGTACCCATCAGTGGCTACGTAGTGCAGGGTAAAAAGCTGAATCCAAAGTTGAAACCTGCACAGAAACAATGCTTCTTAACAAGATATTATCAAGCACACATTCTGAAAAATCGTATTAACCCAAAAGGCAAATTCTATGATAAATATCCAGGAACAATTGATCATTTTGTATCAGCTTGCGCGGTATTAGCACCCACTGAATATAAAACACGGCATGACAGAATGGGCCATTATCTGCACTGGAAAATCTGCAACTTTTAAGGAAAGGAAACTGCAAGAAATTGGTATGAACACCACCAAGACCCGGTTACGGAGTTAGAAGCTATAACAATTTTATGGGAGTACACAATACACACAGAACAATCAAAGCTAATCGTCCAGACATCGGGATTAGAGAGTGCAAAGACTAAAATGCTTCTATGGATATGGCAGTCCCTGCAAACTGCAATGTATCTTTGAAAATCTTCACTAAACTATCAAAATACAAGAACCTTCAAATCGAAATCTCAAAAATGTGGCACATGAAAACATCCACAATTCCAGTTGAAGTTGGAGCCCTCAGATTGATTGGAAAAGATTCCAGTAGACACATTGAATGAATCCCTGGTAGCCTAGGCATTAAAGAAAAAAAAAAGTAAATCAAGTTGTCCCGTTTATAGTTGGCGCACTGGGTAATATCTCCAAGAATCTGCTTCGCTAGACGCCTTGAGGGTGCCTAACATCATTGGTTTTGCGCAGGTGGCAGTACTGCTTGGAACAGCTCATGTGCTGAGGAAAGTATCGTGTCAGTAAGCTGAATGTAGGAGCTGAGATATGGGCATTATCACCCGGCTTTTGATCAAGTGTTAGAAAACTTGGCATCCATCGAGCAGAAGCCATTGTCATGCCAAGTTCATTGTGCGGAATATTCTCATACCGGAGATATGCTAATAGCATTAGTGGCAAAACTGCTTGGATCAGCTGAGAAAAAGTGTTTTGTCTGTAAGCTGAGGATAGGAGATGAGATATGCGCATCCTCGCCCTGCCAAAACATCTAGAGGTCGGAGAGAATATCAAATAATAATAATAATAATAATATGAGATTGTTACCTAATTGACGTTGTCTGCCAGATTCCCTCAAAGAAGAAAAGAAAAATGAGAACTATAAAAATTTATAGTACGAAATCAAAAGAATAGGGAAGTGACAAAATATAGAGTTTATGACTGTTTTAATCAAAGCATTTAGTAGAAAGTTCAGAGAAGTTTGCCCAGTGGTTGAAAAAGATTTACCAGTGATATTGCAAAGAAAAATAGAAGATAAACAACTACAATATTTTTTATCAAAGTAATATGGTAAGTTAACTTCAGTGATAGTAAGAGAACCAGTATTTTCAACGTGATATGGTCGTAAACCTGACTGAAACCGAGATGCCTGGACAGGACGGATAATCTTGCAGATTCTTGTTTGAATTTTAATCGAGAATCTCAAATTGCGTAGCACAAGCAGCAAACCAATGTCTGCTAGGAACAGCTTATGCACTGGGGAAAATATTGTGTCTGTAAGCTGCTAGTAGACACTGAGATCCTCACCCGGCCGAATCATCTAAGAGTCGGAGATGATATCAAAAATATTAATTATCATCGGTTTCATCGCGTATAAATTGATTTTTTCTTTGCTGATCACTTCTTTTATGAGGATGGCGTTGATGACTACATTCACCGCCAACGTGTGCAGGTTCAAGACTAGAAGCTTCCAGTTTCACCAAAACCTGTTCCTGTCATTCATTCACTATCACCGTTTGGATTTGCAAGAGTTGGCTGAAAGTGAAAGCAAATCAGAGTAACAGACAGTGCTGATAGCGTAGAATTATTTAAGGTGGACCTCAACTTGCCCAGAAGTGACCTACACACTTGATTCCATGATCTATCTCTGTGGAACATATGGAATGAGACATGCAGAATCTAGTTATGAAACTGCAACGGACTACCGCTGACTTTTATAATGTGGCGCCTTCTCTAGCATGTCCGTCATGCGTAGCCCTCTTCATCCGCTGGTAATAACTGATGAATTCTGTCGTAAACATCATTCACTTCTTCCAATGTTGGAGACTTTGAAATTTGTGTGGATCCAACGTCTTCGATCTTACCGCCAGGAGTTTCTAACTGACGACAGCATCGTTCTCAGAGTCACTGAACTACGCAAAGCCCTTCACCACGGCAAGGATCGGCCTTCAGAAGAAACACACACACACACATAGACGCATAGATATATTTTACACTAATAATACATGAATAATAATAAAATAAAAAAAATGAATTAAGGTTTGTTAAAATCTGGTTTCTATCAAAAGGCCAGTGCCGTTCGCATCCTCTCTCGTTATTCCCTTTCTCCCCTCTGGTGGCGGTAACGGAGACGGCTATGAAGACCCGGTCTACTCCTGAAGAGCCATGAGCAGAAGTCACATAGGGGGTGTGGTGGTAGACGCGACTGTGCAAGTGGTAGAAAGCGAAGTCAAAGAGAGTTTGACAAGGTCATTCGCGTGAATCTGTCCAGAAGCGCCACTCTCGCAACTCAATAATTATTGAGACAGGCGATATGCGGCAAACATGGTTGCATCGATCTGCCGGATGCTTGGTCTGTCAAGGTCCGTCTTGATTACGCTAGTTCGACTGGCGCTGCACTCTTCCGCCGGTGTGATAGTTGAGTTCGTGTAGATCTCTGCCTATTCCACCATTGAGGTCTTCTATCTTCTATCAGGATGAACTAAAAAAACTGAAATAAAACTGAACACTTTCGAACTAAGCTGTTTGACAGACTCATTTCTAAGAATAAGAGAAAAAAAAAGAAATAAAATACATGCATTAACTCATTAACTCACTCGAACTATAACTGACGGCTGAAGTTGAACATCCTGCCCAGCTGGTTTAAGAAAATGTCCGCCATTTTGTATCAGAATAAATATCCATTATGATAAATAATAATTTGGCTGAGTTTTCGTCATTTTCTACGTAATAATCATAATCCTAACCATTAAACATCAAAGGGAATAATAGGCAGTAATAAAAATGAAGAAACATTAAAACGACCGCATTATTTAAGAAAGTCTTTAAAAGTAATTTAAATATTCTCCTGGAGAATTTCGTTTAAGTCCAGAAGGTTTACATAAAAGCCATTTTCGAAGTAGTAAATAGCAATGACTTACCAATGACATTATATAATTGTAATACTTACTTCATTGTTTTGTATATCATATTAGTGTGTTCCGAATGTAATTACGTATCTCCCTGTTATGAATTATGAGTCAAACAAGGCTGAATACTAGTAAAAGGCCACGAAAATTAGTTTACCAACTATTTTATTAATGATTGACTGATTTGTTTTACAGCTTGTCAAAATTTTACAGGTTATTTAAAGCCAGATTTTTACAATATTTACTTTTTTAGATTGCAACATAATTTGGCGATAGTAAATACTTATTGATACAATTTCTACTAATTAACTGGGAGGAGAAGAGCTATTTGAGTACCATTTGGTATTCCCAATTGTATATGAACGGAAATGAATTATATAGAACACAAATGGAATTGGAACTCGGCTCTGCAATTTCCAATTCCGAGGTGTTAGCCATTACATCCCACGCACATCCAAGTTTACAGCACTTTGTATTACCAAGCGGTTACCCATACTCGTACTGACTTGGCTCCATGTTCCTTAACTTCGATGAACTTGCGAGAACCGGCTGCGAGAGCCGGTGTTTTAACGTGCTATGACCGTAAACCATAACTTCTATTAGGGTGTTAGCTGAGTAATTACGTATTTCACTACCGTGAATTCTGAGTCAATCAGAACATAAAAATCGTTGTATGGTAGAAAACTGTTTCTAGAATTCGTGATCTCTGCTATCAGGATTTTCGGAAAGTAATTACGTATTTCACTGCTACGAATTACGCGTCAACAAAGTCAGAACCAATGTTGAATGGTAGCAAAGTGTGTCTAGAATTAGTTTTTCATCCCTTCTGTTAAGGTGTTAAGAAAATAATTACGGACTTCATCGCTATGAATCAACCAACAAAAGGCTGAACCAATGTTGAATCTTTGGAACTTGCGTTTCCTCTCTTCTATCCGATATTCGTATTTAGTGCATTTTAAATCTCAATTAGGAAAAAGTGCAAGCAGAAAAGTTGCGTTCCTCGTGCGCTTTCGCCTAAGGAAACGGACACTAGATCGTATAGTCTTATCATCTTCAAGTCGAGTCAACCGTCATCATTCTTACACACCCTCATAAAAGTCAATTACTTCTTCCATTTACGTCCATACAAGAAGCACACGAGGGATTTTCTGCGTGGTATTAGGTTAACTTTTTTTTAGTAAAGTTACTGATATTTCAAAAGTTAGCCCAGTTCATCATTGCGTAACTGTAGCTGAGAATGCAGTGAAGAGATAATCAAAATGGAATAGAACTGTCGTATCTGGGCTGGAGCTGTATAATCCACACTTTCTAGACTTAACAGAGTTTCAAAAAGGTTCCACCATTTGCAGAATTCTATTAACCGGGAATGTTAACTTTCAATTTTTGCAACGCATTCTTACAGGTGATGAAAAATGGGTTTTGCATGTCAACAAAAATAAACAGCGGTTATCACAACATGAGAAATCAGGTCCAGCACCAAAAGCAGGACTCCAATCCACAGAAGTCCTTCCTTTCTGTCTATGTGGAATATTAATGGATCATCCATTGCATGCATGAAAGGGCCGTTCACTGCAGAGGTTTAGAGCCATTCGTTTGGTTAAATGGATAAATGATTCATTAAGTCGAAAGTGTCTTGCTTCGGCGAGACCTGTTTTGAACCCGAAAATACGGTCATTTATTTAAAATTGGCACAAATATCCTTCATGATACTTCTTTATCTAATTATTCTATGAAACCACCTTTGTCTTCAATGACTGCTTATATTCGGGCTCGATGCCGTCTGCAAACTGCAATTAAGTGGCCCCTATTCATTTTGGACATCACCTGGTCAATGGCGGGCTTCACTGCAGCTATGGTGTTATGAGGATGTCGATTAGTCTCCCTTTCAACGACGCTCCACGCGTAATAGTCCATAGGATTTAAATCTGGCGAGTTAGGGGGCCACCCGTTGGTGGTTACATGATCGTAAAACTTCTCTGATAACCAGTCCTGGGTTACAATGGCTTTGTGAGATGGTGCAGTCAGGTTGAAAGACATATGGCTTTCAATTGCATACTTTATTTATCCAGGGCTTAAGAAACGTTTTAAGAACATTTGTGTATCCAACAGCATTGACCCTAAGACATTGTGAGAAAATGTAAAGTGGCATGACATGACCTTCACTGCTGACAACTCCTAAAACCATCACAGTAGCCAGTGTGCATCACCCTGGGTATTTGAGAAGGAGATGCACATAGCCACCTGTCATTCCGTCTATTTGTTTTCTGATCTTGGTCAAAGATTTTTTTTGTCAGAGAAAAACCAAAGCATGCCCTGTTCGTGGAGATTTTTTACTTTGTTCACCAACAGTTTTGAAGGCATGAGACAGTTTTATTGTGTCCTCGTCGATATGAATTGGCCTTTCCTCATTACATATGACTCATATCGAATGTCCTCATGTACCACGGTTCTGATGGTCCACTCTGATACCTGGAGTTATTTGGCGATGGAACTCATTGATCTTCCGTGGTTCTATTCTGGTATTCTCACGGTACAGGGCGCTGTGAATGCTTTTTTATTTTTGAGACAGGGGAAACATTGCCATCACATCCCGCTAGCTCCAACCGAACCTTATAAAATTGTGATTTAAAAAATCAGTATCATTTTACCTGTTGCCAGATCATTTATCTGGCAACAGGTAAAATGATACTGATTTTTTAAATCACAATTTTTTCCAGCTAAAGTAACAATGGCTGCATATATTTTGATTTCTTGTGTTAACATCTTCCTCTGACTGTGTTATCTGAAATAAAATAAAAATAATATAAATGATTTGAGTGTGTAGTGAACTTAAGACAATATGTCCTCAAATAGCACTCGCACCCTGTATATATATATATATATATATATATATATATATATATATATATATATATATATATATATATATATATTCACTTACCTGCAAACATTAGGTGTTGTCGTAAGGATGGGTAAATGAAAATGAAGATAAATATTTTATTATGAGTCTTAGATACGATTAAGTAATATACTGTCCAACGGACTTCTATTGCCTCTGGTCTCTAATTTGCCTCAGCAGCTTTTCTCGTCTGATTGCGACACATTTTTTTTATTTTCCTTTTATTTCTAGCTTTAGGCTTATTTTTTCTCTTTTGTTGTAACTCTTTGTTTACAAAGGTAACAAAAAATTTAATTTTAATTTAAA
>OZ038492.1:35426117-35438617 GCA_964036315.1 Acanthosepion esculentum | reverse complement strand
TACCGTGGATAATTTGTTTAAGCATGGGCAACATTCTATACAACACTTTATTTTCTACGATTTTACACCACTATGATATGCACACAGCCACAAACAGATAAAGAAGCGTAGATGGCAACAATCGAATGGAGTAACTTGGACGCATTCACAAGACGTTAAATTACAAAGAGAACGCAGATAAACCGAACAATAATTCAGTCTAAAAAAATTCGAAAAACGTCGGAAAACATCTTAAAGGGTGATTAAAAAGAAAATAAACGGAAGAGGAGGAGACTTATCACATCTATTACCGGTGACGTTTTAAAGAGAGAAGTGAACGAGCTTTACGGTGTCCTGTGACAAATGACCCGTTACTCGAAAATGCACCATTGTTTATTACTTAATCGACTGCTATTGTTTTGCTTTTTTATTTTTTGTTTTTGTTTTCCCAGGAAGAATTATCGAAAAAATATGAAAAGAAAATGGAAATGAACTACAACAGAAGAAAACTAAAAAAAAAAAAATTTAAAAAATGGCGGTAATAAAGCGAGAATTTGAAGAAGAAAAAAACGAAAGAAATGTTTAATTTTTGTCACGAACACAGAAGAGAGCCACAAATGACAATGAGTTAGAGACACGTCGGTAAAATATATTCATGAAGAGGGAAGTAATTACACACACACACACACACACACACATACACACACACACACACACACACACACACATATATATATATATATATATATATATATATATATATATATGTATATGGGATAACGATATATATGTTTTTATATATCAAGAAAGATATGGAGGAAAGGTCTCTGACGAATTAGAAGAACGATTTCGTGTGACGAGTTTCCTCCCTATTGACATCACCGGACTAAGTTTGTTTACGGTGATCTGACTACGCATGCGTACAAGAGAGTGACACTAAGAATTTTAAATTTTGACAATATCTTTTAATTTTTTTTTTTTAATAAATTTGTCTTCTAATCATGTGTTTTGGGTATGTAATCTATCCAATTTCATTTAGATTCTTTTTCTTCCTGTTTCCATCATCTTTGATTATTAAGTATCCGACATTGTGATAATAGAAGATCCTCCAAGAATGGTGAAATATAGGAACCTGGACACAAATTTACTGTGGTTGAACTAGCGATTAAAGCAAATCTCTAAACATTTTCGTCTGTGCGAATTATTTTCTCTTTCAATTAGAGTAGCATTTTTCATGTCGAAACTGTGGTCAGTCTCGTTGCCTTGAACAACAAATGTGTTTTGTGTGTTGTTTTGTAAAATGTATTGTAGCTTAGAAAAGGTTGCTGAATGAAGAATAACCAAAACGGAGATTGGAAATGGTAATCTTTTATAACATCAACAAAATACAATACTCGCCAGCGGCGTAAAGTAGGTAAACCACTGTTAGTGGTGGACTACTTAGACAGCATATTAACCCTACTTAAAATAGTGTCCAACGTATTTATGAGGATTGGGACACACACATTATTGTTCATAGGTAGGGTATATAACAAAATGTCTCTTTTGTTTTCATATAATCTTTTATTTAAACCTCTTGAGGTTTCACCAATACATATACATATATATATATATATATATATGTGTGTGTGTGTGTGTGTGTGTGTGTGTGTGTGTGTGTGTGTGTAGATATATGTGTGTGTGTGTGAGCGTATATTGACATAACCTCTAGTGTGCTCATATTATGTTTATTTATTTCTCGAGCTTACTCTTAACTATTAGGCATAAACAACAACAAAAATGGAAATGTTTGGTTTCCCCTCTCCCTTTCCCTTAATTCCGTAGCGACTTATATATAGCGCCTGTCAAAGAAGTGGTCAAACATATTCTGAAGAAGGCATTGAAACTTGAAAGTGTCTCTCACCATGCAATGTCTACATTCCTGATATCTATAAACGTCCCCGTCTATAAACGATACTGGCCGTATATTCTGAACAATTTCTGATCCAAAAATATCGGCACTGTTGCTATGGTAATCAAGGTAAAGTGCACAGAGTAAAGCTGCATATACACTAAGATATAACGTTCTCGTTAGCTTCCGTTGTTTATAGAAATCCTTGGAAGGAAGGTGTGTAGAGTGTGGTCGTCTTACTACCTCACAGAGTTTTCATTGGCAGCATATTCCCCAGATCTCGCCGTTTGCGTCTTTTTTGCTCTTCAGAAATCAAATCCCACTTGAAAAGAACAAGATGTCATGTCAAGGAAACTCAAGAGAATTTGATGAGGCAGCTGCTCGGTATCCCCCCCCCCACAAAAAAAGGAGTTCAAGGAATTCTTCCATCAATGGAACCGACGATTGATAAATTATGTGGCTTCAGAAGTGGGGGTACTTCGAAAGGTATTAAATGCCGAATTGATATGCGTTGTAGTTTCCTTTTCAATCAACACTTGCATATATATATATATCGTGGACTCTCTTGTCGTTGATCGACGCGGGCTGTTAGCCAAGGCCTATCGGGGACGATATTACGGCGTATACGGGTCAGGCAACTCAGTTTCTAGGAACCGGCAGTCAGACAACCTGCACATGTGTTTTGATTATAATGGTGAAGGTTTTGTGCAGAACCAACCACATTTTATATATATACTAGCAGCATGGCCTGGCGTTGGCCGTGCTTAATTCAAAAATCGTACGACTCATACAACAATCGCTATCACTTGACTTATAATAATGCTAATGTTTAGTATAGACCTTAGAAAAAATTCGCAGTGTGAGATAGTCAAGAAGTTTGGGTTACACGTGAAATAGGCAGTGAAGTACTGAGGTGTACTGGGCCGCGTAGTAAAGGCAGTACACTTCAACTTACAGTGAAAACAGTAACGTGGAGGTAAAATAGGTTGGGCAAACGATTGAGCAAATAAGTAACTTGCGACAGCAGTTAAATGTCTAATAACAAAACTGAACTACGAAAAAGTAGAAATAGGTATGGAACGCTAAGATGCACTGGGCTGCACAGTAAAGGCAGCACGCACAGATAAAATGGGTAATGCAAACGTTTAAGCAAATAGGCAGTGAAACCCTGAGGTGTACTGGGCCGCGCAGTAAAGGCAGCACACTTCAACTTACAGTGAAAACTGTAACGTGGAGGTAAAATATGTTGGGCAAACGATTGAGCAAATAAGTAACTTGCGACAGCAGTTAAATGTCTAATAGCAAAACTGAACTACGAAAAGGTAGAAATAGGTATGGAACGCCAAGATGGACTGGGCTGTGCAGTAGAGGCAGCACGCGGAGATAAAATGGGTAATGCAAACGTTTAAGCAAATAGGTAACTTGCGGTAGCAGGAAGCTGTCAATAAATCTAAGGACAGATGCGTTAATGGCGATCAAATCAAGACGTGAGTGCGGATGCAGCCGCGCTGAAGGAATTTAAAGGGAGCATGACTTGTCATTGATTGGTGTAGCCTGAACAATGGCCATGACTTAGACCAATGAATGAGCTCACGCAAAATGGAAGATGCTAGCCCGTATTCACACACGCGCGCATGATTTGGCAAGCGCAAGGCTTGGCTGTAAACGGGGTCAAGCTGCTTGGCTCTAACGCACGTGATGCCGGCGATGAGAATGCAAGGAGCTGCAATGAAGCGTTTGCTCGTTTGGTTTGTGCAGCAACGAAAAGCCGCTAACCGTTTGCCGGCATTAGCTTTGAAATGGATTTAGCGCAAAAACTCCTCGTCAGGTCTGGGATGCGGCCTGAGCAGGGGGACAAGGTTTAAAGAATTGGAAAATCGACTGCTGAGTACGGAACGATTTTCACTCAGCACGTATGCGGGTTTTTTTTTTTCAGTAAAGACGCGAATAAAGGAAGTGCTTATTTTGGTAAGATGCGACGATTAAAGCAAAAGTGTTGACAAAGTCGAATATGTCATTTGTGGCTCAAAGTCAGACCTGGTAGCAGGGATAAAAAAGCCGAATTTCAATGGCCCCGCACCCATTCCAGAATTTGAGGTCAAATGTTTTCTTCCACTCCACTGCACGCACTGACCTGTTTAGCGTGACCTTAAATTAATCTGAATTTAGGAAATACCCAACCGGAAAAACATTTTTATGGGTTGACCGATTGTCGATATGCACTCTGTTTGGAGGGCGCTCAGAGTTGAAACTTCACATGGTGACTCCTCATAAATCCGGTCGGTTTTCGAAAAAGACCGCCATGCGGTTCAGGCGCAATCTGGTCGTATCGGTTTTTGGGTTTTATCGATTTTCCGCGCTGTTTAGGGGTCCGTGGTTACGAAACTTCTGGACAACACTTCTAATGGTAGACTCTAAGAGGGTGTCAAATTTGGTTGAGATGCGATCATTCTTTCTGTAAGCAGACTTTTTCGATTATCGATTTTTTCGGAACCTGAATCCGAACTCAAAAATCGGGCTACGCAATGTTCTTACGGCAGCCATTTGCAAACTTGTGGTGAAAACCGCATCGAAAAAAAAGGAAGAATAGTAAGATATGTAATCCGGTGTTCTTATTGATATTTTTATTTTTACAAAACAGTGCTCAATGTAAATTTACAGAGTATAAATATTATAAATTAATTGATTTAAAAATATGGTTTCATTGCTTTACAGTAATTACCATGTTTCAATGACAGAAAACAAAAACCTCAAATTCAATTATATTAAATTAAATGCATTAGTTCTGTTTCATCTTCAAGCGAATTTTGGAATTGAAGATGATCCAGAACTAATGCTTTTAATTTGATATAATTGAATTTGAAGATTTTTTCTGTTTTTGAAACATGGTAATTATTGTGTAGCGATGAAACCATATTTTTAAATCATTTAATTTATAACATATATATATATATATATATATATATATATATATATATGTATATATCGTTATTTATTGCAAAAATGCCAATTTCTTTCAATATGAAGATTGTTTTAAACATAACCCAAATTCAATGAAGAAGGATTACATAGGATAATATATGTTTTTGAATTGGACAAAGTCCGACAATTTATTTAAAGGCATTTATGATATGTTTAACGTTCTTTTTATAGATACAAGTATTTAAGCAAATGCTCTGTTTTATAATAAACAGTATTAAATAACATTTACATTCAGGCCGGTAAATGTTATTTAATACTGTTTATTATAAAACAGAGCATTTGCTTAAATACTTGTATCTATAAAAAAGAACGTTAAGCATATCATAAATGTCTTTAAATAGGATAATATCTATCATATTTTAATCTCTAACCGAGTCCACTTAACCGACCTCTAATTCTCAGTACAATTTGTAACATAATCTTTAAGCAATTGTTAATATTCATTAAATGTCCTTCCCAATATGCCGACTTTTTAACTGTTGCTCAAACATGCATATTTCACGTTTCCGATCTTTTGCCATTTTGAAAATCGCGCAGAGTGACTCATATAAAAAAATTATAATGAATTCATAGTCTTATAATAGAACGTGCAATAAAATTTTCGTCTGGGGTATGATTATTTTCCGGGACTTTATGGTAGGGCATGGATTAATAAAAGTACTGAATGGTAAGAGAAAAAATAAGAAAATGCGAACCAAATCAAGTGTCTTTCTTATAAAGCTCAAGAATAAATCATCATACATGACACAGGATTACTGGGACGGAGATATTGGTTGGCAGTCCACAAAGAGTAAACTTGACTACACATAGTGAACGCAGTCAGTTATGTGCCATGTTTGATACACGCTTAGGATATTATGTATCTTTCGATACATGGCTCACTAGGCAGATTTTTTCCGCGCAGTAGGTTGCCATTTCTTTCTGTGGTAGACCATCCTATAGAACCTGCTATTTACCCATAGCTGACGGAGGCGAACAAGATTCATATATTTCCCAAATATGATGGATTCAACTGAAATTCGAACTCGGTTCTCCGATTCCGCAATCCGAGACGCTATCCACTACTCCACCGTGCCAGCTATGGTTAAATAGCAGGACAGACCGTGTTACCTTGGATGGCAACTGGTCTACTGCAGAAAGAAATGACAACTTACTGCGGGAAAAAATCTGCCTCGTCAGTCATGTATCACGCATGGCACATAACTGACATGGTGAACTAATAAATACTATAGATTTCAAATAAATTGGTGTATAAATCAGTTATTACGAATTTAGTAGAGTAGGTGCGGGAACTGGACAGGGCTGGTAGGGAAGTTTTATGTAACAGAGCAAGATGCTATCAACGATCCAAGATAGAGGAAAAGTCACAAAATACATGCTGTTCACTTTATCCAATTTCTTGTGTTGCATTTCCGTGTCAAATACTATGTTTTGGGTCTGTTTATATAGTAAGTTTCACTTGCTTAAAACGTACATCTCTCAGATTTCACCATCCGGAAGTAATTTATTTTTAATCATTTCACCCCCCAAACAACAAGATAATAAAGCCACTAAGACTCAAGTGGTTACTGAATGTTCGAAAAAATGAAAAAAGATATACTATTAACGAGAAAGGACAATAAAATAACTGGAATTAAGAAGACAGAACATAACCATTGACATTAGATCCAAATTTATGAAGCTCAAAGTTGACTGGAAAGCAAGAAACAGGAGGAATGTTCCATAAGAGAAAAGTGCCATAGAAGGAACTGTTAGCATAGAACTTACGGTCATATATAACCATTTTTCGACTATTTCAGGGATACCATTAATTCACAAGTTTTGTGAGTTTTGATCCTTGTTCCGACCCAGTTTAGTGATGATAGCAGGAACCATGAACGGGGTTAGATTTATATAATTTTCCTCTGGGATAAGTTAACTTTGGTGTAAAATCAAGCGAATTATAATTATTCCGAAGCACCGACATGTATTAAGAATCTACAGGCAACAGAGGGAAGTCAGAAGTGGATAGGCAGATGACATGGCGTCGATAGTAGACACGGGGAGTAAACTACAGTCACTCCGACATTAGGTAGTAAAGGAAAGCGAGAGAAAAATAAAAGGACCAAGCATCAATAGTCAGAATGAATAATGTATGGTTGCCAGCGAAAGGAACACTCCTGAGATGCCAACTACATATTGGAGATACCAAAATCAAAAAAAGTGCAACAATTTATATATCGCGCAATTGTTTTAACAGAGGGCGAAAATACGTTGGACGGACATTTTCGTCCCGAACAATTGTGTACCAGATAATTGTGTCCCTGAACATTTGTGAACCTAGACAAATACGTTCCTGTATAATTGCGTACCTGTGATAATATTTTGAAGTTACCATTTTTTTAAAGAGTTGTTTAATATATAAATTTAGACACCAATACTTTTAATTACTCTAAACAAGCAACAATACAATTACCATTAATAAAATAATGAGAAAAAAATTTATTTTAACCTTTGAATCCCTGCGTTCCTGAACAATTTTAACCCTTCTGCCTGAGCTCCTGAGTCAAAATTCGCACATAATCGGTATTTAATGTTTCACGGTAGATATAAAAATAGTTACAAGTGTTTACCCAGCGTTCAACTGGTGACTGGGCATTAAGTCATTTTTCTTTACCACTTTCAACCGGTGACTGGGCATTACGTCATTTTTCTCTATCACCGGTAAAGCGCTGCTCAGAGATCAAAGGGTTAAAGCAAGAGAAAATTAAGCTAGCCGTTTCTGTGCACTGTAGCAGTGCGTACTACAGATTCTGGATTTTATAGATTATATCTTTATTTGGAACCCATGGCAAAGTTTCGAAAATCAAACACTGGTGGAAAAAATATATGTGGACGAAGAAAATTACAGCTACCACTATCATGAGAAAAATGCCGACGAAACAAAAACATACTGGCGATGCGTTTTAAACAAAAATTAACTTTTAATTATTTTATTTCATTCCTTTAGATGTATGATTACTCCTATGTTTTTGTTTTTTTTAATTTATGGTAATTGCCTTTAAAAGCTTCAAAAGATTATCAGAGGTACGCAATTATACAGGGACGCATTTGTCTAGGGATGCAAATGTCCAGGGACGCAATTGTGTGGTTCGCAAATGTTCGCGATGCTAATGTTCAGTACGCAACTGTCCTAGAAACGGAAAATACGTCACCGAAATCTGAAGACGAATTAGAAGAGCGAAGAGGTCTTTCAAAAGCTAAGTAAAGTATTAAGAAAAGGAAAAATATCATTGGAAACAAAGAAAAGATGATTGTACTGTTGTGTAATCTTTGTGCTCCCAAATGGCGGTGAAATGCTGAAAAACCTCAACCCAGATTTAGAAAAGATTTGAAGGAACAGAAGGATAGTGAGAATATTGTAACGGGACGTGGCCTTTGTTCAGCCATACTGTCGCATGGAAAAATGTTAGTAACTTGAAGTATTGAGGGACTTGATAACTAAACAAAGGATTAGAGAAAGTCGGAGAAAAAACATGGGAGAGTAATTAACTGGACTTGAATCTGATAAAAAAAACGTCTCGTTTAAAATATTAAGTTAAACCCATAAAACATGGGTCAGCAACCTTTTTGCAAACTATGTACTGACTTAGGGTTTTAAAATCATTTATTGTGCCAACTTCATACATATTTTTATACAAGTCAAGGTCAATATGCCTGTTCTACAATATATTTTATATAGTAATATATAGTCTATATACTTTAGTATATATTAAAATTGAAACAGCTAAATATCTTCTTTGTAGTGACTATCGGTTAGGAATTCGTGATGTCATTTCCGGATGCGTGCCATTGGAAATTTCTTGGCGTGCCACGTGCGGCACGCGTGTCGTAGGTTGCTGATCCCTGCTATAAAATATTTATGAGAAAGGGCATCGGAAGAGGTTGAACTAATATTAAACTAAGCAAGATTTAGTAAGTTTCGGTATAGTTGACGCCACGGTCCAACTCCATAAGCGCAAGGAAGTTGGAATGACGTAACTAATGCGTTGCCAAATGTTAGATCGCGCAAGAGTTTCTTTATTTAGAGACCTATTCGTCGTCCTTCCATTGATTTCAATGTAATTTTGGAAACTTAAAATTCAGGCCAAAAGTGAAAAAACCTTCGTGGCCGACCGTCTAGTTTTTTTTTTAATTTTTTACAGAAGGTTCTTTGTTTAAGACGCTATTTAATCTTCCATATATTCCGGATGTAAGTCTATATAAATAAAAAACGCATGCGTACGAATCCGTATGCATATCAGTCGGGCAGGCAGTCATTCAGTATCAGAAAAAGCTGAACAGAACGAGTTAGTTCAGTTGGAGACGCCCACATGCCCGCCCAAATATCATACATTAGAAAAAGTGTAGCATAAACGTAATTCATTAAGACGTCTTTAAGTACCTCAAGAGTAGAAAAAGGTAGATTGAGATGATTAAATTAGAATATCAGAAATGTGTAGTTAGGACCCTTTGGAAACACAAGGAGTCGTGTATATATATATATATATATATATATATATATATATATATATATATATATATATATATATATATATATATTAAACAAAACCAAAAAACGTTGACGGAATCAACGTATGGCTTATCAAAACCTAAACTCTTATCCATATACAGTCCCGAATAAAAACGACAATACTGAAAAGAGAAAAATAGCCTGAAAGCACACTTAACTAATCAGTAAAATGCTCGTAGCCTGGATTGCCTCGAACGAGGAAAAAAAGCTTACCAACGTCAAATCATATGAAAGGATGGCTCAAGTCGTGACTCAAGTTTCCTGCGCACGCAATCTTCAGACGACTTCAACCTGTGAAGATATATTGCCTGTGTACGTATTAGTTGGATTTAGAATCCGAACACAAATTGCTAAATCATACAAATTAGAAAACTTTGATATTGACACGGCGTAGTTAAGTAGACGTCTTCAGAACAGATACACACATTTCTCTTTCATTCTGACCTGAAGGCGCCTAGTTTGCCTAACAAAGGCGAAATGCGTTTTCAATAAAATATTGTATACACACACACACACACACACACACACGCACATATATATATACCGTACGCTGATGGCTTAGTGGGAGAAGTTCGGACTGACGCAAATTCAGTCGGGTTTCGATCCTAGCTAGAGGCAACCGGACGTCTAGCCACACTGACGAGCTGTGAAACAGCGAAACAGTCTGTCTGTGGATGACAAAAATATATATATATATGTTTCCATCTATCTGTGTGTCTCCCAATTTTTCTCTTTCTATGGGATTGTATCTCATATATATATATATATATAGATAGATAGATGGAAATATATATATATATATATATATATATATATATATATATATATATATATATATATATTGGCAGCATGTTTTCATTGAGACATGCTTCATTGAATAATTTAGACAAGTTTTGTTTACTTATTTTAACTGGATCCTTTCATATCCCCGGACAAGTTTTTTTGGGTGTCATTATTAAGGGATGAGAGAAAATCGCTGTGTTGATACATATTATTTTATTCCGAGTACTTTCGACATAGCACAATGTGATAATCAGAGTGTTGACTATTTCAAGAGAAATATTGTAGTGATCATCATTTTCAAAGAGAAAATCGCTGTATTCATCTGAAAGCTAATTATTTTACTTGTGAAATGAAGAACGCTGAGTGAGTACGGGATCATCTGACAACGCTTCAGGGGAGGTAACTAAGTATCACGTCTCGAAAGTTTTTTTTAAGAAATGACTATTAAACCTATTAGTGCAGATCTTGATATGTTAACTATCTATTGTGAACATTTTAAAACATGTGTGCAGTATTCATAATTAATTTTATTAAGGTTTGGTTTCAGTTTTTTTTTATATAGATAGATTCGAGAATTTTTAATTTACGTTTATTATTTTCGTGAAAAAGTACAGATGCATTTTCAACAGGAATTTTTGTGAATCGACAATGTGAAGAGATATGCTGTTGTAAATGCAAAAAATCTTAGATTCAAATGAAAATTCAGCCGCCGAGACAACGTCGTCGTAGTGTGTCCAACATAAATATTATTTTATCCGTCGGAGATACAATCTCCCAGAGGACATTTAAATTTATATGATATATATGTGTGTGTGTGTGTGTGTGTGTGTGCGTGTGTGTGTGTGTGCGTGTGTGTGTGTGTGTATGAGAGAGCCACAGACAGACAGAAAGACAGAGAGAGGTGGGCGCGTTAACGTTTGTTTTGGCCTGGTTGCGATTATGAGACAAAAGTAGATGTGTCCGTTTGAAGTCAAAAGACGCCGGAACCGATATTTTTAGGGTAGTGGTTGAGAAAATAAAACATACCTATAGCTCGAGATACATACACGAAACAATCCATGTATTCAGTTAAAGGCAAAAAAAAATTGATAATGACTAAAACGCTCAAACATACAAAAGATTTGGACAATGTCTACATAATGTCAGCTTTTTTCTAATGAAATTTGTATAAAATGACCAAATACACAATTATATATATATATATATATATATATATATATATATATATATAGCTGGCCACACGTATTCGAGGATACCCGTCTAATGGAGCGGCTAGCCAATCCCTATTGCAGACACTTATTCAGGCACATTTGTGTTTATTCAACACCCACAGAGCGCACCTGTGGCTTATACTGCAACTATGCAGAGCAGACATTAGTTAGAGTTTCTGGGAGAGAGTTGTGCTAGCACGAAGTTACAAGTCATCATGACCGAGGGTTTGTGCGTGCTGGCGTGTTCAGATAGTTGGATAAACATATATATATGAGATAGCTGGATATATTTTGTTTTCTCCTGATGATGGCCATGATGGCCGAAACTAGTCGAAGAATCTAAATGAAATAATAATAAAAATAAAAGAGTATTAATATACAACCCAGTGTTTCTGAAGATTTTAATTTTTCATTGTTCAATATATATATATTTAAGTGATTCATCGAGTCTGAAACCTCAACAGAATGCACTCGACGACCGTTTCATCCTATATTTGGGACTCATCAGCAGTGCGCATCCACTACCGAGAATTGAAACCCTGACAGTTAGGTTGTCAAGCAAACACCATACCAACTGTTCAACCGGCTTCGGTGACGAAGAGGTAGCAAATCAGACTCAATATAGCGCCGCTCACTCACATATTCCGTGGTGGAACTCTACTGTGATTCACTTTAACCATAGGACTGTGTTCCTGGAGCCACGACTACTATCGCCAACCTGCTCACTGCAGAGCATTAGAAGCCGGTTCAAGCAATGATATACATTTGAAATTATTAGGAGAATAATAATTTCAAATGTATATCATTGCTTGAACCGGTTTCTAGACCCGTTGAACAGTTGGTATGGTGTTTGCTTGACAACCTAACTGTCAGGGTTTCAATTCTCGGTAGTGGATGCGCACTGCTGATGAGTCCCAAATATAGGACGAAACGGCCGTCCAGTGCATTCTGTTGAGGTTTCAGACTCGATGAATCACTTAAATATATATATATTGAACAATGAAAAATTAAAATCTTCAGAAACACTGGGTTGTATATTAATACTCTTTCATTTTTATTATTATTTCATTTAGATTCTTCGACTAGTTTCGGCCATCATGGC
>OZ038492.1:35391117-35421117 GCA_964036315.1 Acanthosepion esculentum | reverse complement strand
TTTTTTCTCTGTGTGTCACGTACCTGTAATATTTCCTGGTGATATAATTTATATCGGAAACGATATATATAAAGAATGTCATAGGGAACCACGAGGTGGTGTAATGGTTAGCAATCTTGTCTCGCTAGAACAATTACGACTGGGTCCCACATACTTTCGGCCTTGTGCCCCATCTGAGCTACGCTTGGAAAATCATTATAATAAATGTTGACTATTTTTTATCTTTCATTTATTTTGCAAAAAATAACTGAATATCAAAAGACGTAAAAAGTAATAAAAAAATAAACTTCATATGATTCCTTGGCATGGCCTGGACACTGGCCGCGTACCGGTAGCTGATGGTTCACATAGCGGCACCGGTCCTCGAAACATCACTTTGAGTGGCACTGTTTTAAATCATTACAAGCATGTGAATAAACGGGTGAAAATAAAATTTTCCCATTTTTGAGGAAAATCAAAGCGCCAAACATTTTTTGCCACATTTAGGAAAAACTTTTCAACTAGCAATTACTTGAACTTTTATCTTTGAACGGCACAAAAACATATTTGCTTCTCAAATGCTGCTTTATGTTTGCTTAGTCATAATGGTTGTGATGCATCTAAAACAGTTTCAAAGGCAAGCAATGAAAGATGCTTTCAGTGAGAGCTCTCTCACAAACCAAAAATTTCTAAGTTTTCCAAATTTTTCAATATCTTCATAATCTTCAAAGTGATATAACAATCTGTTTTTTTTTATCATGCCGAAATTTTTCATGATCAACACCTCTGATTAATATTAACAAATGGTGAAAATCGGAGGAGCTTCAGGACAGACACTTGTTGAATGGCCCTTCCTCCTCGCAAGCAAGGTGATAATACCAGTAAGATGCAAGGGGCTACTGGAAAAAAAAGCGCGAACGCTCTAGAAGGTACCGAGAACTCAATCCCAAACTGGAAACAAGGGATAAGCCTGTGCACCGTTGTACAAATTAATTGAGCCAAAACGAATAATTTCCTTATTATTTACTGTTTTTTCATTTATTTCCAATGAAACGTGACCCAGTGCACATGTTAGTACTTCATCTGTCCATTCCCGAAATCACTCCTTGCAGATTGACCACAGATTCTCGATTGCATTTAAATCAGGAGAGTTTCCAGGCCAGTCTATAATACTTTGATTTGCTCACTGGTAAGACTTACCAGTGTGTTCGTGCAGCGTTACAATTTTCGTACGCTTGCTTGGAGTAATATCCACTGAAACAATGGCCGCAGGACAACTAATCGACAGTCGAGACAATATTGTTTTGGTGTGATGAAAATCTGATGCAATCACGGATGACGCAATAATTTTCAAGGCCAAACAAACTTCATCATACACCCCGAAAACAGATTCATATTACTGCACACTATTGCAAATTACTTCATTTAAGGAAAAAATAAAAATCCATTATACCCTGTCACTCCAGTGGGTCTAAAACTGACCGTATGTTGAAAGAAAGGAAGCTAGAGCGTTTGTTTCAATTAATTTGCACAAGGGTGTACACCCTTATCAATCTCTTCTCTAAACCCGTATTCCTATAAAAAAAAACGGAGAGGAGGGTGAATCAAACGATAGGCGAACCTATCTACTCTTATTGAGGAGAAATACTTTTTTTTTAATTATATAGTAAATAAAATTCCAAAGTCTATGCGGAGACGTCAGAAGTATAGAGTTCAAGTAGACTTAAGAACAGACATGGAAAACCTTTTCCTACCAGTAGGCCACATGGCTCACCACAAAGCGGCACTCACTACTAAAAAATTCAAGGTAATTTTTCATAGTAGATACCTCAGCTATTTTCATTACAAAAAAAACATGCGTAAGCATATACCTTAGAAATGGTAGAAAAGTTTTATTTTAGAAAATATTTTTTATAATTAAAAAAATGATGTCTTGGTATAATATTATCACATGTGGCTGCGTGGGATTTATTTAATAATTTATTCATTTGAAAAATAAACAATTCTTCTTTAGAGAAAAGAATTCTTATGAACATCTTTAGAACCACAAGGAAACCTGTTTCAAAAGCAAAAGATATTTACACGTAATGATTTCCCTTAGTGAAAAATGATAATGGTTGAAAATACTGACAACATTAGTACCCCGATAGTTTACAAAACTCAAGAAACATTGTACATATCATTGTTTATGTATCTGGTTATGTATGAGAGAATGTGCGAGTGAACAAGTGAGAAAGAGACAAAATAAAATTTTAAGAAACGTTATTTTGCTTATAAAATTAAGTGTGCCATTCAGAAAGGCCAGCTTTCGAAGGAACCAAAAATCCAACCCCAGACAGGTAACAAGTGATAAACATCTACTCCTGTTCAACAGACCAGAGATGAGACGACCCTATCTACTCCTGTTGAATCGGTAAATATGCATGCATAATAAAGAGGACTTTAGAAGATTCTTCTCTAGCTCCTGAAGTGCGAAGCATTACGAATCTGACTGGATCTTCGATAAGTATCGTGAACGTTTAATATTTTTGATACAATAGGTATGTATGATAAATAATAAAAGCGTGTGTGATGAGATTGAAATTAAAACTGAGAGGCGACAGTTTGTGTCATACTTGAACGCAATTTTCAGGTCATACATTTTGTGTGGTAGCACAACCATTTATATATCCTGGACATTAGGGATATATATATATATATATATATATATATATATATATATATATATATATATATATATATATATATATATATATATATATATATATATATATATATATATATATATATATATATATCCAAGTACACCGAAAAAATTCGTTCAGTGCCGTAATCCATATATATATATTTTTTTCGGCCGACTTGGATGTTTTA
This sequence comes from Acanthosepion esculentum, assembly GCA_964036315.1. Classification (NCBI taxonomy): domain Eukaryota; kingdom Metazoa; phylum Mollusca; class Cephalopoda; order Sepiida; family Sepiidae; genus Acanthosepion; species Acanthosepion esculentum. Next base: position 35,418,264 of record OZ038492.1, on the reverse strand, counting down.
GTCCTTCTTATTTTTCAATTTTTTCCCCGTTAACTATTTGTTTTAATATATTTTTATTTGCAAATTGTGTTATCCGCTTTTTTTTTTACACCAAACGAGTATAGTTATTTACATATCTCAGTGGTAGAAACACTGACTGACACCAAATCGGTTGGGTTTCGATCCTGGCTTGAGCCATTCGGATGTTTAGTCGCACTGGGAAGCGGTGATACAGCGAAAGAGTACTGTCCGCGAATTAAACACACACACACACACACACATATATATATATATATATATTATATACGTATATAAAGACGATAACTTTAAAAATTTATTTCGTGAATATCACCTTTTAGTAAATGAAGCGCTTTTAGTTTTCATTGAGCTCTCCCTGGATATAATGTCTTCCTTGGAATTATCCCTACCAGTGACAAATTCGTAATATATATATATATATATATATATATATATATATATATATACTGGACTCTCCGTTCGTTTTCGAGTATAAAAGTTAACATAGAAATCAACACTTAGAAGCGACAGTCTGTTTCATGATTGATGCAATCGTCAGGCCACCTATATTTCTTCATATATATATTTGTTCACGCTATTTTCCGTAAAAGCGCGGTCTTCTATATAAATTCATATTCGATAGCATTCAATTTACACTTCTCATCTGTCACTCGCCCATAAATATCACATTCTACGTGATCCAGCCAACCTTTAACGTAGAACTTATAACGTAATCTAAACCCTTAAATTTTGAAGATGCTATTTTTAGCAGTATTCATCGACACATCTATCACGGTACAAACTAAATATAATTAAATATAGGAATATAATTAAAATTAGGAATCTCTTTCACGTAGGCTTAAATACATTACTTTGCTTGTAAAATCGTTCATTGGAGTGTTTCTTTTTCTGAATACTGAGTAAAATTAGTTTCTGTTTTTAGCTGCAAACTGGCATCGAATGAATCCGAAGGCCGAATGACGTTTCGGTTTCTTGCTGAGGTCACCGTCACATATAATAACGCAGGACATGTATTCATCATATAAGGATCATAAAATCCAGCGTCCACTTGTCAAAATGGCCGCGCTTCGAGAGACTGGCCGAGGTCGCATGTCTCCTTGCAAGGGTGAAATTGTTAATAGGGACATTAATCATGTTACCGCATATTTCGACCACAGCCGGACCATCTTCAGAACGGGCAACGTAAATTGAATACGTCACTACTCATTGATATACATACGCTAACACACCCGCATTAGGCTCCTTATGCCTCCGTCTGCGTAGACAAATGCCGGTGAATTTACAAATACCTATATAAACGAGAGAGTAGGGCAGGTTGATTTTGGAAGCATGGGATTGCGCTCAGTTTAAAAGTTGGGATTTGACATGATAAATAATGACACAAAATATGTTTATACACATCGTTACAGTTTTTTGAGGATAAGAGTTTAAATATTAAGTTTAGGTGCAAAACCGTAGCGTTGTAATTTCATTCTGGTGATCAGGGAATGCCTTATAGTACAGCCTTATAAAATATATAATTTACTGAAGCTTTACAAATTGTATATGGACAGAACGCATGGTACAAGCACATTATTACTAAATCATTGTGTTATCAAATAAAACCATCATTGACTTCAAAGGGAAACTGAACTGAACAATTTAACTATATTATGACGTTATATGTCATACAGTGCAGTAGTTTTAGTGCGATTTGCAATAAACAATGCAAATTTAAAACCTTTTGTCTTTTTATTTGTGTCCATCAATTTCATAGTGTTATATACATTTTTATCTATTTTATTTTTATTTATTATGATCTAACAATTGATCTCACAAACGTTATTCATTAAGTAGACGTTTTTGTAATCATTTACATTTTTTTGTAACAGTTTTTATTTATACAGTAAAAAAATGCACGTTTTGCTTGTCGTGGTTCATAATTAGAATTCTGGTTTTAATATATTTTCCATTAAATCTATCTGACGCAAAAGGTATCAACTTTATTTAGAGTAATTCTTGAAATAGTAACATTTTGAAGTCAGTTTGTAAGAAAAAAATTCTGTGGAATTGCTTCATTTCTGTAGATTTTTCAGACAATTTTACAGCTAAATGCTCAAAGGTTGGTAAGAGCTATGAAGCTAATGTTTGGTGTCAGTATTTATCACGCCACACTCCAGCTTATACAGTGAGTGCAATGTTTATTTTAGAAAAAGATGTTAAAAATCAATCATCCCTACTGTGACAGAAAACTACTCCAGTACTATTTGATATTAGACAAAATGTCCTTCATATTATCGATGCATACGTTAGAGATGTATGTGATAAAATGTTTACATATTATATGCCTGACGCTCAGATGGATAACATTTCTTTTACTTGCATTATTTACATTTATCGAACAGTTATCCTTGACATTTTCACAACGTTTCAGCCGTTGTACTTTCCGGCCTTCTTCAGGTGATTGGCATTTCGATCCGAACCCTTTATTTCGTCAACCGGGTTAGATTGGTCTAGTTCCAAGTACCATGCCTCTTCCTGGTGTCTCAGTTATTTCCCTTTAACTCAACTCTCCAAATTTTGGTTCACCACTGCTGTGGCCTGGTATTGAACTCACAACTCTTTGGGTCTAGTCACTGAATCTAATGAATGTCTTTATCCATGTGTCCTTGAGAATATATCTGTATGAATTTTGGGGGATTATAAACCTAATATATCAACATTCTTTTTTTACCAGTGCTGATATTGCAATTCTTGTTATTATTATATCATTTTTTTACCAGAGCTTATATAGAAAATTTTGTTCTTTTATTGTTCTTGACTGGCATCGACTTTACTTAAAAGAACATTGACAATAGTACATTGAATTTAACGAAACAATTGTAAATACTAAAATAATACAGTCCCAAACAGAATTTTAGAGATAATTTTGGAATCGTGACACAACTACTGACTCCTTTCTGAATTTCCATCAACATGGTTGATGCTAACCTCCAGGAGTGTAAGTCATTGCTCCTTCTCGGACTAACATTCTCGGCTGATATGAAATGGAAAAAATATGTTGCTAGATCTGCTGCTAAGAAAGTTAGTTCACTGTGTATTACTGGACAGATTATCGCATCTATCATTCGTCCATGCTTTGAATATTGCAGAAACATATGGTCCGGTGCTGCTGTTATATATTTAGAGATCTTTGATAAAATACAAAGAAGAATCTGCAATGCCATGGGTCCTGAACTGGCATCTCGGTTTCGCTCTCTTCCTCACCTCCGTAACGTAGCTTCCCTCTGCGTTTTCTATTAATATTTTAATCGTAATTGTTATGTTGAACTTTCCTGTATGGCAACAAAACATTATGAATTTAAGCGCAGTACTAGATTGGCGGCTAGGTCTCATCCTTTTACTGTTCAAATAGCTAGATGTAATCGTAACTTCGTAGTTAACAGTTTCTTCTATCGCACTTCTCGCTTGTGGAACTATCTTCCTGCTTCTTGCTTCCCAGTCAACTTCGATCTTCAAATATTTAAATGCAATATCAGTCGTTATCTACTGTATTCTTAGTTCTTGTTTTTGTTGTTGTTGTTCTCACTCCTTAATATTTTTTTTATTCTTTCATAGAATCAAGAAATGTTGATGGAAATTTTTCACAAAAGTTCAAGAATCCTATCGAAACTTTGATTTCTGCTTGAGGTTCCATTTTGTTGTATTTTTAGCAATGTCTAGTGCAGCAGTTTGAAAACATGCGATTGCAAAATCTTAAGAGCGTGTATTTATAATAAATACGGTCTTCATGTACATTACTTCAATTCGATATATTTAGTTCTAGTTGCTTGAATTATTTATTGAACAAGGTTCAAAACGTTTGCACATTTTTGAGATACCCTGTGTAAGGAGAGAGATAAAGTGATGGCATATATATTATTTGTATATATTTTATGTCTTTTGACAATTGACAAGTTGGAGCACAAAAAATCTTGGAAAAAATTACAAACTTCGTTAGTTTTTTATACTGAATCGTTTGTTTGTTTGTTTTTTTCAACTGAGCTAAATTTCAAATGCAGCGGACGTTAATGACCTAAGTGCGAGAATCGGAAATCCATTGGTCGTACTACCGATATGTTTTTGCCTATTCCGCATACGTGTTTATATCTCATTCAGATCAGACGACGATAGCTATAAGCGCTGATGCGCGTAGAGATTCACTTTCTCACTTTGTCATATAAAGTGATAATTATAGATTAGCGAGAATATCCTTAATGAAAATTATGAAAGAATAATAATAAGAAGAAGAAGAAGAAATAATAAATGTTAATGTTAATAATAACAATAATAATAAACTATCAAAATACAGGGATCTTGAAATGGAAATCAGTAATTCCAGTTATAATTGGAACACTCGGATTCTTGGTAGTCCATGCATTAGAGAAATACAGAAATTTGTACTCAAAAGTACAGCTCATAGGTTACGAAGAGTTTTATCTATGTAAAATGTGTTTGATCTTAGTTTTGTTTTGGGTGGGGGTCGCAAAAATGCTCAGTGGAAAATGTTCTGAAGCCATTTCTGTCATAAGGTCTTTGGTTGGGACCTGGAAGGAAAGGTGCATACAACAGAAATCAAAAGAAATAGATCAAGGCAACTGGAGATGTCGATTGACGTTACACTTAAATAGTTGGAAATTGTATTTGTCAGGGAAACAGGAATAAGGAAGGGAGTTCCACAGGGGAGATGTGCGAGACATGAAGCTATTGGAGTAGAAGAGACGTCTACATATAACAGTTTCAACGGTGAAGGGGTACGAACGGGATGCCAGCCTCGTAGGACGTTTAAATTCATGAGGCCTAGGAACCAGCGAAAGCAGCTCCTTGGAGCAATTACCGTGAAAGTACTTGTAAAAAAGACAGAGCGAGGCAACGTCGCGTCTGTGAGAGAGCGACTGCAGACGAGATGACAGATCAGGCCCAATTACGTTGCATATCCGTCTCTGGATCTTATCAAGAACCCTGAGGCAAACAGCAGGGGCTCCAGCAATACTCCATGCAAGGGCGAATGGTCGATTTATAGATTTGGAGGATCGATTCCGGGGAGAAAAATTTCCTGGCTCGGCACAGGGAGCCAACTTTCCTTGCGGTGGATGATGCAATTGACTCGATGTATTTGTTCCATCTCAAATCAGCGCCATATATATATATATATATATATAGAGAGAGAGAGAGAGAGAGAGGGGGGTGGGAGAGAGAGAGAGAGGGGGTAATAATCCGCTGGCGTATAATGCAAGTGAATCCTATTAACAAGTATAAAATATTAAATTTTAAAACTGATTCACACAAAGAGCTAAATGTTTTATTTAAACAGAGCAACATATTTTATACAATAGGAATTAAGATTACATTAGGTCAATGATCATTTTCACCTTGTAAATTGAAATAAAATTTACAAGGTTTTTTCAAACCAGTCAGTGATAAGGTGAAAATTATCATTAACCTAACATATTCTTAATTCCTATTTTTAAATATATATATATATATATATATATATATATAGAGAGAGAGAGAGAGAGAGAGAGAGAGAGAGAGAGAGAGAGAGAATTTGGAATGACTATTATATATAAATAGATAATATTGGAATGACTATTCTGATCATCTATATAAATCGTTGTGTATGTTTATGTGATGTGCTATATATTTTTTTTTTGTTAACAATCTTTATTCATGTGATGATATATGTGTAAGTGGTTATGTAGGTAGAAGTTTTCCCTAATAACTGATAGGCAAAATCAGATAGTCTTATAATATTTATATACCTAGGTATATATGTAAACGTAAGAGATAGATACGCGTTAATCACTCAGCCGGTTTTTAATATTTTTAATATTCTTAACGTTGTCTTCCTCAATGTTCTTGAGGTATAAATAAATTTAATTCCACCCGTATATTTTTATATGTTAAATGTATATATGGATGGATATGGTTCTTTAATTTTTTTTAATTTTTTTTTTTTTGATTTTGAGAAAATTTTTTTATCTTTTACCTTTTGATTTATATATAGATATGTATATGTGCGTACATGTATGTGTGTGTGTGTATATATATATATATATATATATATATATATATATATATATATATATATATATATATGTATGTATGTATGTATATGTAGGTAGATGTGTATGTCGATGTGTTTATATGTGTGTGTGTGTATGTTTAGGCATGTATGTATACATATATATATATATATATATGTATATGGGTTTATATGTACGTATGTATGTATAGTTAGACGGATAGATAGAGGGATACGTTGTTTATTTGTTTAGATGGGTGTGTGTATGTAATTGTATGGAGATGTGTAAGGTTTATGTATATATGTTTATGTGCACCTATGTGTATGTGCGTATGTATATATGTGTGTAAATGTATATATATGTAGGAATGGTAGTGTATGGATATATATATATATATATATATATATATATATATATATATATATATATATATATATATATATATATAGGTATGTGTGTACACGCCTGTATGTATGTATGTATGTACGTGTAAATATAAATATGTTGTTGTGTATGTGTGTATACTATGTGTTTTTGAACATAGAAATATAGGTCCTTGCAAGATTTGATAATCATTATTTTTTATATGTTTATATTAGATTTGTTATCTGTAGTCGATATTACTTTTGTCAAATTTTCTTGATTACACAGCGGTCCTTTTATAAATGCCCTTCGGTATTAGTTCACGCACCCTATATCCCCCCTTATCTCCTCTCCCTCTCTTCTTCTGATCTTTAAGATTATATCGTCTATTGTCTGTGTATGTCAGCACAAAATGTATACTCTTTTACGGTGTATCTTTAATTTATTTTAGGTCAGCGATGCAGAAATGTATTAGACATCCGAGAATATTCATATTTATCTCACTTAAACAGTCTTTGACTCCCCTCTTTAAAATTTCTCTCTGTTAAATTTTAATCCCCCTTTCATCTTTAGACCTTCCTGTCCTTCACTCGTCTGTTACTCCTCCCTATAGCTTTCATTTACTCTATAATTCGTCCCACACTCTCATACATACACTGTCACTAAATTTTATTTTTTATTCCCGGAGTTCTTTTTTTCTTTTTGAATTGTTAGCTCTGATGAATTGCATCGTATTTACGATTCCAATGGAATAAATTATGACCATGGAATATTAGTGTTTAATCCTTTTTATCCTATATATATATATATATATATATATATATATATATATATATATATATATATATATATATATATATATTACTCGTTTCACTCCAATCAAGGCGATTTTGCTTGTAAGTGACTGGAAAATACTTTAGTAAGGAGAAAATACAATAAAAGAACGGGTTTCAGCAAAGCAAAAGATAGCGATTAATGCTGCATTTAATTTTCTGTCAGAGAAGTAAGGAACCGGAAGTGATTTCCACAATCGAGGAGTGCGAGCAGTGAAACTATTTGAATAGAACTTACAGTTATATCTAGTTAATTCAGTAGTAAAATGATGAGACCTACTTGCCAATCTAGTATTACGTTTAAATCTAAGTGGAAAAGGTGCCAAGGAGGAGAGCTTGTTAAAGCAACGGCCATGAAAATATTTACAGAAAAGACACAGAAGGAAACCAGGTCCCGGAGGTTGGAAAACGACTGAATCGGGATACCAGGTCAGGATGGATAAAATTACAGATCCTTCTTTGGATTTTGTCAAGAATGTATAAGAGGATCAACAGCACCATATCAGTTATGACAGTAATATTTATTGCACGGATCAGTGTAAGATTTGTAAACGTTGAAGATGGATGCATCTGAAAAAAATTGGCTTATGTAAACGCGTGGTCTGTTTATTCAGGCACTTAGCAAAGTTGACGGACGCTTACATTGCCTCGAAAGGCCTGTATCCACAAGAAGTAACCTCCTTAAAAAAAGTACACCATGGTGAGATGCGATTATATGTACGAGGGTAAATCAAAAATGAGCTTCTTTCGCCATGAAATAATTTAGGTGAGTCATACTGTCTTCGGTTCATGCATGCTTAACATTGGTAATATTGTCGTCACGTGCACGATGTTTGAGCTTGATCGCGTCAGTTTTCTTGCTGCTGTTACAATGCAAACATGGCCGCTCCACTAGCAGTCTTCCCCAAAGAGGAACAAAGAGCAGTGAACCGATTTCTCTGGTCGGAAGGTGTGCCAGGGGGGTGAAATTCGTCGGAGGCTTCTAACACTATATACCGACAGTGAGCTACCGGGTAGAAGTGTGTATGAGTGGGTCAAAAAGGTAGAAAGTGGCTGGACAATCGTGACGCAAGATGAAGGAGTAGGACGCCCGTCAACCTCCACAACTGACGCAAAGATTCAGCAATCTCGCTATATGGTAATGGTGAAATGCAGACTTATCATCGATGAGGTAGCATGTTCTCTTCAGATTCGGATCACTGCTTCATATCATAGTTTGTTCTCAATTATCTGCCGCTCTGTATAAAAAAATAAGCCATTTGAAATGTCTCGACATCGACACAGAAGATAATAATATTAATTCATATTCTCTCTAGAAGAATTAATATCACAGCAGAAAAAAATGAATAGAATTCAACATGAAAGTACGGAGAATTTATATTTGGATTCGAGAAAAAAAAATCAAATGCAGAATAAACATAGAAACAATAAATTATGCAAAAAATTTAAAGAACTTAATTCACTGAAGATTATGCATTTTTAATGTTAAGAAAAACGGATTAACGTAACTTAAAAGTCATTCAGCAACAGACTAATCTGTTTATGATATGCGTTTTTCTTGTTCACTCATTGCATTGCTTTGTCTTTAAATAATGTCGCTATTTGCAATAAACTGAATCTGCCATTTAAATAGTTCTTGGGATGAGTCCAACGCCAACACACCTCTGCAAATCATTGACAAACGGATAGATAGATAGATAGATAGATAGATAGATAGATAGATAGATAGATAGATAGATAGATAGATAGATAGATATGAACATATCGAGATAGATAGATAGATAGATAGATAGATAGATAGATAGATATGAACAGACCTTGAAAAAACAGATAGATAGATAGATAGATAGATAGATAGATATGAACATATCGAGATAGATAGATAGATAGATAGATAGATAGATAGATATGAGCAGACCTTGAAAAACAGATAGATAGATAGATAGATAGATATGAACAGACCGAGACGAACAGATAGATAGATAGATAGATAGATAGATAGATAGATAGATAGATATGAACAGACCTTGAAAAACAGATAGATAGATAGATAGATAGATAGATAGATAGATAGATAGATAGATAGATTAGAAGAGACTGAAATATTACATCCTTTTCTTTACGCGTATACATATACATGCCCACTCTTATATATCAGTGCACACACACATACATATCATAGAGAAACTTTTACATGTATACTTGTACTTAACGGGTGTAACTTCAAATTTGTCCAAATCGTGTACCAGCAAAATTGTTCAATTGTTTGATTAAGCTTTGACCAGTTGTATCTCAGAAATAATTATAACTTACTGAAATTCTCCGACTTTTTTATTACACTAATGGAAATATTTTTAGCTCAACGTTGAAATGATGATCCCTCTTCCTGTCGTGATCTCCTGATCCAGTTTTCCTCTCTACTGTTCCCTCTTTATTAAACTTATTCACCTTCTCTTGGTGGCCTTTGAATGGATTTGAAAATGGTAGTCATTACTGAATGCCTCAATGATCTTTTTCGTTTCACCCTTGCTCAATTGCGAAAACATAGTGGGTCTGACATAAAATGATTTTAACCTGTTCTTTTTCTAGCTGAATAACTCAAAAGCTTTTTCAGTAATTCTTACAACAAATGGTGTCAAGATGGCTAAACGTCTTATCTGAAAAAGAAACTCAATTAGTTTAGTTTTTTTTTTGTTTTGTTTTTGTTTTGTTTTTTTAGATATTAATCATTTTGTGGGATGGACTATATCACATGCTGTTACACGTTTAGGACCATTTTACAGTTACACCCGGTATATATACACATATACCCTATTTCTTATATATTAAGTGCTCTCGAAATACCATTGGGATCTGGTGGGAAAAGGCTTCTTCTCCCCACAGATGAAATGGAAAATTATCTCTAGAGCTCGAACTCTTAAAAACCTTAGTGACAGTTGTGACCTCTGCATTAAAGAAAAATCCTGATAATCAAGCATAATGATCCTGAAGAATTACTCAACCAACACAATGAGATGTTCTCTAAATGCAGATACAGACATCATCTCAAAATAACTAACTACATATAAAAACAAAAAATAACCTCTCCATGGAAATTCTGAAAGTCTAAATTATCTATGTTTAAAATAATACCCCTCAAAAGTATATATATATGTAGAGAAAATTATAAATTTTCACAATAGTATGATCATTAGGGATTTTAATACTAACCAGTTACAAAGGGAATTTAATGCTAACCAGTTCCAAAAAGAGAATTCTACTTGCAATTGCAGAGTAAACACTGAATGTCCAGTGGGAGGAGTATGCATGACAAAAAAACGGGGTGCACGAGGCCACAATTTCCACCAACGAGAAGGTAAAACAAAAAAGATCTATATTGGAATATCTGCTGGGAATTGGAAACAGCACTTATACAACCGTCGCCTTTCCTTCACTATTGAATCCCAGAAACACCAAACAGCGCTCTCGAAATACTATTGGGATCTGGTGGAAAAAGGCTTCTCCCCACAGGCGAAATTGAGAATTATCTCTAGAGCTCGAACTCTTAAAAACCTTAGTGACAGAATTCAACATGAAAGAGAAAATCCTGATAATCAAGCATAATGATCCTGAAGAATTACTCAACCAACACAATGAGATGATCTTTAAATGCAGACGCAGAAATCATCTCAATATAACTAACTACATTTAAAAAAAACTGTCCATTTATATTCTGAAAGTCTGAATTATCAATATTTGAAATAATGCCCGATATCTCTCTATACTAACTCTATCATTTATATTATATATTTTTTAAGCTTTTCACACCAAGCAAGGCTGGAAGCCACTATCACTATCAGATAGATAGATATATGTCGTATTTGAGTCGAGTAATCGTTCTTAATATGTTTCAGATTTGATGTTCGATTAACTTCAATTAAATGCCGGTAAATTAAATTCACACTTAAAAATCAAGCAGTCTACTTCCCACCAAAAACAAAAACAAAACAGAGGGGCTACTCGAACATGGGTATCCAAAAAATAACTTTTTTTGAGCCGTACGAAATAATAACTGATAAAAAAAATTCATTGATTCTAGATATATAGACAGATAGATAGAAAATCAGTATACTGCGATAAATTGATGTGTACAGACTATGATAGATAGATAGATAGATAGATAGATAGATAGATAGATAGATAGATAGATATTTGTAGTGTTTGAGTCATGTAACCCCTATTAACAGGTTTTAGAAATAGTGTTCGATTCTGTTCGATTTAATGCCGCTTTAAGTCTCTTCTCAAGAGAAGATTAACTCATGAGAAAATAATCTTTAAAAGAACACTGGCATATGTTAACAGTTTCTTCTCAAACGTAAAATTATAATATATCTGATCTCCTAAGATATTCATCTACTTGATTTTCTTTACTAGTCATAGCTGAGTATGGCAAAAGGCCGAGTAAACGAATAAGTAAAGCGTGGTTCATCATCTTCCAAATAGTAAATATTTTGCTTTGAAGATCATATTTGTCTATCCGGCGTTTTTCACTTTACCCGACCGCGGACAGTAACGAGAAATACAAGACTGCTAAACCCACCAACATCTTCATTCATGGAAGTATTCCTCTACATGGCTCTCCACAATTTCCTAAGCCGTTTACTATCATTCTTTTCTTCGCTGAGTTATCTATTTACACAGATTCATTATGTAAGTTGGTGGAGATTTCCTTCTATTTTTTACTTCCTTCAATACGTCCTGTAAGTATTAAATTTTCCAGGAAGTCTTTCGTCATAATGTATCAAAGTAATTTTAAAAACCTCTTTCCGATTTTAAGCATAACTGCACCTTTTTTATTTTCTTTAAACCGTCTCCCTTTCTCCCATTTCAAGTCAATAATATTCTCAGCATCCAACTGTAGAACGATATTTCTATTGCTTCGCGTCGATTCGTTCTCTGTATTCATTGCCATATAGAAAGGTGGATATAACTTTACCGTTTAGCACAATTTTCTTTGCTTCAAACAAAATTGTCCTGTTTCTTAATACGTTTCTTAGTTTCTAACTATAAGCTTAGCTACGTGACATATTGATCTGATTGTCTGATGGAGCCCACATTTATGTTTACTTGGCGCCTTTGTCAGCGCTATGAAGATGTATTCTCTGAGGCCTTCTGTAGATTCTGTTGTATATTTCGTTTCTTGTGGATCTCGAAATCGTTTAAGGCTAAGGACATCTCTATTAAAACTGCGTCAATTGCTCTGTTTTTGTTCATTCTGACCAGTGCTGATCTTACTTCAAAATATAGTAATGCAGGCTCTTTACATGTTTGGTACTTTTGCTTGGGTGGGGGGCGTTTTGTATGTATTAAGAGATATTCTCTTCTGTCGGCGTGTAAGTGCTCTGGTAGAGTCATTCATCTTTCGTCTGCTTGTATTTCTTTTCTATTGTTTTGTTTTTTGCTATGCCTCATATTTTTTTTTGGGGGGGGTGATTTTTGTTTAGCGACATATCAACCTCTATGGCTTATTTAATGCCGAAATCTAAATATTTTGTACGTAATTTTATGCGTTCAGAGTAAACGCTATGATTTTAGTTGTATATTGTGTAGATCATAACACGTATTGTCAGTAATTTTGCTATAAAAATGTATTTTTTTAATATTCTTTTAGTGTTGTATTGATTGTGATTTTGCTATAAAAATGTATTGTTGCTCATTTTCTTTTATAAAATTTTACAATTGATTTTTGTTTAGGTATGTTCACTATTTTACCCATAGCTGGGACCCTAATAGGTGCTACGATCTTCAACAACAACTGGGAACAACAGCTATCAAGATGTGGTTTCAAGATCATCAAAACATCCAATCTCACCTCACGATTAGCTGCCAGATGTAGTTTATCGTCATACCCAAGACGAATACCTCGTCATTTTTGCGGGGGTGGGGGGGTATTTGATTTTCGTTTAGCCTCATATGGGTCATTTAATGCCGAAATGTGCATATTTTGTACGTAATTTTATGTTTTCAGAGTAAATGCTATGTTTTTTAGTTATATATCGTGTAGATCATAAAATGTATTCTTCGTAATTTTAGTATAAAAATGTATTTTTATATTTTTTTTAGTGTTGCATTGCTTGTAATTTTGCTATAAAAATGTATTGTTGTTCATTTTTTTAATAAAATTTTGCTGTTGATTTTTGTTTGGGGGTTCACTATTTTACCCATAGCTGGGACTCTAACAGGTGCTACGGCCTCGGTTTAAGTTGGACCTGGGAACAACAGCTGTTAAGAGGTTGTTCTATGATCCTTAAAACATCCAATCTCCCGATCTGCGGCTTTGCTGCCAGATGTAGTTTATCGTCATACCCAGAATGAATTTCTCGACATTTTTTTTGTTGTCTCTTTTCCATGTCGCCTAGAATTTAATTTGTCATCCACTTCTTTGATTTTTCTCATCTATCTTTCTCATTACATATGTATTGATCGATCTGATAGCACTCTGATCAGAAAAATAGCATTTCTTGTTCGAGTGACTTGAACAAAGCTGTATCGTCCATGCTCTGTTTCTAGTCTACGTTAGAATTTTAATTATAATGCAGGTGCTTTATTAGAATTTCAGTTGTAATGCAGGTGCTTCATTTTTTTGTTTTAAATATCGAGGGTTTCTATCTTCTGTCGTCATCGAAATGTTTTACGTTATATTTCCTCCCTATCTGGGTATTCTTTCTTTTTCTTTTTATTAAGATGGTTCCCATTGTAGATTTTATGCATTCTGTCGTAGAGCACGTTATTTAAAACACGTCTTGTCCGTTAGATTTTTTAGTTCAATCCCTGCTTATGGTAATACTGAAAAGTTATTTACTCTTGTTCTATGGAAGTGATGTATTAGCAACAAAATGATGAATAAGATTGGTAAGTATTAATTGATATAAATGTACCTTCAGCATAAAAAACCTGAATGAAAACAATCTGCCTACGTGAATATAATAAAGCTATTAGTCTAAAACCCCGAAAATGTTTATCGAATGCGGAGTTAGACACCTGGAGATGGTCGGAAATAACAAAGGCCACAACATTGATAGTACATCAAAAATAAGGTTGAGCTAATAGAAATACATAGTGCTTACTTCGCGCCCGAAAATACCGGAGCTCTGAATCTAATTTAATGTCTGGCAGAGGGTGATTTGTGGTGACCCCATTATGCTATGGATTCACCCGAAGAGATTCCAAGATAAGCTTTGTCCTCACTGTCATATGAGAATAATATAAGAGATCCAATAAAGTGATCTCCTAGCAACCAAGTGCACAATCGAGCCTGAAAGGATATGTCGGTTTCTTCAGCAAGATAAACAGGAAGTGATCCCATCTGTCCTTATGATATATATATATATATATATATACACACAAGACGACCGAATAACAGGAGATAATATAGACGACCGGCTCACGAATGGCAAAGTAGAGTCCCTTACATCCACGCGAGAAGAAGATCGAAGAAGGTCCCGAAACAATATTGCCTCTACTGCCGGCGTTAATTTGACGAAGTTCAGAAGTGAATAAACAATTATTTTATGGATTAAATAGTTTGTCACGTATTTTTATCACATTTTACTAACATAACGTTACATAATAATCACTGTGCATCTCTCACGGACACAAATGTAATTACATTGCAAATGACTCAGTAGAGAAATACAATGCATACATAAAAGGACAAAGAACCACTTAATATAGAAGGCTGTTGGATGAGGTTATTGCATGGAGACAAGCGGCGGAAGTAAGTGCATATTTTGAGGATATGTAGAATATATAAAGTCGACTATAGACTTAAAGACCACAAGATTGCAGTGATCAGGGAAGCATCCTCTTGGGGATCTGTTCCACGAACTCTTTATGGAAACCCATTGAAGACTGTTGTACTATAAAAATGCAGAAAATAAAGAACAATTGTTTTGGGGATTCATTCTAGATTGTTTAAGAGAATAAGGCTAATTTATGTATACATGCGCTTGTGTCTCTAAGATGTCGAGGTAGATAGTAGCATTCACAAAACAGTGATATTTTCCTTATTGTATTAAATGAAAGAGTAAACTGTCAGTGTATATATATATATATATATATATATATATATATATATATATATATATATATATGATTGTGTAGTTTGCGAGGTTAACACTGTTTTATGCAATTTTCATTAAAAACAACTGACAATTTACTGTGGCTAAACTTTCTATATAATTTTGGTTCTGTTCTGTAAGGGCACATGAAAAATTATATCAACAAACTTAAGCAACTTGTCAGTCGCTTTTAATATATATATATATATATATATATATATATATATATATATATATATATATATATATATATATGGCATTTATTTGAGGAGTCAATTTGTTGCGTGCTTTACGTATTTTTTTGTTTTGTTTCAGGATCGCCTGCCGGAATAATACTGTTTCGGTTGGTTCTATTGGGCGAACAAGTATGATGTTTGAAGACCCGAAACTTGCCATGACCCTCAAGTCATAACATCACTGACGAGGCGATCCTGAGCACTCATGGGAGTGTTTTCATAACAAACATATATATATATATATATATATATATATATATATATATATATATATATATATATATATAGTTATAGGGATAGATAAATCAAACGACCAGATATAAGCAAGCGTATACGCGCGTGCTAGTGTGTATACGCGGGCAGGTAGATAGTTATCAAATTTATACATGAGATATAAATATGATGTGCTTAGACACAACAAAGATATATATTAATTAGTACATATACATCTACCTGCGTGTTGGTGTGCGACTTAAGTTTGACTCAATTACAGCTCGTCGGTCACAAAGTCTGTGTTGCTAAAAGTAAACAAATGGCTTACGGGACAAACGCAGCTACGCAGCCCCAAAATAAAATTGGAAAAAAATCCAAATGTATATGTATTACATTTTTTTTAAAATAGAAAAAGGTACAAAGATTGTAAAAAAAGAGAAAATATTAATACAAATTTACAATTGAAGACCCTGTTTTCGCATAGCCAATATATATATATATATATATAGAGAGAGAGAGAGAGAGAGAGAGAGAGAGAGTGAGAGAGAGAGGATATATATATATCTTGTCATATATATATATATATATATATATATGACAAGATATATATATATATATATATATATATATATATATATATATATATATATATATATATATATAAAGAGAGAGAGGGGGAGATAAATAGAGAGAGAGAATGACGTTTAATTTTAATCCATTTATATGATTTTGGATAATTTCATATAAGCATAATATAGTTAACAAACATGTTTCATTTACAAATTATCTAATCATGTATCCCGTTTAATCTAATTATACACAATTTAAATAATTACGCTATTGATGGATAAATATAGCTAACGAGAGAACTTAAAGATATTGACACAATAATGTACATAGATATAAGTATATAGATATATGCGTACAGAATATATATGAACATAGATAGATAGATAGATAGATAGATAGATAGATAGATAGCAAAAATAATGAGATAGACAGGCAGTGAAAATAATCAGATAGATAGACAGATAGATAGACAGATAGATAGATAGATAGATAGATAGATAGATAGATAGATAGATAGATAGATAGATAGCAGTGAAAAAATCAGATAGATAGATAGAATTAATTGATATGGACTGTTAGCTATGAAGAGACACATACAGTGTGCTTCAAGTATTTGAGAACCTAGTTAGACAACCATAGGGAACAAACTTTAACTTAAGTTGTTGTTTTTTTTTTCAATTTCACCATGGAAGCACCTAGTTTCATGCAGGAGATGAAATGGTCTGTTGTTCGCCTTGCTTTGGCCGCCTAACACACAAATTCAGAGGTAACAGTTTTCTTAAATTTCGCCAGGTCATTTGTCTTTAAGATATGAAAAGAGATTCACACCTTTAACAAGAATGTGTCTTCGGTGACCAAAAGAAAAATAAAGCCCTTTTTCGACGGTCAGTAATTTTCATCCATCAAATCTAGAGTATCATCGAAGAGAAACCCGGAAAAAAACATGGTCAACCAGCCACATGTTTCGTAGTTAACAATTAAACGTATGGTGAACGAAGATCTAACATAGAAATCCTACGTTATGTGTAGTTCATGCCCAGCATGACCTGAGAGAAATGTGTGATCTGGTCGCTTACTAAATAAAACGCTTACGAAATAAAATCAGGTACCGCGAGATCAACATGCTTTGGTTTTTCTCAAGTTCAGAACTGAAGGAATGACATGTAGTCCACTGAAGGCCCCACTGTTAAGTACAGCATGTCCCCGTCGTCTTTTGTAATCTTGCAGCTCATCAGCAATGAAACCCCCGTCAAACACTCTACTTTTTCCCAAAAGTCCATAAAGCGTATGCCGCTACGTTACGTGGAAATATTGGACACAGTTTCAAGCGTAGATAGAAAAAGTAGATTGCTGAAAGCGGTACGTTTAACAACAGGACATATGCCTTTCAAACATAGGAATGGATGACTGGCAGAATGTTTTCACAATTAAGTGGCCTCTTACCTCTACTGATTTCATCTCCATGGACGAGTCCGTCTGGGACACTTTAGTTCAACATAAATAAAGAAAATTTAATCAATCCATCTAACCGAAGCCGAAGGCGGCTATATTTAATAGACTTATTTTGTGTAAGTACATAAGGGCATGTCTACTAAGTTCCGAAAAATATATTCTTTTCACAGCTAAATGATATGATTACCTCAAATAACAAAATGCTTTCTAACGCAATATATATGCAGCACGCTGAAAATTTCTTGGCTTGACCAAGAAGCACTTCGAGAAACTTTCATAGTTGGTCTGACTTTGGAAAGTGGTTTTGGATTTAGAACTTTTCAGAGATACAGGATGATGAACAGAATAGATATGAACAGACTGAGATAGATAGATATGTATATAGATAGATGTTAACAGAATGAGATAGATAGATAGATAGATAGATCGATAGATAGATAGATAGATAGATAGATAGATAGATAGATAGATAGATAGATAGATAGATAGATAGATATGAACGGACTGAGATAGATATATAGATAAATAGATGTGAACAGAATGTAATAGATAGATAGATAGATAGATAGATAGATAGATATTGATAAGCTGCAAGCGGATGCAAAATATTTCTCACAAGAACAAGCGCAAAAAATGGACAAAAATGACAATTATTGCAATCAATATATTCATCTAAAGTTACTTTAACACTCGCAATCGTTCAGCAACGCCTAATAATAATTCGAAGATTGGTGTTGAATTTTTTATCCTTTAGCCATAAATAATACATCGAAAAATAACATCGACGGCCCAAAGATAATACGAACATCATTGACTGTTGTAAGTTGCAGATAGTTTTCTTCTTTTCCGCCTTAAATTGCTATTCAACACTTGATTCCATCATAAAACTAATCCTTTCCATTGTAGACATTTTGAAGAGAACGGTTTCGGAAGCTTCACTTTGCAAACAAAAGTATTGCGAAAATGTTATATTTAACACGAATTTTAATAAAGACATTCTTTAATATTTAACTGTTTTATTGGTGGAATTATTCATATATCGTATATTTCCGCGTATAAGACGATCTTTAAATACTCAAAATCACCCTTAAAAATTGAGTGTCGTCTTATTCTATAATTATAAAATAGAAACCTTAAATTCTGAGTGATGTTTGTCAGTAGGCTAACTTCGGCCTCGGTGCAATAGCTATTTACTTGACTCCCCCACTGAGTCAGGTTGTGACACAAGGTCGGTTTTTAAAGTGGGGACCCGAGTGTTTTCACCCGGGCCGCTGGTCTTAGCTGGTCATAGCTTGTCCAAGCTGGTCAGAGCTGGTCTAAGCTAGTCATAGCTGGTCTTAGCTGGTCATAGCTAGTCTTGGCTTGTCATAGCTGGTCCAGGCATGAGCCGGTCCAAGCTAGTCGTAGCCATGCTAATACCAGCGCAGGGACGAATCCCTACACCAGGTAAGTATCAAGTGATCGAATCTCAGCCAAAAGGCCGATAAAGCGAACGATCTGAGAACAGATACTACACTTGGTATCTACTTGACCCCCCGCCCCCACTGAGTCAGGTTGACACAAGGTCGGTTTTTAAAGTGGGAACCCGAGTGTTTTCACCCGGGCCGCTGGTCTTAGCTGGTCTTAGCTTGTCGAAGCTGGTCAGAGCTGGTCATAGTTAGTCATAGCTGGTCTTGGCTGGTCTTAGCCTGTCCTAGCTTGTCCAAGCTGGTCAGAGCTGTTCAAAGCTGATCATAGCTAGACGTAGCCGCGGTACTACCAGCGCAGGGACGAATCTCTGTGCCAGGCATGTATCAGTGATCGAATCTCAGCCAAAAGGCGATCATCAAGCGATCGATCTGAGAACAGATACTACACTTGGTATCTACTTGACCCTCCACTGAGTCATGTTGTGACACAAGGTCGGTTTTTAACGTGGGGACCTGAGTGTTTCCACCCGGGCCGCTGGACTTTGCTGGTTTTAGCTGGTCTTAGCTTGTCGAAGCTGGTCAGAGCTGGTCAGAGCTGGTCATAGCTAGTCTTGTCTGGTCTTAGCTGGTCCTAGCTTGTCCAAGCTGGTCAGAGCTAGGCGTAGCCGTGATACTACCAGCGCAGGGACGAATCCCTGTGCTAGGCATGTATCAGTGATCGAATCTCAGCCAAAAGGCGATCATTAAGCGCGCGATATGAGAACAGATACTACACTTTGATCTTAGCCAAAAGGCCGGGATTTACTTGACCTCCCACAGGGTCAGGTTGTGACACAAGGTCAGGGTTTAATGTGGGAAGGGAGGGGGAATGGACCCGAGTTTTCACCCGGGCCGCAGTGCTTTGGCTTTAGCTGGTCTTAGCTTGTCCAAGCTGGTCTTTAGCTGGTCATAGCTAGTCTTAGCCGCGATACTACCAGCGAAGGGACGAATCCCCGCGACCGGCCTGTATCAGTGATCGATCCCGGCCTAAAGGCGATCATTCAGCGAGTAATCTGCGAACAGATACTACACTTTGATCTTAGCCAAAAGGCCGAGAAGCGATCGCCAATAACGTACATGAAATGATTAACAGTATCAAATAAACTGATAATAAAAGTAATAAAACCATTTCTACCTTATATATTACTGGCATAACTTCATAATAATTTGCCTATCTGAAGAATAATTTCATATCACTGACATCAACTTATCCATGCTAGCTCAAATGAGAAAATGCAAACATCGTGTTATGTTTGCGCTCACAACAATGGAATGTACTATTATCGTATATTATCTTGCTGTTATTAGCGGTATTTTGTGATTGCCGATGAAGTATAGGTAAACCTCAGGTTGTTTGTAACTGTTTAGATATAAGAAAAGAAAAAGAAGAATCAGTATTCGCAAGAGATCATGTGACGAAGCCTAAACAAAACAATGGTTTCCCTTTTAGGGGTCGCGTGTAGGAAAAACATGATATAAAATCGGTTTTGTTATTTCGTATATTTTCAATTTCTAAGGAAGCAGTAACAACATTTCCAATAGCATCATCTTTATATAATCAATAAGCAGTCGTCTTATACTACAGGTATAGGCCAATTTCATGAAATTTGTTATATTTATTTTTTTAACTCGTCTTATTTAAAGGACGCCTTATACAAGGATATACGGCATATATATACAAAAGCAAACCCGTAACAAATACTATCAGACGTTTCAGGCGAACCTTCCTAAGGCTAGCTTCATCCTTGAAATTACAGAGAAGTTTTGTACATCTGACGTTTTCAGGTAGAATTCTAGCTCTATTCTAAGTCAGTCTTATCGGTGGAATTGTCTAAGTTATTGATCACTCTGTGAGTAATTAAGTTGCACCTTCTTCCCTAGCTAGCTATCTATATATCTATCTATCTAGATAGATAGATAGAGAGAGAGAGAGATACGATATATATATATATATATATATATATATATATATATATATATATATATATATAGTATAGAAAAAACAACTTAAAAAAAATGAATGTTTTTTGTGAAAGTATTTATTTATATTTTTATATATATATATATATATTTGATATTTCAGATCGACCCCGATCTTTCATCAGAAATGACTGTTTTCAGAAGTTTGTTTGCAAGTAGCGTCCGTCGCGAGACGCGGATGTCACGTGATATGGAATGCAACTGTGTTTGAATATTTCTAACGTATATCTAAATGTAGTAATATTTTTGATGTTGTTTAGAAAAAAAAATTTTTTAACTATTGAAATATTTATAAAGATTAAAAATACCCAAGTCTTTATTTTACCCTAGTTTATATGTATTTAATTTTAAAATCCAGTATTTTTCTTTTTTTTCTGCCTTTGTATGTGAAACTGAAATCAAATATATATATATAATGAAATATATATATATATATATATATATATATATATATATATATATATATATATATATATATATATCTGTGCCTGTGTGTTTTGAGGGGGAATTAATTCATTTTTATCCATATTCCGCTATTATTTATTATTAATATATACGCTATATTTAGTGGTTACACGTATTTGAGTAAACGTCACTGTTTTTAATTGGTATATTTTCGTCTGCTGGCACTAGTTTTTACAGAGCTTTTAATAAAGGGAATACGCCCTTCGACGGGATTCGAAACTACGTTATCCCTATATAGGAAATCCTAACTTATAACTTATTTTTTTAACACCAATCCAACTTTGCCGTGAAGTCCTTCCTGAAATAGTTTAATAGATTTATTGATTATTATTATGAAAACAAATAATAATGATAATAATAATAATAATAATAATAATAATAATAATAATAATAAGAAGAAGAAGAAGAAGAAGAAGAAGAAGAAGAAGAAGAAGAAGAAGAAGAAGGAGAAGTTACTCTGCTGAGTACTTGAATGACGTGGTATTTCGAAATCGCCGATGCAAAAAACCGTCATCCAAGTAATCAGTAGCATATTATTATTATTATTATTATTATTATTATTATTATTATTATTATTATTATTATTATTATTATTATTATTATTATTTGTGTTATTGCTTGTTTTCTTTTTTTTGTAGGACTAGTTTAATTTATTTATCGATTATAGGCTTAGTTTTTTTTTGTGGGGTCATCTCAAATAAGGCAATAAAGCTACTAAAATGCAAGTACTTACGGAATGTTAGGGGATATGAGAAAAAACGCTATTTAGATGAGAGAACAATAGAAGAACACGAATTAAGAAGACAGTAGACAAATTAAATTATTTTTAATTAATATTTGTTTTATATATATATATATATATATATATATATATATATATATATATATATATATATATATATATATATATATATTATGCACTATTACATTAGAACATGTAAATATCCACTACAAAATTTGTTTCAACATTAAATCAATGTTTCTCTAGGTGGCCACCTGAAGAAACGTTGATTTTACAGTGTATAATAAATATTTATTGCTATACTTTTGTATTGAGCCCTGTTTTAAATTAATGTTTTGAACGCAGAAATCTTACCCTTCGTTCTTTTACATTTGTATATATATATATATATATATATATATATATATATATATATATATATATATATATATATATATATATATATAGTGTGTGTGTGTGTGTGTGCGTGTGTTTGTGTTTGTGTTTGTGCGCGAGCGTGCGTGTTTGTGTGTGTGTGTGTGCGTGCACGCGCGTGTGTGTGTAAGGGGCGAGGGAGGAACAAGAAATTAATGTGGCATTTCCTTTCATCCTTTTGCCCCACCCAAATGCGAAGACGCATTGGAATATTGAAAGTTGCCTTCCAAAAGGTAAGCAAAGTATTAAGGAACAGAAAAAATTACTTAATGAACAAAGAAAAGAGTACTGAACTGTTATATAACGAATGCATCACGGATGAAGAAGACACTTGAGTCAATGGAGTTGTGATTCTATAGAAGGGTGCTGACAATAGCATGGATGAAACATTTGAGTAAAGACGAAGTTTTACGGAAAGTAGAAACAAAAGTAACACATATAGTTAAAATCAAAAAGAGACAGTTGGAATTTTAAGGGCTGACAATGAGAAAAGAGGGCTTGGAGAATTTGACATTCACAGGGCATACTGAATGACAGGAAAGCAAAGTATAACCTACCAAACAAGCTTGACTAAATGGTTGGAAGAACTGTATTTAGCAAACAAAAAGACAAGAGTTACTAAGAAATACAAATGACAGGAAATTGTGGAGAGCCATGACCTCCCACATCCTGAATGGATACGGCACAGAGTAGATGAAAAAAAATGATAAAGTATTCATTTCGCATCATCCATTGTAGATTGTGCGAGATTCAGCGTGACTCACGCATTTTATATCATAAAAGAGACGACTGTCTTTCCATCGCCAATTTTAAATCTTCAAGCGAGTCGATTCTTCCCTTAACATAAAAAAAAACAAAGTAGAAAGTCTAAACAAGTAAATTGATTTCCTTTATCTGAACCGATATCCCACTTCACGTTCATCATAATTAACACACCTGGAATTTTCATCAGATTTCGAACTAAATCAAGCCCTCAATTCGAAAATTACGCTCAGAGGTAACATGCCAAGCCTCATTAACCTGAAATCTCTGAAAAATATCCCCCTACTCAGTCTCCTGCGGCATAACAAACTATGCCTGTTTCCAAACTCATGAGTCATAGCCTGTAAGAGTGGACACAGGCTCGTGTCTTGCACGGCCGAACACTTTACGATGTCATTTAGATTTGAGGACTTAAAGAAAATTAGTATGCCATTTCGAGATATTTACAGGAAAAATGTCTGAGTAACGGCATGGTCATCTCATAAAACACAGCATGGGAATATTATTTGTTAGTTGGAAAAGATTTCCAATATAATGGCTTAGTCACATCCTACTGGGTTGTGAGTAAGCATGTCTAATCCAACAAATAAAACCCTAGTTTATACGTACTTTTGTAGCACTGAAAATTAAACAAAGCGCCTTTGAATAATGTTGTCTTATTATTTGCATCTGCCAGCATCGGACCAAAAACCGATAGCGAAAGATGCCTTTCAAAATCTAAGCAAAGTATTAAGAAACATGAAATTTTCTTTCGTAATATCAGTCCTCCTATATGGCAGTGAATTTTCGACAATCTCATCACAGATGAAGAAGAGAATTGAAGCAACAGAAATGTGGTTCTACAGAAGGATGCTCAGGATACCATAAACTGAACGACGAAGCTTTAGGGAAAATGGGATAAAAAAGGAAACTTATTCTTAACATCAGAAAGAGATAGACAAAAATGCCTTGCGTACATAATGATGGGGGAGGGATTTTAAATTTTGACACAGGACCGAATATAGACAAGAGGAGAAGAGATAATCAACGCAAAACCTACCTAACGACATTGTGCAAATGGTTGGGAGAGTAGAGGTTAGGAGAGACAGAAAAAAAGGCAACGGTTACTAAAAGCTGCAAAGGATAGGAAATTGTGGAGAAAATAATTCGTCCACGGCCTGCAGGGACTCGACAGAAAGAAAACCACACATGTCTCCTATATTGTACAGGCTTATGGCCATATCATTTTGAAACACCGATTATCCTACTATCACCGAAGTTAAGCAACGTCGAGCCTGGTCAATACCTAGATGAGCGACCGCTTAGAAATACCAGGTTCTTTAAGGTTTGATGTGGGGTGTGGTGATTGACAACTGCTCGGAATTGGAAATCGGATGACCGAGTCCCAATAACAATTGGGTTCGTTATATTCACTTACGCGCAAATGCCCATGTGAAACATATCAATTCACTTCTGCTATCCCCTAGCTATGGGTTAATTAGTAGAACATGTATTGGCAAATTATTATCATCTCCAAAATATTCTTAAAATCTAAAAATGTTTTCTGGTATCAAAAACTTACAAAAGGTTGATAAGTCGTAAAAACATTCAATCATATATTTTACAATATAGCTTTTCTTGCTGAATGGTGATAATTAATTTACCTATGAAGAATTAAAATAAAATTTATTTCATTTCTTTCCTAATTTGCATATCAAAATTTAAAATCAGTTTTTAAAAATAGCTCTTCTTTATTCCTTCCGTTATTTTGTGTGGTATTTATAAATAAACGCGTTTCTTCTGAACAATTTTCATAATTAAAACGCATAGTTAGTTTAGAAAAAATGTTCTAGCCTGGTAGTGATAACTAACTCAGTATTTAGATCACTGCATCGGTGTACATGGATAAAAGCAATATTTTAATAGTTTAATGGTAGATTCTGTTAAATCTTTTCATATTTTGCAATATTTTCCCTTTTATCTTACATAAATAAAACATTAAGATGCCCAATTCTTTTGTAAAATAATGGATGTATTTGTTTATCTTTATTGAGTTAAAGATAAAAGCACAAATTTTATCGTTAAAAACGACTCCTATATGTTGTATATTGTATAAAAGACTACATAAATAATTAAAATATATCGATAATCTTTTCCTTAGACCATCCATTTCACGGCAGAATTAAATCTTTCAAAAAAATATCTGCATTTCACAGCGGCAAAAGAGAAAAAGCTATTGGACCTCTCAACGCCAATTATGACTATGAGCGGGTAACTAATTCTGGAGGTGAATATCCTAGTTTATCAGTCACTTAAAATATATAGTATTTTTTACAGTTTCTGTTTGTTCTTAAAATAGGTACTGGCAATATCTAGTATTTGGACAATACACTGTTGCGTTGCAGCTCAGACCACATACCCATTCGTTGACAGAGTGCAGTTTCTCCCAATCAAACGCTTTCGATAGAAAATTAATCTTCAGCCCGATCGTTACCCACGAGTGAGAAACAAAACAAATTCTAGCAGTAAAAAGATCCTATTCTTGGGTTGTAACCTACTACTATAAGCGAGCGAAGTAGAGATGAGGCGTGGGTGAGGGGGAAGTGCACAGTCTAACGGCTGTCTTCCCTGTCAGTTCTCCGAGATCCGCTTCGTTCTTCTGTGTACCTTATCACTGAATGGTCAGTTTTATAGATAGTAATTTTATTCGTCTTGTCGTCTTCGTATAAAAACATAATTTATCTTCCTTCTGTGACATACTCTCTGTCTGAGCCTCTTGCTCTGTATTTTGTAGTTGACTTCACTCACTGATCAGTCGAATATAAATATTCCGTATCCATTTTTGCTACATTTCCGGCTGTTTGAAATTTAACAAGAGCTCAGCGGTCTCATATTGGTACATTATGCACGATAATTAAACCCTAAAATGAAAAATTGATGCATGAAACTGGGTAAAAGCAGGTAAAGAAAAACGAGCAAATTCATTTATTAAAAATAGTTTGATTTATGTTTATTTTCATTTTAATTATACAAAGATTATAAAATTGTTATTTTAAATTGTTTAGATTATAAAAATAAGGAATAGTGGGAAATAAAAGCGTTTTCGTTTTCTAAACTTATTAATTTTAACAGTATGGCAACCATTTACTCCTGTCTCGACAGTAAATATGATGAGTTTAATGAGAAAAAATGACCTACTGTTGTTAACTGGGACAAGGATTATTAACTGACACAAAACGAAACTGCACTCTATTAATTATCTGAGAGAACTCATTTCTTCGCCCCATCTACATGGCTGATGCTAACCCCCAGGAGACTGACTCGTTCTTCCTTCTCCAGATCAAATTCTCGGCTGACATGAAATGGAAAGATTATTCATCCATTGCGAGCACTGCTGCTAAGAAAGTTAGTTCACTATATCATACTAGACAATTTTTATCTTCAGAAACATATGTATAAGTCTTTTATTCGTCCATGCTTTGTGGCGACATATAGTCCAATGCTCAAGCTGTATATTTATCGATTCTTG
>OZ038492.1:35291117-35388617 GCA_964036315.1 Acanthosepion esculentum | reverse complement strand
CCCAACTAACCAGTATCCCTCTACAAACTGATGCCATAAACAGTTTTAAAAATCTTGCACATGTTAAAATTAAAATTCCTAAGTGCAAATGGTCATTAACTAAAGGTATCTTGATTCCAATTGTGAAGAAAAGTGTATGTATATACATATATATATGTGTGTGTGTGTGTGTGTCTGTGTGTGTGTGTGTGTGTGTGTGTGTGTGTGCTTGAACAGGTTTTCTTAAATTCAGCCGGCAATGTCTGCCTATTTAAACGTTTATTGTATGATCCAATTTTTAAATATGGTGTAGCACAACCCCAATCAAAATTATGTTTTTCTTCTGTTTGTCTTCGGCTATTTTTGACCATGTCAGTTCTCATCCAGATTTGAATTATGCCACTATGTAGCCATGGTTTACTTAGCAACGTCATGAAACTTTTGGGGGTAAGCTAAAATCAAATTTTAATTAAACCCAGATTATTTACCAAAACTTATTTAATTTAATTCTTATTGGCTACATAGATTTTCCCTGGTTAAAAATGGGATACAGTTTCAATTTCTGTCGGCAGGCACAGTTTTTTTTTTGTTTTGTTTTTTTTTTGTTTGTATTTTTGTTTCTAATAGGACTACTCGATCTCGGTCGGATGTTTCATCATTTCAATTAACCACTATTAGTTTTATATATAGATTTGTATACAATATCTTTTTCATATACACATATGTATAATTGAGTGTATACACGCGTGCGTAATGAACATTTCTCGTTCCTACCAAAAAGAGATGGCGAAAAGTCTGTTTCGTCAGATTATGGGAACTCGAACAGGCCCAAATTTCTCTGCACCACATCTTATAAATATGATTAGGTATGAACACACACACACACACACGCATATATATATATGTGTGTGTGTGTGTGTGTGTGTGTGTGTGTGTGCGTGCGTGTGTGTGTGTGTGTGTGAGTTGTATTTTCTCAATTTTATATCACATGATTCAAATTTACAAGATTTTTATTTGTATTTTTTGTGATTTTCTTCAGCGGTGCACAGTGTAATCGTTTTGCTGGAAGCGGCAATTTCAAAGTTTCAAGATGAAACCCACCAAACTATGAAGAACTTCAATGTATTTGACCTCAATACAAATACACTTCATTCGTCACCTTCGGTTTTTTTTCTTGCTTTTTTTTTTTAATTTATTTATTGCATTTGTTTTATATTTTCTTTGATGCTTCTTTATTACACTCTTTTCTATATATCTATCTGTTTGGTTTGCTTTTCTTTTATCTCTCCCTCTCCAGATGCTTCTTTCTTTCTTGTATTCTTTCTTTTTTCCTCTTTTCTTTTTTATATATTTCTTTTTTTTTATTCTGATTTCATTACTCCCCTCTCTACTTCCTTCTTTATTAATCTCTTTCGTGTTTCTTTCTTTTTGTTTGTTTCCTTCTTTTTTATACTTTCTTTTTTTATCTGCCTGCATTTCATTATTTTCCGTCTCTAGTTGTTTCTTTCTTACTCTCTTTCGTGTTTTATTTCTTTCTTGTTTTCTTTCATCCTTTTTTATACTTTCTTTTTTATCTCCTTTCATTTCATTATTTTCCCTCTCTAGTTGTTTCTTTCTTACTCTCTTTCGTGTTTTATTTCTTTCTTGTTTTCTTTCCTTCTTTCTTATACTTTCTTTTTCATCACCCTGCATTTCATTATTTTCCCTCTCTAGTTGTTTCTTTCTTACTATCCTTCGTGTTTTATTTTTTTATTTTTTTATTTCCTTCTTTTTTATACTTTCTTTTTTATCTCCTTTTATTTCATTATTTTCCATCTCAAGTTGTTTTTTCTTTCTTTCCTTTATGTTTTATGTCTTTCTTGTTTGCTTTTCTTCTTTTTTATACTTTCTTTTTTTATCTCCCTTCATTTCTTTATTTTCCCACTCCAGTTGTTTTTGTTACTCTCCTTCGTGTTTTATTTCTTTCTTTTTTCTTTTCTTCTTTTTTATACTTTCTTTTTTTTATCTCCCTGCATTTCATAATTTTCCCTCTCTAGTTGTATCTTTCTTACTCTCCTTCGTGTTTTATGTCTTTCTTGTTTGCTTTTCTTCTTTTTTATACTTTCTTTTTTATCTCCCTTCATTTCTTTATTTTCCCACTCCAGTTGTTTTTGTTACTCTCCTTCGTGTTTTCTTTCTTTCTTTTTTCTTTTCTTCTTTTTTATACTTTCTTTTTTTTATCTCCCTGCATTTCATTATTTTCCCTCTCTAGTTGTTTTTTTCTTACTCTCCTTCGTGTTTTATTTCTTTCTTGTTTTCTTTCATCCTTTTTTATACTTTCTTTTTTTTATCTCCCTTCCTTTCATTATTTTTCCTCTCTAGTTGTTTTTTCTTACTCTCCTTCTTGTATCTTTCTGTCTTGTTTTCTTGCCTTCTTTTTTATACTTTCTTTTTTTATCTCCCTGTATTTCATTATTTTCCATCTCTTGTTGTTTCTTTCTTACTCTCCTTCGTGTTTTATTTTTCCTTTTTTCTTTTCTTCCCTTTTATACTTTCTTTTTTTGATCTCTATTCATTTCATTATTTTTCCTCTCTAGTTGTTTTTTCTGACTCTCCTTCGTGTTTTATTTCTTTCTTTTTTTCTTTCCTTCTTTTTTTACACTTTCCTTTTTTTTCTCCCTTCATTTCCTTATTTTCACTCTCCAGTTGTATCTTTCTTACTCTCATTCGTGTTTTATTTCTTTCTTTTTTTCTTTCATCCTTTTTTATACTTTCTTTTTTCTCTCCCTCTTGTTACTTCTTTCTTACTCTCTTTGGTATTTTCTTCCTTTATTGATTTTTCCTTCTTTTTTGTACTTACTTTTTTTTTATCTCTGTGCATTTCATTATTTCCCATCTCGTTGCTTCTTTCTTATTCAACTTCGTGTTTTCTTTCTTTTTTGTTTTCTTTCTTTCTGTTTTGATATTTAACCATGTCAAATTATTTGTATATTTCGTGCTTTCTTTGTTCATATCTTTCTTTCTTTTTCTTTCTTTTTTATTTTATACTTTTCTTGTCTCTGATTTCTTTCCTTCCCCTTTCTATTCGCTTCATTATTCCATGCTTGTTTTCTTTCTTTCTATCTTTTTTATACTGGTCTTTTTTCTCTCCTGATTTCTTTATCCCCCTACCCGCGTTATATTTTTCTTTTCTTCTTCCTCGCGTTCTTTCTTTCTTGTTTCTTTCTTTTTTAATTCTTTTATACATTTCTTTTTTTCCTTTTATTTCATTCTTTCCTCTCTCTCTCTCCCCTATCTCTCTCACTCTCTCTCTCTCTCTCTCTCTCTATGCTTGCTTCTTTCTGTCTTTCTTTTTATACATTTCTCTTTTATTTCGATTGATTCTATTCTTTTCCTGTCTGACATTACTTACTTTCCTTTGTTTCTTTCCTTTTTTTATTTCTTATGCATTTTTTTATTTCACCCGATTTCATTCTTTCCTCTCTCTCTCTCTCTCTCTCTCTCTCTCTCTTTCTTTCGTTGCTTCTTTCTTTCTTTCTTTCTTATACAGTCCTTTTTTAATTCACGCTATTTCATTCTTTCCTCGCTCTCTCCCTCTCTCTTTCTTTCGTTTCTTCTTTCTTTAGTTCTTTCTTTCTTTCTTTCTTTCTTTCTTTCTTATACAGTCCTTTTTTAATTCACCCGATTTCATTCTTTCCTCTCTCTCTCTCTTTCTCTCTCTCTCTCTCTCTCTCTCTCTCTCTTTGCTTCTTTATTTAGTTCTTTCTTTCTTATACGGTCCTTGTTCAATTCACCCGATTTCATTCTTTCCCCTCTCTCTCTCTCTCTCTCTCTCTCTCTCTTTGCTTCTTTATTTAGTACTTTCTTTCTTTCTTATACAGTTCTTTTTTAATTCACCCGAATTCATTCTTTCCTCTTTCTCTCTAGTTGCTTCTTACCTTATTTCTTTTTCTTTCTTTCTTTCTTTCTTTCTTTCTTTTACATTTCTTTTTTCTACTTGATTTCATTTTTCTGCTATCTCTCTAGTTGTCTCTTTCTTTATTTCTTCCTTTTTCATATATTTCTTTTTTATCACCATTGATTTCATTCACCCCCCACACTCTCTCACACACACTACTTACTGCTTTCTTTCTTATACAATTCTTTTCATCTCACCAAATTTTATTATTTGCCCCTCTCTCTATCGATCTCTCTCTCTCTCTCACTCTCTCTCATTCCCTAGTTGTTTCTTATTTCTTTTTAATATATTTCTTTTCGTGTTTCTTTCTTCCTATTTGTGTTATTTTTTTCATTTATGAGTTCATTATTTCTTTCTACTCTTATTTTTACATTCGTCTTTTCTTTTTTCATTCGGGACATTTATTAATGTCTAACTCATTTGAGATCATAATTCAAATGCCTTCATGCTTCGTTCTTTCTTTATTCTCATTTCTAATTTGTTTGTTTGTTGTTGGTCTGTTTTTACACTGATATCATTTTCTCTCTCAATTTGCTTTCACTTTTTTTGCTTCTTTTTTCTTCTTTCTTGGGATCTGTTTCTTTTTTTTTTATCTCTTTCTCACCTACCTTCTTTAGTTCTCTATTTACTTTTTTCTTTCTTTCTTTCTCATACAATCTTTTTATTCCGCTCAATTTCATTCTTTCCTCTCTCTATTTCTAGTTGCTTCTTTCTTTCTTCCTTTCTTTCTTTTGTATCTACTTGAATTCATTCTTTTCGTTCTCTAGTTGCTTCTTTCTTTATTTCTTTATGATTCAAACATTTCTTTTTTGGATTCATCCCCCTCCTCTCTCTCTCTTTCTCTCTCTCTCTCTTTCTCTGTATACTTTTCTTTCTTTCTTTCTTTCTATCTTTTTTCTTCTATGCCATGTTCCTTATTTCACTTTTCATGTGTTTCAATGTCACTATATTTTATGATATTTCTCTCTCTCTCTCTTTCTCTGTATACTTTTCTTTCTTTCTTTCTTTCTTTCTTTTTTCTTCTATGCCATGTTCCTTATTTCACTTTTCATGTGTTTCAATGTCACTATATTTTATGATATTTCTCTCTCTCTCTCTTTCTCTGTATACTTTTCTTTCTTTCTTTCTTTCTTTCTTTTTTCTTCTATGCCATGTTCCTTATTTCACTTTTCATGTGTTTCAATGTCACTATATTTTATGATATTTCATCGCCTTCCTATATCATTACCTTCTTTCTTACCATTCACCCGAAACCTCGTTTCATTTTCTTCTCTTCCTTTTACTCTTTCAAAGCTTGTGAACATTTACAAGCATCAACATAATCACTACAGCAATAAATGGCTACAAGACGTGTATGCTGACGACTACCAACACAGTCGCATAATAATATGGAAGCACTTTTCAGGATTCGGATGAAATAGTTATATCTCGGCAGATATATATGACGTACTATAGAAAAGCACGGTGGAGTAATGGATAGCGGCTCAGATTGAGGAATCGGAGAGCTGAGTTCGAATTCTAATCGAAACCATTACAATCACTTACGTGCAAATACCTTTCGGAAAGGTATGAACACTCATCTTCTCCCACCAGCTATGAATAAATAACAGGACAGACCGGGTTATGTAAGCCTTCGATGGCAACTGGTCTACCGCATAAAGAAATGGCAACCAACTGCGGGAAAAAAATCTGCCTAGTCAGTCATGTACCAAAAGTTACATGATCGCCTAAGCATGACACATAACTGATTATCGAAGAATATATATATATATATATATATATATATATATATATATATAAAACATAATATAATACTAATATAAATAATTTAATATTACATATTATTATATATTATAATATGTAATGTTATATTATATTAATTAATATATAAAATTTGGCTCTGTGTCGCGCCAGAAATTTTTTTTCTCACCTGAATCCATTCTTCAAATCCACAAATCAGCCATTCGTCCTTGCGTTGAATACTGCTGCCATCTGGTGACCCCGCTGTTCATCTCGAGGTCCTCGGCAAAATCCAGAGATGGATATGCAATGTGATACGTCCTGATCTGGCATCTCGTCTACAGTCACTATCTCGCAGACGTGCTGTGGATTTTCTACACGTATTTTCATGACAACTCTTCTGACAAGCTACTTTCACCAGCTCCAAAACTGCATGAATTTAAGCGTGCTACTAGGTTGGCATCTCGGTCTCACCCTTTCAATGACGAATCGGTTAATTCTACTCCAACAGCTTCTTATCTCTCAATTTCCGACCGTGGAACTCCCTTCCTCTTACTTGCTTCCCTGATAGCTATAATCTTCAAATATTCAAATGCAATGCCAATCGACATCTTCTGATCCTGATTCCAATCCTTCTCTATGTCCTTTCCTCAGAGCTTAGCTATTGCTCTCAATATATAGTGGCACTCCCGCCTTGCTTGGAGTGAGATGCTTAAAATAAACTAAATATAAATAATATAATATAAAAAATAATTTAACT
The DNA here is from genome assembly GCA_964036315.1 of Acanthosepion esculentum. Classification (NCBI taxonomy): domain Eukaryota; kingdom Metazoa; phylum Mollusca; class Cephalopoda; order Sepiida; family Sepiidae; genus Acanthosepion; species Acanthosepion esculentum. Next base: position 35,382,201 of record OZ038492.1, on the reverse strand, counting down.
ATTATAAATAATTTGAATATAATATAAATATAATATAAATTATATTTATATAATTTATAGAATATAATTTATAGAATATAATTGTTATGAATAATCAAGAGTGGTATCCCCTTGTTTTGTTACTCTCCTCTTTGAGAGAGCTATTTCTGTTTACTGGAATTATAAAAGGACACTCTACGCGAAACTTGTATTCTCATTTGAATAATGCTTTCTTAAAACCTACACCTTGTCATTGCAATAATTACATAATAATTAATATAAATTAAGTATAATATGAATAATAATTTAATTAATATAAATAATTAATATAACGCACTATAATGCTAAAAAGACATATAAAACGTACTGTAGAATAAGATAATTATATAATATATTATAGATTTTCTATAGATAATACTTTTTAAAGAATTACATCAGAAGTTTTATAATGCCCGTAGTCTTGTTCAAAATGTTGATCCCGTCAGATTATGAGCTCTCTCTGTCTCTCTATCTATCTCTCTCTCTGTCTCTCTCTGTCTTTCTCTCTCTCTCTCTCTCTCTATATATATATATATATATATATATCAGAGATTTTAAGTAAGTTCTGCTCAACATAGTTACAGCGTAAACCATAGGTTGGCTCTGTGGGCATTGAACACACTTATACTCTGTAAACTTATTTACTTTTTTTTTTATAGGAGTAGATAGGATCAAATATTGTCCGGTTCAAACTCTTCCACCGTATTTCGAACAGGAATCGCAGTAGATACTTGCTTCCTATTTAGGATTGTGTTTTTGGTCCCTTCAACATTTTAGTTCTAACGTCTCCACATAAACTCTGAAATTTTATTTATTAATTTTTTTTTTCACGATAGAAGTAGATAGGTTCGCGTATCATCCAGTTCATCCTTCCACCCGGCCTTTTGAACGAATAGAGGTTTAGCCCCCTGGGATCCTTTTTAGAAGAGGGTTTCGATTCCTTCTAAAAAAATGTCATCCTCTTTCATTCCTAGATGAAGCTTTAATAATATTTAATCCCAAGTCATATATATATATATATATATATATATATATATATATATATATATATATATATATATATATATATATATATATATAAGGAGAAGAACTTATACTGGTTCCAACGAGAGAAAAGTGTGTATACTAAAAAGAAGAGAGAAACCGCAAAAGTTTTTGGTTGTAATGTGGATGTTGTTTTAAAAATATTATGCTTTATTTTCCATAGAAAATTATGGAAAATAAAGCATAATATTTTTTTAAAAAAACATCCACATTACAAACAAAAATGTTTGCGGTTACTCTCTTCTTTGTAGTATACACACTTTTCTCTCGTTGGAACCAGTATAAGTTCTTCTCCTTATATATATATATATATATATATATATATATTAATGAATACAGAATCCTTAAAAATCCACTTCGTTATAATTTATTTCGTGGACTTTTACATGCATCTCTTCAGACCAGCGTTTTGTTAATAAATGGAGTCAATTCATCCAGACGCAAGGGGATTAGGGGACTTTTCGGAAGATATTCTCCAAAAACAACGATCCCAGCATGTTGCACGATTGAAAAGTGCGTGAAAATCATACCACGAGTTGATCCAATCATTTTGAGTTAAATTTGTTAGACGAAATTGTTCGATGTTAAAAGTCATTGTTACTAATTCTGCAAGTGAAGTACCCTTGATCAAAATGTTGACCACGCCAGATTATGGTCTCTCTCTCTCTCTCTCTCTCTCTCTCTCTCTCTCTCTCACTCCCAGAGACTGTTAGTAAGTTCTGCTCAATATAGTTGCAGCGTAAACCATAGGTTGGCACCGTGAGTGTTGAACATGCTAGAATGTGCCTGAGCAGGCGCCTACATCAAGGATTAACCAGACACTCAAGCAGAGAGGCATACGTATTAAGGATGGCGATTTTCTAAGCGTAGCTTAAATATGACAAAAGACCGAAAACCTGCGGCACACAGTGAGTATCAAACTCGCTACTTAATCGTAATTGATCGAGTGAGACAATCTAGCTAACCATTACGGCACATCAAGGTGTCAACTGATTTTCTAAGCGTTGCTTAAATGTGGCACAAAGCCGAAAGTGTGATGCACCCAGTGAGGATCGAACTCGCTAACTAGTCGTAATTGATCTAGAGAGACAAGCTTGCTAACCATTACGCCACATCAAGGTGTCCAAATGATTTTCTAAGCGTAGTTTAAATGTGGCACAAGGCCGAAAGTGTGATGCACCCAGTGAGGATCGAACTCGCTACTTAGTCTTAATTGATCTAGAGAGACAAGCTTGCTAACCATTTCGTCACATCAAGGTGTCCAAATGATTTTCTAAGCGTAGTTTAAATGTGGCACAAGGCAGAAAGTGTGGGGCACTCAGTGAGGATCGAACTCGCTACTTAGTCTTAATTGATCTAGAGAGACAAGCTTGTCTCTCTAGATCAATTAAGACTAAGTAGCTAACCATTTCGTCACATCAAGGTGTCCAAATGATTTTCTAAGCGTAGTTTAAATGTGGCACAAGGCAGAAAGTGTGGGGCACTCAGTGAGGATCGAACTCGCTACTTAGTCTTAATTGATCTAGAGAGACAAGCTTGCTAACCATTTCGCCACATCAAGGTGTCCAAATGATTTTCTAAACGTAGCTTAAATGAGACACAAGGCCGAAAGCGTGGGGCACCCAGTGAGGATCGAACGTTCTTTTTGTCACATTTCGAAACCAAATAAAAAAACAGAATTGTAAATAATGCGTTTTAAGTCTGGCAGGCACTTCCTGAGCGGATTTGCTGACGTAACAGAATCTTCCTTTCGCTATTTAGCTTTCTGTCATTAATCTTCTTAAATATACAGAATGAAAAGTGTTCTTTGTGCGTGACCCAGCAAAGAAACTTACCTAAACATCTTGAAAGTCATACAACAGGAAATTGTTGTTAATGAGACAGCCTATCGAAAAAATTGAAATTCAATAAACAGGAAGACATTTATTTCTTACTGCCTACCCACCACACTCTGAAATTATAAAACTTAATTATATTTTGATAAATTAATTGCTGTAGACATATTTTTACTTATATTATTAAGATATTTTTTTGCCTATGGAGTTTGAAATATGGTGATGTTATATATTTTAGCAAGGAAAAGATATTCTTAGTCGTCTGTTGAATTCCCAGACTTATCACTGCTCAGATATTTTTTTCAGAAAATTTTGAGATGAGGAATTATCATTATTATAGGACTTTTTATTCGAACGAGTATCATCATCTTGATTGCTAAACTCACAAGGTCTCGGCCGTTGTACACTCCATCCTATTTTTTATTATTTTTGTTGTTGTTTTTTTTCAGATTTTGAATTATTATTATATTTTAATTGTTATCACCGCAAGCAAGGTGGTAAAGCCATTAACTCTTTGCGACCTGACCACCGATTTAGTAGAGAAAAATGACGTAATGCCCAGCCACAGGGTGAACAGTAGTAGAGAAAACCGACTTAATTCCCAGCTACCGTTTAAACGGTAGGTAAACACTTGTGACTATTTGTATATCTACTGTCAAACAATACATACGAACTATTTGTGAAATTTGCCTCAGTTACTCAGGCAGAAGGGTTAAAATTGTTCAGGAACGCAGCGCTGAAAGGGTTAAAACACAAGTGGCCGCTGAGTGTGAAAGAATTAGGAACAGAAAAATTAATGAGCAGAGCGAGAAAAAGATTAATCAGGAGGATAGTAGATAGCGATTGACATTGCATTTAAATTTTTGAAGATTAAAATTGGCTGGAAAGCATGGAACTGGTGAAGCGAGAAGTGTGCGAAAAGAAACTCTCGGCATAGAACTTACGCTTCCATCTAGTCAGCTCAAATGTAAGTTGATGAAATCCCGACGCCAGTCTTGCACTGCGCGCAAATTCATAAAGTCTAGGTACCATACCGGATAGCAAATCCGAAAAATTACAATGAAAATATTTATCGAAAAGGCACAGAGAGACAAACTTACGGCGATGGGGAAAGTAACTGAAGCCGAGCCGCCAGAGCAGGACCAATAATATTGCTGATTCTTCTTTGAGTCTCATCAAGGAGCTCACATTTATATCACTTTTACATTCGATATCTTCAAATTCATTGTTGCAATCATAATGTTTCGACCGTTAAATTCCCGGCCTTATTAAATTATGTATGTCGGAATTTCAGAGGGAAAGAATTATCATTATTATACGCCTTTCCATTCGCTCTAGTATCCTTACCTTAATAATTTTCGCCATAATGTTGCGACCGTTGAACTCTCCAGCCTTCTCTCATTAATTATGCCGGATTTTTTTAGATGAGGAATTATAGATATTAAATGGATAGACATTCCGTCTAGTATCCTCATGCTTTTTATACTCACAATGTTTAAGCTGTTTGAAACTCCCGGCTTTCTTTAATTAATTACATAAGAATTTCTGAGAAAAGGAAATATAAGTTATTATATGCTTTTCCACTCGAGGGTCCTCATTTTGGTGGTTATATTCACGACGTTTCTTCGGCCTTCTTCAGGCGTCTGTTGCAGAATTTTTAAGTAAACCCTTTATTTAATTCAGAGCGTAGATTTTTTTCTGATTCCACTGTCCATGCTTACATATCAGTTCATAATCACCAGTTTTATTCACCTTCGTATCTCGTGTCTGTTTTTGTCTACTGGTCATGAGTATTAGACGTATCCGTAATCAAGAGCTTAACTAAAACCTGATAGGGAACCCAATATATTTCAACCGACACTTTATTACACTTGGTAATGTATCTGGGTTCCGAAGTAGCGGAAACTATGGATTGAATAAAGGTTCAAAATTCTGAGTATGTTACTTAATATGTGAAACAATATGAGTCAAGCTGAGGTCTTGTTAAACTTAAAACAGCGGGACCTGTCGCACAACTCGATGCGGAATATTTATTTTCGACTGAATTATCAGTAATTGGAGTCAACTTCAAAGTAAAAGAGCAGGAGGCTCATACTGAGAGAAAGTGACCAAGGGAAGATTAATGACTGTCATCTTCTAAAAAGACGAAGATGACAGGACAAACAAACTGTCGTCTATAAAACTGACCATCTCGCAAAAAGGCTGACAAAGAATGAAGTGCACTGAACTGCACACCTCGCCGACGCCTCAGCGTTAGTTATAGCAGAAAGTTAATACCTAAGAATAAAATCTTGTCTACTGTTAGAAATTGTTTTGTTCTTCACTCGTGGGTAAGGATCTGGCCGAAGAGTAATTTTTGAGCCATAGGGACCCTGTCAATGAACACGGTGTTTGGTCTAAGCTGCAACGCAACATATGAAAAACAGCAAAAGAAGACCGGCGTGTTCAAGAGTATGTTGACTTTACCAAATATATGTGGGCGTCCTTAGTGGTACCTGTTGCAGTTACAGACATTTACTTACCTAAAGATTAAAAATCAAAAAATATATACACGGCTAAGGAGAAGAGAGAAAAAGGTAAACCAAGTGTTATTTCCTAGAAAAAGTAGAAGAGATGTGCCTTCTCTCTAAAAAGAAAAGGAAAGCTAGCGAGTGTTGCAGAAATTCTTTCTTTACTCACAAATCCAGCAGGTTGTATTTCAGGTGTCCGTGTTTTACGCATGTGTCAGGCAAGCAGCATCTCTCGGGATCTACACATAAACCATTTTGTGTATAGACAGGTTAAACTGACTGACCATTGAGCACCCGACGACTGTCCAATTACAGGAGATACTAATTTGAGGATTAAAGGTAGTTCAATAAAGATATTGTGCGTATGATAAACAAAATAAGCATGACAAATGAGAAATGATGAATTTAAGAACGCAGGTCTGTCGGAATAATGCGACAGTCACTGCAAAAATAAAGCTTTCTGTTTTATTACTGTAGCACCCCGACATCATATGATAGGAGAATGGCAGTAGGGGCTGCATTTTCTTAGTAAGAGTAACTGATCGGCGGTTTGACAAAATAACGTCTGGCATGAACGTACGTATGAAGCAGAAGGTTGATAATAAATTCCTTCATGTAGTAAAATATCACAACCATCCATCGACGCTTGCCCAATGCTTACAGACTCAAAGCCGTGTATGTGATGAGCACAAACAGATGGTAGGAAATGCGACAGGGGCGACAGCAACGATAATGACTAAACCCGTCGACGGTTATGCAGAATATTGTCTTTTAATCATTTCGCCCCATGCAAGGAAGAAAGCCACAAAGACGCAGGGGGTTACTGAGTGTGAAAGAATATCAGAAAAAGAACATTGATTTGAGCGAGAACAATAAAAGAGCCGGAATTAAGAAGGCAGACAATAACGACATAATAATAATTGACCTTGCATTTTTGAAGATCAAAGCTGACTGGAAATCAAGAAACCGGAAGAGAATTCCGCAAACGAAAAGTGCGAGAGTAAGAACTATTAGTATCTGACTATATTTCTGAGATGAGGTATTATATGTACACTATTTACATTATTCGGACTATTGTCCCCATCTTCGTCGCCATATTTATTACAACGTTTCGGCCATTGTATTCTCCGGCCTTCTTCAGGCGGTTGGAATGTTGAACTGAACCCTTTATTTCGCTCACTGGGGTAGACTGTTCTAGTTCCACGTGCCATGTTTAGTGGATGTCAGTTGTCAGTTATCTCCTGTTAATTCCCCTCTCCAAGTTCTCCACTGCCTTAACCGGGTATTGAACTCACACACTTTGGGTCCTGTTACTGGATCTAACTATCGCTTTTATCCACTGTGTCATGTGTCCTTGATCCGGTTAAGGCAGTGGAGAACTTGGAGAGGGGGAATAACAGGTGATAACTGACAAATGATATCCATTAAATATGGCACGTGGAACTAGAACAATCTACCCCAGTGAGCGAAATAAAGGGTTCAGTTCGACATTCCAACCACTTGAAGAAGGCCGGATCGTACAACGGCCGAAACGTTGTAATAAGTATGGCAACAAAGATGGGGACAATAGTCCGAATAATGTAAATAAGGAACTATTATTATAGAACTTACGGTTACATCTAACCATTTTAACTCTTAACTGACGATACCTTGTGGCTAATCTCGTACTGTGCTTTAATTTATAAAGTCTTGATGCCATCCGAACAATTACCATGTAAATAATGATAGAAAAGGTACAAGAAAACTAAATTACGGCGGAGAGAAAGGGACATAAGTCGAGATGCCGAGTCAGGACCAATGTCATTGCAGATTCTTGTTTGGATTTAATCAAGAATCTCTGAATATATATCTGGTCATCCCATAAGTTCTGTCCGAATTTTGAATAAAGAAAACAAGTGACCAAATGTTACATTTAATTACAGATTCAATCCACAATGTATTTTCCCTGTTTATCTATGACTTCCTTCCATCTATTAGCAAGCTTACTAATTACATTACTGTAAAATTCTTTTGGCTTTGATTCGAAGAACTCACAAATGTTAGTTTTAACCTCTTCCTGTGTTACAAAAGCTGTTTCTTCCAAATGATTCTGTAAGCTACAAAACAAATGGTAGTCTGAAGGAACAAGGTCGGGAGAATAAGGTGGATTAGGAATTTCCTCCCAACCAAGTTCTTCGATCTTTTGTGACGTGATTCTTGCTGTGTGTGGTCGCGCATTGTCCTGATGACACATCACCCATTTTCGATTCACTAGAGCAGGTCTTTTTTCCTCAAAGCTTGGTTCAAACGCTCTAATTGCTGGCAGTGTATTTGAGCATTAATTGTTGCATTAGGTGGTAAGAATTCAAAGTGGATTATTCCTTGGCAATCCCACCAGATTGAAAGAAGAACCTTTTGCCCATGAAGTTCCTTTCTCGGCTGTGGCTGGGGTCCTTCTCTTTTACCAACCCACTGTCTACGACGCTTAACATTTCGATAAAAGATCCATTTTTCGTCGCCAGTCACAAGTCTATCCAAAAAAGGTGAAACAAGTTGACGAGAATGGAGAGAAGAGCAGATGTCAACTCGGGATTTGAGGTTGTTTTCATACAATTCATGAGGCACCCATTTTCCAAGTTTAGGAACTTTTCCAAGTTGTTGAAGATGACGATGAACAGTTGTATGGTTTGAACTGAGAACCACTGCCAATTCTTCAACTGATAAAGCAGGATTTTCTTCAAGGACTGCTTCAAGAAGCTTTTCATCAAACTCAACTAGACGTCCGGTTCGATCTTCATCTTCGAGGGTGAAATCTCCACCTCTGAATTTTGTAAATCATCTTCTGCAAGTTCTTTCATTCACACATTCCTCTCCATGAACTGAGTGAATGTTTCTAGCCGCTTCGGATTCTGAGTTTCCTTTCTTGAACTCATAAAGCATTATGTGCCTCAAATGATTCTTGGGTACTTCCATGTTAGCAGGGTTTTAATCAAACAAAATTTAATTTTATTGTTCTCTGAAATAAAGTTTGATCAGTTTAAATGCATCTAAACATAAAAATAATGTTCAGCTCCGTTAGACATTATAAAATACTCTTTAAATTTCGTTCATTTTAACAAAAAGTTAAAATTCGGGCAGAACTTATGGGATGACTTAATAGCAGAAACAGCATATGTGACAGCAATATTCAAAGCATGGACGAATGGTAAACGTAAATATGTAAGCTAGATTTGGACGAGGAAAATTTATCAGCAGTGGACCTGGCAGTAGATTCAATATAATATTTCCGCTACATAAAACCTGAAAACGTTAAACCGATAAGGCTCAATGAGTCACTCTCCAGGAGAGGGGTGTTGCTTTCCTCTCCGTATCAGTTGATTAAACATTGAATAGTGATATAGATACATAATTGTTTCTGTATAACGCAATGATATATATATATATATATATATATATATATATATATATATATATATATATATATATATATATATATATATATATATAACTGGGAACTGATCTGTCTGACTCTCATACTTCGAGTTCGACGGGAGAGTCCATCATATATATATTTTGTTTATTTTTAGAATTTCTGGAAAGTGACTCATTCAAAAATATTCTTCCTACAAACTCTTCATATTTCAGATACATAGACGACTCATTATTAATATTTCCCCAAAACACCAATTTAACCGATCTTCTCTCCAAACTTAACAACGTTGAACCTACTATAAACTTCACTTTCGAAACTGAAACCAATTACACTCTTCCTTTCCTGGACGTTTTGTTACATAGAAATAATAACGAACTTAATTTTGACGTTTACAGAAAAGCCACAAACAAAAATGATCTGATCAGTTTCTACTCAGGTCACTCTTCAAAAATTAAATCTGGAATCATTATAGGTTTCTATCTAAGAGCATTAAGAATCTGTAGTCCCCAATATTTACTTAAAGAAGAAACATACATAGAAAATACATTCAAAAACCTACAATACCCATATCATTTCATCCATAACGCAAGAAGAAAGGCATACAAAATACACAATCGAAACAAAACTAATAACATCATCCGCAATAGTAAATTACATGAAAACAGATACATAATACTACCAACCAACTCTGTTACGTCTAATATCCAGGATAACCTATCCCATCTAAATAATCTTAAAATAGTCACAAACACCTCGAAAACAATTATAGATATAATAAGATCTCCAAACAACAATAGCAATAACATTTCTGAAGCAGGCATTTATACAATAAATTGCCAAAACTGTTCCTCCCAATATATTGGAGAAACAAGCAGAAACATAAAAAAACGTATCAATGAACACAAAAGAGACCTTAGAATAAACAACTTAAATAATGCCTTAGTAATACATAGGAATAAATTCAACCATAATTTTGATTTTAAAAACTCTATACTTATAAAAAAAGAAAATAACTCACTCAGAAGGAAAATCCTAGAGAGTGCCGCAATCGACCAATACCCAAATATTAATCTACGCCCAGGTTTTTTCCCTATTTCACCTTTTCTAACAAAATTACTGCTCTCACAAACAAATGTACACAAAAACATATTAAAATCAAAAGAAAATGGTTGAATCCATCAACAAAGATTAATGAAATATTCTCCACACGTGACATTAACTGACGTCATTTTCAGTTAAAAATACGAAAATAGCGTTTCCTACATTCCCGTTGCTAAGAACACTCTGTTTTTTGTTTTTATTAATTTTCTTTGTTTGATTAAAATCATTTCGTTACTTGCTTTGAAAAAGTCCGCATTAGGACGAAACGCGTCAGCAATTACTGTTTTCTTATTGTCATTTATTTACATATATATATATATATATATATATATATATAGAGAGAGAGAGAGAGAGAGAGAGAGAGAGATAGATCAACAAACAGATAGATAGATAGATAGATAGATAGATAGATAGATAGATAGATAGATAGATAGATAGATAGATAGATATGAACAGAGTGAACTAGAGAGATATTTAGATGGACAGGTATATAGGTAGGGAGGTAGATTATTTGTTCTATAAATATTGCTTATACACAGGTGTCTGTATTATTATGCAGACGTAGAATTGTGAAATATTTAAGCATAACTGCCTTTAAACTCGGCAGTTGTAATATTGTCGCTTACCCGGATTAAAAATTAGAATTCGAACTGTCAATTGCCTTAGCCATTTCACAAAGTAAGGAAGGTAAGTAAACCAAAAGAACGATAAAACAAAAGACTCCTTCGAAATGTTTGTGTGTCTTTAGTGCGTCAGTTTGTTTTTCTGTGTATATGTGTGAATCTGATATAAAATTTTCTTTTCCTATCTCTGTCGCTTTTCTTTTCTTTCATCGCTTGTCAGTCATATTCTCTTCATCGGCCCCCATCCTCTTCGCTAACAACATACCCCGTGTCTTACCCTTTAATCTTCTTTTTCTCTCCACTCACCGTTGATTATTGTTGCTGTTGTATCTGATTTTCAATCTAGCATCATCACGTTCCATCAGGTTTCTTCGTACTTAACATTTTTCTCTCCCGGGCACCATACCCAAATCTGACATCATTGTTTTTTTGCGTTTTTTTTTTCAATCCTACCTGAGTTTTCTCTTTTATATTCTTTTTTTTCTTTCAGGTGATTGCCAATTGTCTTTAATTAAAAAAAACAAACTATTCCTTATTTTCCCGTTTCGTTCTCAAAGTTTGTTTTGCTTTTTGTCATTTTTCTTGTTATCTTCTCATCTTTGTCTAATCCGTCACACGGCGCTAAAAGTGCTAAACTCCGTGAAGGAAGATCGTTCTGCGCCAAACTTCCAAGTCTCTCTGCCTTGCATAACCTGGATTTTACCCAAATTTTATATTTTTTAAATAACATGTTCCTTCATTACGTAAGGGCTCGAGATATCTCATAACTGACATTCATTAGACATGGCACGTGAAGCTAGACAAGTTTACAGGGTTCGGTTCGACATTCCAACCACCTGAAGAAGGCGGGAGCGTACAACGGCCAAAACTTTGTGATAAATATGGCAACAAAGTTGAGGATGATACTCCGAGTTTCATGCCGAAGCAATTTTAAGTGATGGAATTATTATATATATTTATTTTTATTCTTATTTATATTTTGGGTTGACATCGGTTATTTTAATAGATTTTCTGGATCGCGCGAGGTATATTATTGTTGGGGTAGAATATTATTGTAATTAATTAGTTAAATGAATTGTAGTTTAATTTTGAATTTGAATTTAAGCGCAGATTAACATTTAAGATTGAAAATAAGGTTGGAAGCAAGAAATATAAATTCTAAATTATTAAAGTATTATGTAGACTATTTGCAGCCTTCTTCAGGCGGTTGGAATGTCGAACTGAACCCTTTATTTCGCTCATTGAGCTAGACTGTTCTAGTTCCACGTGCCATGTCTAATGGTGTCAGTTATCAGTTATTTGCTGTTGATTCCCCTCTCCAAGTTCTCCACCGCCTTAACCAGGTATTGAACTTGCACTCTTTGGACCCTGTCACTGGATCTAACTAACGCCGTTATCCACTGTGCCATGGCAGTACACATGGCACAGTGGATGTGTAAAAATTCCCAGATAGAGCGTACCTGTAGAAGAGACAAAAAAAATAAAATAGACAAGACAAAAGAAATATTCATTGCCGATGCGTTTCCTACTCTAGGGGACTTTATCAAGGCAATATAGGATTTATTTTTATACGCGTTTTTATATACAAAGGCGAAGATGGTATTGGTTCATCAAGGCTTATAAATCCAAGTACCTAATGGGCATTCATTTATGTACCCAATGATATCAATTCCTAACTGGGTATTTATGCAAATGACACTACCAATTACTGCTGTCGCAAACCACCAGATCTTAAAAAGTAAACCTGGTAGCTGCTCATCAAAAGTACCTCCAATCAGTGCTTAACTAGGAGAGGAAACTGCTTGAAAATTTTAAAGTCCGCAAAACAAATATGTTTTAATTTTAACATCACGGAAAAAGATTTTCTAACTACCTTCATCATGGCTGATGATAAATTAAAGGAGAGAAAATCTTCACGCAACCAAGAGGGTTCAAGTTTTCCACTGACACGAAGTGTAGTGACTGTACTGAATCAATTGCTATATCTACTGCAAGAAAAGATGGTTCACTCATGTAGTGACGGAATACGTCTCTCGTCCGAATCCATATTACATATTTATAAATCTGCAATTCCTGTATGTATATTGCATATTTATACATCTACAATTCCTTCGTGAATGTATTTATGCATGGATATTGCATATTTATAAATCTACAATTCTTTCGTGCATGTATGTATGTATGTATAATGCATATTTATAAATCTAAAATTCCTTTGTGTATGTATGTATGTATGTATATTGCATCCTCATAAATCTACAATTACTTGCTTCCCTATGAACTGCAATCTTCAAAAATGTAAATGCAATGTCAATCGCCATCTTCTAACTTATTGAATCCCGTTCATATTTTGTCCTTTCCTCAATACACAGTTTTTTCTATCATTTTCACTCTCTGTAACCCCTCCCCCCCCCTGCGTACGAGTAGCATTCCCGTTTTCCTTGGGGTAAAATGATTCAAAAATTCTACAACTTCTGTATGAGTAAATAGCTAATTAAATGCAATATATGTTTTTAAATAGTCCTGGGTATGACGATAAACTACATCCAGGATCAAGGCATCTGGTCGGGAGATTGGAGGTTGTTGAGGAGCGTTGAGCCACCTCGTAAATGCTGTTGTTCCTAGTTCCACATTGACTCGGGGTTAACTCGCCTGTTAGCAAATTTGAACCCCCAAACAAAAACACCGTGAAAGCATAAAATATATTTCTATAGTAAAAATACCAGCAATAGATCTTTATATTAAAAAAATTACCAACGATACCTATTTATAGTAAAAATGACAAAGCATACAATTTATAACAAACTGACCAACTTTACATTATATATAGAACTGAAAACATACAATTACGCTCAAAATATATTTAGTTGAAGCCCTAAAATTTTGTCAAAAATATTTAGATTTCGGTATTAAATAATTCATAAGAGGTTGATATGCCGCTAAACAAATTCGACCATCCATATTTATTTGTAACAGGGATGCCAAACGTTTAGCGGTGTAGCTAGACTGACAAATGTCTCCTACTCGTACAGTGAAAGATAAACTAGAAGATTATACTCAGCCTCGTCTCAAAGTCGCTACATTGTGAAAGTGACTCCCGCATGAATGCTTCCCCAACGCTAAAACTTATCTTCCTCGAGTCTAGCGTCAACTGTTAACTCTCCTTCTTATCCTCATAATCTATCCTCTTGTCTTTCTTCTGCCTCCTCTTACGTCTCTTTCAAACATCCTCATTAAATAACCTTTTGGCCTTGTATTGAGTGAGCATTCTTCTTCTGTGTGTCATATCTCGCCAGGACGTTGGCGATCATGGCTCTCCACAACGTTCTGTCCTTTTTGCTTTTGCTATCTTTCCTAATCCCTGTTCTGCCAACCATTTACACGTTCATCTTAGGTATGTTATGCACTGCTTTCCTCTGTCTCTTTTGCCTTCAATATATCATATGAGTGTCAAATATTCCAAGCCTTCTCTCCTTATGATGTGTCATAAAACATTTAATTGTCTCTTTCTGGTTTTCATTTTCCCTAAAATGGCCTCGTTTCTCCCATGTTCAATCCACGGCATTCTCAGTATCCTTCTGTGGAACCATATTTTTGCTGTTTCAAATCTCTTCATCTGTGATGAAATTACCCAGTATTTACTGTCATATAGAAAGACCAATATAACATGACAAATCAGTATTCATTCATCCTACTTGAAATTTTCCTGTTTCTTAATACTTTGCTTAGCTTTTGAAAGGCATCTTTCGCTATCCCAATGCGCCTTCGGATTTCGGTGTCGCATTTTTCGTCCTCTGTTAAAGCACTTACTATATATTTAATTTTTTTACTTGCTTGATTTTGGCCACTCCAATTTGTAATTCGAATGTTGGACTTCTCATTTTACTGACAACCACACATTCAGTTTTCTTAACTCATGTCGGAGTCCCTGTAGTGTCCTTTCTCTGCCTGCTATCAACACTGTGTTATCTGTATATTTAATATTTGTAAGATTTAGACAACCAATATTAAATGCTGTTAGGTCTTTACATGTTCTCAGGATTATTATATAAAGAATATAGGGAGGGCGTGTCTGCCTAATTTTTTTTAAAATTGTATTCTAATTCTTGACTTTAACAAAACTGCTGACATCATGAGAAAATATTCAACTATCTTTCCTATCATGCACGTTGTATATTTTATATAGTTTTCTTTGTTTATCTTCATAAGCCCTAAGAGCAAATAGATGGTTTGGTTCGGTTTGGTTTGGTTTGGTTTGGTTTATTTTACGGCATACCAAACTCAATGGATTATTTAATGCCGATAAGATTTTTATTGCTGGTAATATTTTTTCAAAAATTGTATTGCTGCTAATAATTTTTTCCCAAAAATGTATTGCTGGTAATAACTTTTTTTTTCTAAAAATGTATTGCTGTTAATAATTTTTTTTTTCTAAAAATGTATTGCTGGTAATAATTTTTTTTTTTCTAAAAATGTATTGCTGGTAATAATTTTTTTTTTCTAAAAATGTATTGCTGGTAATAATTTTTTTTTTCTAAAAATGTATTGCTGGTAATAATTTTTTTTTCTAAAAATGTATTGCTGGTAATAATTTTTTCCCAAAAATGTATTGCTGGTAATAATTTTTTTTTTCTAAAAATGTATTGCTGGTAATAATTTTTTTTTTCTAAAAATGTATTGCTGGTAATAATTTTTTTTTTCTAAAAATGTATTGCTGGTAATAATTTTTTTTTCTAAAAATGTATTGCTGGTAATAATTTTTTTTTCTAAAAATGTATTGCTGGTAATAATTTTTTTTTCTAAAAATGTATTGCTGGTAATAATTTTTTTTTTCTAAAAATGTATTGCTGGTAATAATTTTTTTTTCTAAAAATGTATTGCTGGTAATAATTTTTTCCCAAAAATGTATTGCTGGTAATAATTTTTTTTTTCTAAAAATGTATTGCTGGTAATAATTTTTTTTTTCTAAAAATGTATTGCTGGTAATAATTTTTTTTTTCTAAAAATGTATTGCTGGTAATAATTTTTTTCCAAAAATATATTGCTGGTAACATTTTTTTCCCAAAAAATATATTGTAGGTAATATTTTTTTCCAAACATTTATTGCTGCTAATAATTTTTTTTCAAAAAATATATTGCTGGTAATATTTTTTTCCAAAAATGTATTGCTGGTAATTTTTTTTTCCAAAAATGTACTGCTGGTAATATTTTTCTCAAAACTCTATTACAAGAAATAATATTTTTCTTAGTGTTTTGATCCCAGTTTGGGGGTTAATTATTTGCCTATAGCTGGGACCCTAATAGGTGCTACCACCTCGGGTTGGAGTAGATCTGGGAACACCAGCAACTAAGAGGTGATTCCTGAAAAGCTGCTGATCAGAGGCGTTGCTGTCGGATGTAGTTTATCGTCTTACCCAGGACGGAACAAATAGGGATATTGTTCTGAGAGAAAAGTTATATTAATCTGGATGTCAGCGTTAGGATATCCTGGTTTGTTACCGCGGTTGAACATAGAACAAGTTTCTCTCTGGAGATTAGACAGCTCTTTCTGGTAAGAAGTAGACATCATTAGCGATTTTCAAATCATGGTACAGACCTCTTCTCAACGGACTAATAGTGGGGATGAGTGGTCCGTTAAAGCCGACTGTCCGTAGATGTGAAGGGATTATTTTTGAGTTATAAAAATACTATAGTAACTACCAGTAGTTATGATCATAATCTAAATAATATAAACATGTATATATCGCATAAATAAATAGATACTTAATATAGATATATTAATCAAAATAACAAAAATAATAGATTTCTCACAGCTACTTTCTCAAGCATGCGCTAATGTAGCGTACTTTATATACTGTACACCCGTCTTTGTTTACAATTGAAAGGCCCGCCACCGCCAATAAGCGGTCACTTTGAGAATTAATAAGACCCGTTCTACTAACCCTGCAAATTTTTAAATACATCGCTGAGGATTTGGAAGTTTTTTTTTTGATGGGGGTGTCCTTAGATGAGAGGTTTGCCTAAAAACAAAATAAACCAAACCAAACAAATATACATAAGAAGAAAATATGAGAGGCATTTGAAGACCAAGATACAAACAGTGCTTTACTATTCCAAACGGAATAAAACGTACGGCCATATGACATTAAAACACCGATTCTCGTACGATCACCGCAGTTAAGCAACGCCGAGCCTGGTCAGAACCTAGATGACTGCTTGGGAATACTAGGTGCTGTAAGCTTGGATATGCCGGTGGTGTCATTGATAACGGCTCTGAATCGGAAATCGGAGAGGTGTGTTCCAATTCCAGTTGTGTTTCTTATACTCACATTCAAATACGGTATGAATCCACATCTTCTTCACCCGCCAGCTATGGGTTAATTAGTAGGACTTGCATTAGTAAATCATTATTATCTCAAAAGAAATTCTTACAATTTAAAAATATTTTCTGACTTTAAGTAAACTGCAAAAGGTTGATAATCCGTAAAAAATAAATAAATCATATTCACTCCAGACGGAATAATCAAAGTCTCATCCACGAATGAAAAAAGAAAATGGTTAAAATGTAAGTGCAAACCTCTCATCAACGGACTAATATGGAGGAAGGGGTGTCCGTTAAAGCCAATTGTCCGTAGATGTGAAAGGATTATTTTTGAGTTATAAAAATGCTATAGTAACTACCAGTAGTTATGATCATGTAAATAATATAAACATATATATATCGCATAAATAAATAAATACTTAATATAGATATATTAATCAAAATAACAAAAATAATAGATTTCTTGCTGCTACTTTCTCACGCACGCGCTAATGTATCGTACTTTATATACTGTACACTTGTCTTTGTTTACAATTGAAAGGCCAGTCACCGCCGCCAAGCGGTCACTTTGAGAACTAATACGACTCGTTCAGCTAATCCCGCAAATATTGAAATACATCGGTGATGATTTTGGATTTTTTTACCCCTGCATAACTGTTTTAATTTTGCCTGCAGATTTTGTCTGTTGCATCCGAAGTCTGTTGATGAGGGGTCCGTAGGTGATAGGTTTATCTGTACGTTCATTTTCTTATTTTTTCTTAATGTTCAGCCACTTTTTTCTTTGTTTCTACTTCACAAATTTGTGTAATTTGACAAACTATTTTAACCTTAATTTGCCCCATTTTCTTTCAAATTCCTCACCTGTTTTCTTACTTTTTCTTACGAAATTATATCACTTACTCTTTTCAACATTCGTCTTCTTTTGTTTCCTTTTCTTCATTTTGTCTACCGTTTATTTTTTTCTTCCTTTTTTCCATTGGTTTATTTCCTTCCTTCCGTTTTTTTTACATATGTTTCCTTCTTTTCTTCCTTTTACTTTCCATTTTCTTCCTTTTTTCCGTTTCTTGCTTTTTTTCTTCCGCTTCCTTGTTTTCTTCCTTTTGAATCGTCTGTTTCTCAGTTTTCATTTTCTTCCACCTTTCCTCGTTTTTCTTTCTTTTCTTTCGTAAACTCCTTTTTATTATTATTTTACTCCTTTTTTTTATCATTTTCTTTCGATCTTTTCTTACATGTCACTTATTCTTTCTTTCATTCGTTTCTTCTTTCTTTCTTTAAACTTCTTCGTCTTTCGTCCTTGCATATCCTTTCTCTTTTTAAATCTCACCTGGTCTTAATTATTTCTTTAATTCGTTTTTCTCTCTTTCTTTCCTAAATCTTTTTACATTCAGCCAATTTTTATTTTACTTCACTCCTAAATTTTTTCTTTCATCAATTTCTTGATTTCATTTCTTACTATAATTTCATTTTTCTTGTTGACGTGACCATTTTTCGTTTCATTCAAACACTCTTTCATTCATTCTTTATTTATTTTCCTTTCGATACTCCTTTTTGATTTCTTTTTGTCGTTACTTTCTTTTGTTTCTTTTCGTTCTATCATTTCTGTTTTTATATTCGCCCTTTCTTTCTTCATCTCCTTCGTTGTTTCTTTTTTTATCAATCTTCTGCATCTTTCCTCTTTTCATTACATTTTCTTTTATATATTTACTTTTCTTTCTTTTTTCTTTCTTTCTTTCTTTCTTTCTTTCCCACAATCTTTTGTTTCATTTACCTCTTTTTCTTTCATTTTTTCTTCCTCCTTTTCCTTACATTTTCTTTTATACATTTCCCTTTCTTTTTTCTTTCTTTCTTTCTTTCTTTCGTTCTTTGCCTTCAATCACTCCATCTTTCTTCCGTTTTATCTTTTAACCTTGTCTTACACATCATTTTCTATTTGTACTTTAGAATAATTCCTACTATTTTCTCATCTCTTTATCTATTTTGTTTCTTTCATTTCCTTAACTTTTTGCATAATCTCACTTGACTACTAATTTTGTGCCCATTCCCAACTGTTTTGTTTTCACTGCATTCACACTTCATCTATTTCTTTCTCCCGATTCTTCCCCGACCATTATCTCCAAATCTAGCTGTATTTACTCTTTTCTGATAATCTACATCTCTCTTAGAATAAGCTGTGCTAGGGTTAGTTTTGCTCACCACCGCAAATTGCTACAAAATATTAACCTAAATTCAGAAGTCATGTACTTAAATAGTCTCCGCAGATCGAGACTGTGATATAGATGCCATGGATGGCGCCAAACCTGAGGGTTCATTCGCCCGACCTGAGAAAGCGATGACCATCCTTCTTCGAACCTCGTGGACTGTCGATAGGAAATCCTAAAGAATTATATCAAACATCAGCAACCACATCACTTGAGGACTTTCAACAACTTCAACAACAACAGCTAAAATGAATAACGCATAAAACTCGAAGTGCAAATAATAAGATGTTGACGTTCCAATCTACTTTAAACAAAAAGGTAGGAAAGAAACTTCCATCACTGTTGGGAAAAACAACAAGTGTTACTGGACTTGAGAAACCTATTTTCCACGAAAAGTTTCTTAATAGGAAGATTTTATAAATTTCGTTTGTTCGGCCAATGAATACCGAATATTTCCTTATAAGAAAACAGATAATATTAGCGTTCTCCTTTTAATTCTTTAATAAATTAAAGAACGATTTTTTTTTAATATTTAAACTTGAATAATTGCACAAAATAACTGAATACTGTAACCTATGGACGATAATGGGCATGTCCCGGTTCACATAAATACAGTAGTAAATACTGTATGTCGGTCTGCTTTCTGCAGTTGAAGGTTCATAGTGGAATTCACTTGACTCACTTCTAGCAGTTTACTACTTCTCCTACGCACCGCTGGCGAATCTTATATGTGTTGTTCTTGTCCTAAGTATTATCGTTCATTACCAACCTTCGTGTGATTATTCTATTCAGTAACCTTCCCTAGGTTACAACAAATAATTAATGAGGGAAGAAAAGTTATGGACCGATTTATTTTCTTTTTGAATTATGTTTTTTTCTTCTACCTTTTCTTCTGCTTCTACTACTTTTTACTCTTCTTCTTCTTCTTCTTCTTCTTCTTCTTCTTCTTCTTCATTTTCTCCTTCTATGTGCCTTGTCACTTCACGGCTGTCCACAATTTCCTCTCTTTTCTAGCTCTTAATAAGTTTGTTTTTTTGTCACCTCTCCTAAACCATCCATTTACTCTATCTCGCTGGGTAGATCAGGCTTTGTTTTCCTCTGTCACTCTTGTCTACAATCTGCCCTGTGCGTATCAACTTTTCCAAAACCTCGTGCCATAGAAATCTCTAGATCTCTATATCTGATAGTCAGTCTAAGTTTCCTTTTTGTCTCCATTTTCTCTAGAACTTCGTCGTTGCTCACATGTTCGATCCATGGCATTCTCAGCATCCTTCTGTAGAATCTGATTTCTGTTTCTTCAAGTATCTTCTTCATCTTCGATGTGATTGTCCAGCATTCAGTATCATATAAGAAGGAGAATTTATATTGCGCCAGAGTTTAGTACCCTTTTCTTGTTTCTATCGATTTTTTTCTGTTTCTTAATAGAGTTTTAATACTCAAATATTCTCCCCGGCGAGCATTCTACTATTTTTTCACGCAACAATCAACTATCTTTTTCTAAATCTACCTTCCATTTTCAATACCTATCTCTCCGATTTTTGTTTTTTGTTTCTCTGAAATAAGATATATAATGGCTTCTCTTCAATTCCTAAAAATTCTTCCTTCACATATCCTGCGGTTTAATCTTCCCACACACATCTATTTCCTTCTTAACGATCTGTCTTTTATTATCTCTAATTCTTTATCTTTTACTGCGTTTCCGACATTTAATTCTTTTCCTCTTCGCTTCTACCTGAACACAACATCAGGTTTTCTCCCCAACAATATCCCACTTCGTCTCACGTCGTTCCCAGCTATTGACTACAACTGCTTATATTTGGGGCCCGGGCATCTCGTGTCATGCCATCGACGCCAAACAAGCGCCAAGTTTACTGAACCGTGAACGGAGTATCTGCTATTCGTAAAATGGAGACCGTGGAGGTAACGACCAGAAAATTGAAGATCTCTCGCAAGTTGCAGCAATGATTGCCGAGATTACGGTGAATGCATTTATGCTTGCACAGCTTCCTGAATAGATTGTCAAGAGATAAGATAGATAGATAGATAGATAGATAGATAGATAGATAGATAGATAGATAGATAGATAACGAAAAGGTTGAGATAGATAGATAGATAGATAGATAGATAGATAGATAGATAGCGAAAAGGTTGAGATAGATAGATAGATAGATAGATAGATAGATAGATAGATAGATAGATAATGAACAGAATGAGATAGATAGATAGATAAATAGATAGATGGATAACGAAAAGGTTGAGATAGATAGATAGATAGATAGATAGATAGATAGATAGATAGATAGATAGATAACGAAAAGGTTGAGATAGATAGATAGATAGATAGATAATGAACAGAATGAGATAGATAGATAGATAGATAGATAGCGAAAAGGTTGAGATAGATAGATAGATAGATAGATAGATAGATAATGAACAGAATGAGATAGATAGATAGATAGATAGATAGATAGATAGATAGATAGATAGATAGATAATGAACAAAAGGAGATAGATAGATAGATAGATAACAAAAAAGGTTGAGATAGATAGATAGATAGATAACGAAAAGGTTGAGATAGATAGATAGATAGATAGATAGATAGATAGATAGATAGATAGATAATGAACAGAATGAGATAGATAGATAGATAGATAGATAGATAGATAGATAGATAGATAGATGAAGAGAAAATATACTAAATAATTGTCCATTTCATAATAGATAGATAGATGGATAGATAGACAGACACACAGATACCTGCAGTGTGAGATAGGTATGAATTAAACAAGATAGATGTGATGGGCAAACTTATGGGGATAATTCATATAGCCCATGTATTTGAATATGCTCCCTTTGCAGATACTGATAGATGTGAATAAACCATGCTATTAACGATATAGATATAATCAGATTGAGATTATTAACACGTGTAAGTGCTGAACTGTTACGTGATATCAGTCCTTCTATGTAACAGTGAATGCTGGACAATCTCCTCCCAGTTGAAGCAAAGAGTTGAAGCAACAGAAATGGGGTTCTGCAGAAGGATGCTGAGAATACCATGGACCGAACATGTGACCAACGACAAAGTTTGAGAGAAAATTAAAGGAAAAGGGATACTTATGCTTAAATGTTCGACGGAAAAGGGTTTGGAAAGTTTGATATTCACTTAACAGGTTGCACCCATGATGGACAGTGGGAAGAAAACGCATAACCTACCTGGGGAGCTTGAGTGAACGGATGACGGGGCAAGGTTTAGGAGAGATAATAAATAAATAAACTTTATTAAGAGATATAAAGGAGAGGAAATTGTGGCGAGGCATGATCGTCAACATACTGAAGGGATGCGGCACATATAAGAACAAGAACAAGAAGAAAAATTAAAGATACATCAACTGGAGGAATGTAGATATAGAGTGTAATAGGCAAGAACTGATTTAAATAGAAATTGCCTGAGAATGATATGGATAACCTGAGAAAGATAAGAGCAGACTGAGACAGATATAAACGAAATGACAACAGTAGAAGCAGAAATGATATGAATGAATTGAGACGGATAGAAATAGGTCCATACCGATATGATTGAACTGAGACAAAAGGAAACAGTATAGGCCGTTATGAATGAACTCTTATTGATTGATCAATGGAATAATACTGAAATAGATACAAGGCAGAGATCGGTAGAAACATGATAAGACTGACGGAAACAAGTTGAAACCATATGAACGAATTGAAACGGATACCAACCTTCTGAGACTAATATAAATGAACTGACACCGAAAAAATGTGCTGAGACCGATAGAAACAGGCCGAGACCGATAGAGACAGCCTGGTACCGATAGAGACAGCAATGAATGAACTGGGATATAGATGAACAAAAACTCCGCCGTGGTATAACAGATTAGAATAGGCTAAGGCGTAGTTACAAAAAAAAAGCCTGAAACGAATCTCAATGCACATAAGTAAGAGAAATAACATGCGTCTGTATGATAGTCTGCCTTGTCCAGTGTGTAAGGCAATTGTCCGTGCAGGTGTGCCGTTTTGACGGAGTGAGAGAAAAGCTAAACATAACGAAGGAAATGTTGTTGACCATGTTCATCATAGTCTATGAATATAGAATCCAGCGCAGTACGTAATCTGTTCAATGAAACAACGTTAAAGAATACACTCACGAGTCAGACACTCTACTGAATCTGACTATATCGCCAATACCACCACCAGCTGTTCCGTAATTCTTCAGTCTTCGATAACAAAGGCTGGCAGTGAATATTCCGGAAAAAAACATGGCCGTCTTTATACACGTCGTATTGAATATTTTGAGCCATCTATTGGTGAACTATAAAATGAGTCAGCTCATTTTGGCTGGCTCACTAGTACACCAAGGTACTCAAAAACTCCAACAAATGTCAGTGTGGGGAAACTAGGCATTTAAAGACACGTGCGTCCCAAATGCGATCACGTGATCAACGATGTAATACCGGGCCTGAACTGACAGAGGAATATTGGCAAAGATAGCATATCTTGAACAATGGAGATATGACTTTTTGTTACATTCAGGCACATGTCTGCGAGCTGAATTCTATGTATCGCTGACTGTGTTCACCAGCGGTTGTTTTCGATAAGTAGAAGGCAGATGATAAGGTTATCAGCAAGAGGGGGGAAAAACAAAATTCGAGATAAATATTGATGATATAAACATCAAGCAGGTGCAGTAATTCAAATATCTTCGAAGCGTTTTCACAGAAGACGGAAAATGCGACACCGAGATCCGAACATATATTGGACTAGCGAAAGAAGCATTCCAAAAGCTAAGCTAGGTAATAAGAAACGTAAAAATTTCGTTAGAAACAATGAATAGTGTGCCAGGTCGATGTGTGGCATCCATCCACTTATATGGCAATGAATGTTGGACAATTTCCCTAAGGATGGGGAAGAAACTAGAAGCAGAAGAAATTACACTTCCTTCAACACATAATGAGGAAGCGTGGAAACTATTGAACCTAGGGAAGGTTACAGATTAGAATAATCACACGAGTGTTAGTAATGAACGATAATACTGAGGAAAAGAACAACACATATAAGATTCGCCAGCGGCGCGTAGAAGAAGTAGACAACTGCTGGAAGTGAATCAAGTGAATTCCACAATGAATCTCCAACTGCAGGATATCTACCAACCCCCTCACGCGGTCATATGTGTCACAAGGCCGAATTTAATGTGGGCTTGGCCCCAAATTACCCGTAGACCTAGTATAAAACGGGGTTGGGTAGCCGTTTCCCGAGACGAAACTCTACCCTTCGACATAGTCTCGTTTGGAGATCCTCTGCCCGGAGGCAGAGAGTTGGACCAACACAGCTGGAGACGAATCTCCATCTGCAGGATATATACCAACCGCCCCACGCTGTCGGATGTGGCACAAGGCCGAATTTAATGTGGGGTATCCGATCTCGTAGGCTCGACCAAAATTTCCCCGTAGAGCATTATAAAACGAGGCCGGGTAGCTGTTTCCAGAGACGAGACTCTGCTCTTCGACATAGTCTCGTCTGGGGATCCTCTCTGCCCGGAGGCAGAGATTTTGACCAGCACAGCTGGAGACGAATCACCAACTGCAGACCAACATACAGTATTTACTACTGTGTTTATGTGAATGGGGACATACCCATTATCATCCGGAGGTATGCTACAATAGAAACTTAATCCCCACTGGACATATTGAGATCACGAGAACTAAGGGAAAGCAGGGAGTCACTTACCTGACGAGCTTGTATGAATGGGTGATGGAACGTGGGGCAGGGGTCTTAGCAAAAAGAAAAACTGCTGAGTCACATAAGACAGAAAGTTGTGGAGAGCCATGATCGCCTATGCCCTGAAGGAATGTGGCACATAGAAGAAGACCTTCTTATTCAATTATTTCAAATCTACCAATTTTTTTATAAACAAAATCTTGTATTTTTTATTTTTATGTGGTTTCATAGAAGGATACTGAGAATTCCATCGGCTGAATTAGTAAACAACGCGAAAGTCTTAAAGAAAACGACAACAAAAATAAGATTCTACTCAGAATCACAACAGTCCTTGAATGAGAAAGAAGGACTTGAAAAACTTAGCCCTCACGGGGTAGGCTGAGGGCAAGAGATATAGGGAAAGGCAGCCGTCTTGTCTGAATGGATGGCGGTACTAGGGATAGAAGCCTTGGCAAAAGGTAACAAAAAAGACTGCTAAGAGCCCTACAGGACCGTCTATGTCGTGAAGGGACGAGACACATAGATGAGAGTAATACCAATACCATTTTTTAAAAATCAGTTCAACCTAAGCAAGGTCATAAATACGCCCAGGGGATATAGTAACTGAAAGAGAGTGAGGTTATTTTAATGAGGAGGAAGGATAATATAAGCAGAGGTTTTAGGAAGACCGAAGACGGCAGTTGGCGTTACAATTACATTTTCGATGACAGTTTCAGGGAAGCAAGGAAGTGGAAGAAAGTGCCACAATTAAGAGATACGAGGAAGGAAACTATTAGAATAGAGCTGACGGATGAATCTAGCTAGATCAACAGTAAAACAGTGATACCTAGTTGCCAATATCATAGTACGTTTAAATTCCTGCAGTCGGGGCGCCAAACAGGAAACCTCATCAATTGCTTTGAAAATATTTATACAAAAGACAGTGGGAAGACATAACGGCGGTGAGAATGCGACCGAAGTCGAAATGCCGGGTCAAGATCGATTACATTAAAGATACTTCTTTGGATTTTATCGAGAATCTCGAGATATATCGTAGGAGCACAACCAGATGCAGCTAATATTTAAATAACAAACACGGAAAGAATCGTAATACTGTTAAGACTTTTCTTTTTTTTAGTCCGACCAAGGAGGGATTCAAAATCAATTCTGGTCAGATTGAGCAAGTGGGACGACTGCAGATGTTTTTGTAACCCTGTGTATTCTCACGCTATTCAACAATATTCTAATCATGACGGCAAGAATTCTTTCATTTAATTTTACTTATTTCATCATCATGCAAATTGAATTAAAGCACCGTAACGAATGGCTTCAAAGAGGCACGGACAAATAAGACACCCTCTCATTTCTGGACGACATATTAACACACAAAATTATAGAGGCGGTAAGCGTTTAATTCTCTCTCAAACTGAGTAATAATATCAGCAATAACTATAAATGCACATGAAAATTTCACGGTTTTCCTTTCTAAATTTTCTGGCGAATAAAATTCTTAATCTAATTACTGAATGAGACCATTGCGGTTTCCCTAACAATAAAAGTATCACTCACGGAAATACCTCTGTTGGCTCGTTAAATATTTGTGCTTAACGAATTTAACAAAACGGTATAATGACAATCATAAATAGGAATGTAAATCATTATTTAAAGACGTCAGTACGTACAAAAGAAAAGATTAAAAACTGACAAGTTTTTTTTTTCCATCCTACTGAAGCAGACGTTAAACACATGCCTGTGTTATCGCTTCCTCTATCTTCCCTTTCTTTCTTTCTGTTCCGATTTTCGCTAACACACAACAGTACCACTGATATATCTTTTCTTCCTTCTGTTACAGAATGCAAAGGCCCGTGCCAGAATTGTCAGCAATCGGTCGGAGTGCAACGTGGGCGTGGCATTCTAACACTGATGGATTACATTTGTCCGGGTTTTTGGATATAATTCTTTTTTTTAAGCATTTCACCCCAAGCAAGGCGGGAAGCCACTAGTACGCAAGGGGCTACAGAAGATTTGGAGCGAGAGCAGATAGGAGTGACACAGGAAAGGATGGGGAGAAGGACAATGGATAGATCAAGGCAACTGGAGATGTCGATTGACATTACATTTGAATAGTTGGAGATTATAGCTATCAGGGAAACATGAATAGGGAATGGAGTTCCACAAGCGAGAGGTTCGACATATGAAGCTATTGGAGTAGAAGAGACGGTTACATTTAACAGTTTCAACAGTGAAAGGTTGGGAGCGGGATGCCAGCCTCGTAGGACGCTTGAATTCATGAAGTCTGGGAACCAGCACAAGAAGCTCATCGGAGCAATTACCATGAAAGTATTTGTAAAAAAAAAGACAGAGAGAGGCGACGGCGCGTCTGTGAGAGAGCGACTGCAGTCGAGATGCCAGATCAGGGCCAATTACATTGCATATCCGTGTCTGGATCTTATCAAGAAACACGAGGAAAATAGAAGTGGCTCCAGACCATATATGGCAGCAATACTCCATGCAAGAACGAATGGTTGATTTGTAGATTTGAAGGATTGATTCCGGAGAGAAGAACTTCCTAGCGCGGCACAGGGAGCCAACTTTCCTTACGGTGGAAGAAGCAATTGACTCAATGTATTTGTTCCATCTCAGGTCAACAGTCAACGTGAGATCGAGCAGCCGCAGAGGGGTGCTCTCGAGAAGTTGAGTGTCAGACATTATAATGAGGGGCAGGGAAGGATCTCTGTAGTGATTAATAGAGAGCAGTTTTGTTTTTGAGGCGTTAAAGTTAACCAGCCAATTCCTGCCCCAGTTCACAATCGATTGGAGGTCCTTTTCGAGTCGAACGGCCAGGTTAGTTTTGTCAGCGACACTAAATTCTAAAACGGCCCGAATTCAACAGAGGGTCTCAAGAATCCTGAAGCGTCCATAGGCTTCCCATATCCAGGTTAGCGACCGGCTAAAACCACCCGCGGTGGGACGCTGAGCGAACGAGCGAGATGTGTTGCTCTGACGTCATTCTTCCGACGGCCTCTTAGAATGAAAGCCGCCACCACTCTCTCCTAAAAAAACGAATGAGAAAAAGAAATGGTCCTTTTCATTGATACTATTTCATGTAGTAGCGTGGGGACGCAGAGACGTCAGAAAATGCAACACTTCAATCCTTGCAATCTAACTGGAATCATCTATTGTTTATCTGCGGGTAGTGGCAGGGCGTAACATACGCGCTATCTATCTATCTAAAGAAGTAAGGAGCAATCAGAATTATAATAGTATAAAAAAAGGAAAAATGAATGCTGTGAAAAAGGAAGATGGCGTATTAACAAATAAGCTACTACTACTATTACGACTACTACTACTACTACAAATAATAATAATAATAATAATAATAATAATAATAATAACATACTAACCTATGCATTCGAGGGATTGCCGAATCAAGTTTCAATTCGAGCAGGTTGGCAACCAGTCCAAGAGAAGGAAATCACTGAATTCCAAACCGGATGATCGCGGATCTTGTATCTCCAACCTGAAAACCCAAGTTGCTATTGAATCCACCACAGTAACAAGTAACATGACAAGGCTGTGGCCCTATAATCAACTACAAATCTACAAGATTAATATTCCGTTGCAATATTTAAATGCGAAGTTAAGCAACGTCGAGTCTGGTAAGTACTTAGATCGGTGACCGCTTGAAAAAAAAACAGGTGCTGTGAGTTAAGATGTGCGGGTGGTGTAATGAAAAACGGCTCGGAAGTGGAAATCAGAGAGCCAAGTTCCAACTCCACTCAGGTCCGTTATATTCACTCACGCGTAAATACCTTTCGGAAAAGTAAGAATACACCTCTTCTCCCCCAGCTATGGGTTAATTAATAAAATTTCTATCAGTAAATGATTACTCTCCAAAAAAATTCTTACAATCTAAAAATATTTTCTGGCTTTAAATAACCTTCGAAAGGTTGATAATCCGTAAAATATAAACCCAGCAATGTTTAAATGCATCTTTCTAAATCAAACCTCGAATGTTTTTCACGTCCTTCATCGAACACGACATTCTGCTAATAGCGGAATTCTTTGGCTAGACCGTTGAATGCATCAATCCACATACTTCTACCATGGATTCCGATATAAATTATAAATGCTATCCATTCCAGACTTCTACAGAAAAAAAATGGAAAAGCACACAAAAGAGAAAATGTGACGTTTGTCCATCCATAGTTCGATGTACTCCAGTGCCTGTTATTAAAACAATTGGTTCAAAGAGGAGAAACAAACCATTGAAAATCCATTTCGATATTTTCGAAGACGTGGAATGTGAATTGGTGACGTCAAATATATATTTCCTTAGCAAATGGATTTATGGCTTTTTCGTGAATGAAAAGTGAAGACAAGAGCGTATTCGCTGTTTTATTTTTCTTTCTTTTATTTTTAACCCGGACAAAATCGAATTTCACTTTTCTCATCATCAGATACAATCATGTGTCTGATGATCATTAGACACATTGTGCACGTCAGTTGGTTGAAAATTTCTGAAGACACTTAACAAATGTGTATACAGGAATCCCTCGATTAATGCGATTCCCTTGATCAATGATAATCCCTCGATTAATGCGTATTCGATTCATGCGTTTTCGATTAGTGCGATAAAATTGTTATATATCAAAATCCGATTAGCGCATAATAATAGTCGATCGTGCGGTAACTATAGTAATTAATCCATAGTAATAGAAAATTGATTTTTTTATATAGTTACCGATTAATTAAAAATTTTCTAAAATTTAAAAGTGGAAAATGGGTAACTATTTTGTTTTATCAAGTATTACATTATCTAAATAATTACAGAAGTGTTAAAAAAACGATAAATTTTATAATATAAGCCGATAATTAAAAAAAAACATATCTGAATATTTCTCTCTATTAAATTGTTTTGAATATTTTGACTTTTCCAAGTTTGTTTTGAAGGTCTTAAAAGGAAATTTCTAATTTTATTTTGTTAAAAAAAACTAGAGGAATTAATTAGATACAGAAATTTACATTGATTAAAAAATATCGAAATATAAAAAACGTATGCATTTACTATGAAAAGATTATAAATGAAATTTTCAGTTTAAAATAATAATGATTATATATGGTTGCAAAAATCATGTGCCACATTTTTTAGATTACTACTTCAAGATCCTTGTATTTCGATAGTATTTTTTTTTGAAGATCTTCAAAGATAAATTAGAGACTGCGGAGACTATCAAAGCACATTCTGTTCTTGTGGTCCTTTATTACGATGTCCGAAATTTGATTATTCTGCCTGTGTGTCTTGTAAAGTCCCATAGAATTGTTACATGTCCTATTTCTGTAACTGGTTCTCAGTGATGTTTATACCAATTTCTTGTAGTTTCCTTCCCGTAAAAGTTGCTTATTTTCCAGTGCAGATATTGGACCTCCTCTATCATGCCGAGTTTTATATTCACCGTACACCGTGCAGCTTGATACAAGATGATCAATTGTTACTGGATTGTCAGTTAAAACAATTTTTCAATAGGTGAGCTTGGTAATTTCTAGTTTGCAAGCACTGGTCCTGTTCAACAACTATAAAACCTTCGGTTTCAGCTTTTAACCCTACATTACGTAACCACTGATGGGTACGAGGGTTTGTCTACATCAACTTGTTTGGTAAGGATATAGTATTGGCCATGAAGACTCTTATCTTGCCATCGTTTCTGCATTTGGTTCATTGCATTTGCTTTACTTTACGTTTTCGGCTTTATTAATACTATTATTATTATTAGTAGTAGTAGCAGTAGTAGTAGTAGTATTAGTAGTAGTAGAAGTAGTAGTAGTATTCATGCTGTGAGGTAAAGATTTTAGGTGATGATCATCTGACAGAATATATTCTAAGACTTTTCTCCATACTTAGGTTCATTGTGAAAATGCCGTTGTCTGGATTTAATATTTCGATTCCTCTCCGAATTGGAATTTCGTTTCCATGTTTTTCATTGACATTTTTCTTTTAGTGTTTCCTCTATTTCTCTTTTATTTACCCACATCTGCTTCCAGTATTCCAAGATACTGGCGGTACTTTCCATTGAATTTGTCCCAAGTTTCACGATTCGATAAGTGGATTTATTCTGTTGATTAAAGTTTTCCTACGAGCCTCATTGATATTTCTCGATTCCAAATTCTCAATCCAATTCGGTGGTCCAGCTAAAAACAAAACCTATTCTTTGAACCAACATTTCCAGTTCAGATTCCTTTCTTTCAAATGGTTTATTAATAATAGTAAACATTAGTATTACTAATAGTACCCGTGATAATTTAAGGGCTTTCCTATTTTCATTTCGTTTTCGTTCTTTCTCCCGCTGAAATCAAATTGCGTCTCTATGTCTTTTCCATCATTCCTCGCGATCAAAACCGAACAGTCAATTATTTATGCGGCAATGACAGGACATTTTCTTCCTTCCTTCCTTCTTTTTTTCTTTCCTTCTTTCTTTCTAGGTTTGCTCTCACTGAAACGAAACAGCGTCTCTCCGTATATCTTTTCCGTCTTGCCTCACGATCAAAATGGAGCAGTCCATTATTTGAAGTGTGGACAGAGCGTATTTTATCTACTAAGTAAAGATGTGACACACGGAAGCATAATAAGATGATTTCTACGTTGAGTCGCAATTGATAGCTGGCATTGAAGATCAAGTGACAGTTAGTCTCTTAAATGCTTCAGCACTCTCGTAGGTATCCTAGGCGTGTTCATTTATGGCGTTATCTTGGTAGTCTTTACTATTCTTCATATTTTCGTTTCCTATCACGTTATCTCTAGACTTTTAGAGATCGTCCCAGTGCTCAAATAATGAATGGCACGACTGTCACTTTAATGTCCATTAGTTTCTTAAGATACTTGGTAAGGTCCTGATACTGCTCAATATTCCTTTTTCTTTCGATTTTATTTTTTGATCAGCTGGAACAGTGGATTATACTATATAATAGTATTTTTGTCTGTCTTCACAATTTATTTTCTGGACTGTATTAGGTATCACGTCGGAATTTCAAATACACAAAATAATGTGTATTGTTTATACACTAAGACTCTGGTTTGTGCAGTTTTAACGTAAAATAGGCTGTGCTAAATGTTGTTTCGCTCAACACCGAAGATTGCGATGAAACCATGTTCTTAAATAGCGTTGTCAGATCGAGGCTTTCATGTGGATGTGATGCATGGCGCCAAATCCGTTCAAAAAGCTCTGTTTTTTAAATCTATCTCACTCCAAACAAGGCAGTACAGCCACTAACAGGCAAGGGGTCACAGGGTGTAGAGGAATTAGGAACAGAAACATTAGTAATGAGTAGAAAGAGAAAAGAGTAATCAGGAGGACAGTAGATAGCGATTGACATTGCATCTAAATTTTTGAAGATTAATGTTGGCTAGAAATCATGGGACCGGAAGAGAGTTCCACAAGCGAGAAGTGCGAGAAAACAAACTGTCAGCATAGAAATTACGGCTACATCTAGCTAGCTCAAATGTAAATTGATGAGATCTTGCCAACAGTCTAGTATTACGCTTAAATTCAAAAAGTCTAAGTACCATTGATAGGAAGAGCACATCCGAATAATTACCATGAAAATATTTATAAAAAAAAAAGACACGGAGAGGCAACTTTACGGCGATGGACAAGTGACTGAAGCCGAGGCACCAGATCAGGACCAATAATATTGCTGATTCTTCTTTGGATTCTATCAAGGAGGTCAAGGTAAATAGCAGGGACACTGGACCATATATGGCAGCAATAATCTAAGCATGGGCAAATGGCAGACTTATAGATATGCAAGTAAAATTGTCTCGCCCGCCACTGCGAACTGACTTTCTTAGCCCCTGACCTAGCAATGGATTCTATATAGTCTTTTCATTTCATGTCAACGGAGAACGTTAGCCCGAAAAGGCGCAATGAGTTACTTTCCTGGAGGCGTTAAAATTGACAGGTTAACGCCGATCTTTAGGTCGTTTCGGAGACCAGCTACCATTCTGATCTGAAGTGTCAACTTTATGCAGCTACTTCGTAATAGAAATGGTTTTTTAAAAAAAGCTTTGAGCGAATAAAGCCTGAGAGTCTTGGCAATGATCATCCTTTTTGAACACTCTGGATGGCCTCTGCGCAATCATGACAAAAAACTGTAGCAAATAACAGAAACTACATCACTTGAAAACCACCAACGGCTGCAACAGCTAAAGTGGATAGTACATGTAACTCGGAGAGAAAATAACGACATAACCAAGTTTTTAATATTCCATACCACCATTTCAAATAGAAAGTTAGAAAGAAAACCCGAGTCAATACTGAAAAGGGCTATAATAGCTACTGGACTTGAGAAAAATCTGATTTCCTAAAAATGTTTTAAGAGAAAGATTTTTTATAAATTTCAACCGAAAGCAGTACTGGCTGGTCGGTCAATAAATAACAAATGTTTCCTTATTGGGAAACGGCTAATATTCACATTACCGCATACCACTAGACTGAATGGTTTGATTTTGGATTTTACCTGTTTAGTATGCTGAAGTTTCTGGGACACATAACGAGGAAGGAGGGCCTGGAGTATCTGATACTCACGGGTCGAATAGAGGGAAAGAAAGGCAAAGGAAAACAACGCGTGACATACCTGTCGGACTTTAGCAAGTGGATGACAGAACGTGGTCTGAGGAAGGTGGCAGAGGGATGGAACTTCTTGAGAGCTGCAAGGGATAGAGGGAGTTGGAGAGCCATGATCGCCTACGTCCTGAAAGGACATGGCACATAAAAAGAAAAGAGGTATCAAGGGACATAATTCGTACGAAAAAAGGACACTGGGTTGCTAATTACAACTCTATAGCATGAAGTGTGTAGCCTTTTTTCTTCTTTTTTTCTTTTTTTCTTCTTTCTCTTTTTTCTCTTTTTTTTCTTCTTTCTCTTTTTTTCTTCTTTCTTTATTTTTCTTCTTTTTTTCTCTTCTTTCTCTTTTCTTCTTCTTTCTTTTTTTCTTCTTTCTTTTTTTTCTCTTCTTTCTTTTCTTTTTCTCTTCTTTCTATTTTTCTTTTCCTTCGGCCGTTCTATAGATATTTACATAACCCCGCATTTGATAAAGCGCTTTTCTGGTTACCAAGATACGTTGTGCAATTTCTCTGTTGCGTGTTTTCTTAGCTTTGCAAACAGGTTTTCCCAAACACAAATAATCGAAACTACTGTTGCGTCACGGCTTCCATGACAAACCCGTTTGATTTCCAAGATCTTAACCACAAGGTGGCCACAACATGAAGCTATTTTTTACAGGTTTGATGTTTTCAGTTATGCTGCCTACCTTTCCGCTTTTTCGTTATACACAGGGATTATCGTCCCTTTACAAGCAGCAAATATCCTCTGCATGTGGGCGCTCGACAAAGTTTTTAACGTAAGTCATCTTTTGATTTCGCTTACGAGAAAAACACCAAGATTAACTGGGAAATGTTTATTGCAATTCTCAAGCTGAGTGCAAAGGTAAAGAGAACCGAGTGATATTGGCTAAATTTATTTTACTCGGGTACAAGTTACCTCTTCAGAATAATAATAATAATAATAATAATAATAATAATAATAATAATAATAATAAAAATAATAATACAAGGACCTTGAAACCGAAGTCTTAAAAATGTAGCAGATGAGGACAACAATTCCAGTTGCAGTTGGAGTTCTCGGAGTGATTGGAAAAGGTTCCGACAGACTCACTGAAGGGATTTCTGGTAGCCTATGTCTTAAAGAAATCCAAAAATAATGTACTCACAAGTACGGCCCACACCATACGATGGGACTTATCTATGTGAAATATATGCGATTTTAGGGATTGATTTTCCTCAAAAAATACTTAGTGGAAAATGTCATTATGCCATTGCTGAAATTAGGTACCTGGTTCGGACCCGGAAAGAAATGAGTATACACCAGTAATCAAAGGAAATAATAATAATAATAATAATAATAATAATAATAATAATACACAATACACACTGACAGAACAATCAAAGCCAACCGCCCAGACATTGTTATTAAAGACCACAAACAAAATAAGTGCCTCCTTATTGATATGGCAGTCCCTGCAGACTGCAATGTATCTTTGAAGATATTCGAATCAAAATACAAGGACCTTGAAATAGAAATCTCAAAAATGTGGCACATGGGAACATCAACAATCCCTGTTGTAATTGGAGCCCTTGGACTGTTTGGAAAAGATTCCAGTAGACTATTTGAAGGGATCCCTGGAAGTCCATGCCTCAAAGAGATACAAAAAATTGTTCTGACAAGTACAGCCCACACTTTACGAAGGGCTTTATCTATGTAATTATTTTTTTTTCTTTGCAGTGGAAAGTGCCATGATGCCATTTCTAACCTTAGGTCCCTGGGCGGGACCCGGAAAGAAATGTGTAAATGCCAGATATCAAAGAAAATAATAATAATAATAATAATAATAATAATAATAATAATAATAATAATAATAATAATAATAATAATTGGAGACGTACAAAAATATGTGAATAATTTTGCATATATTATTTTTAAACACCCCAAGCAAGATTATAAACTCACTAAGAACCAAAGAGTAACTAAGAAGGAGATAATATGAGAAATATTAAGGAGAGAGGACAATAAAAGAACAGTATTTAATATGGCGGATAATCATGATTCACATTGCATTTACATTTTTGAAAATCAAACTTGATTAGAAAGCAAGAAATTAGATGAGAGTTCCACAAACGAGAAGTACGATAGAAGAAACTGTTAGCATAGAACTTACGGTTATATCTACCCATTTCAAATATAAACTGATGATAAACTTGCGTAGGAAATTTCATCCAAACAATTATCATGAAAGTGTTTTCAGAAAAGGCACAGGGCAGCTACGTTACGGCGATGGGAAAAGGACTGGAGCCGAGATGCCAGGTAAGGAAAAATAACATTGCAGATTATTCTTTGTATTTTACCAAAAATATCGAGATACATAGTAGAAACACCAGATCAGTTGTGGCAACAATATTCAATACACGGACGAATATATAAAGGTAGATTCTGTCGAGAAAAAATAATTGTCTAGTACGATAAATTGAAGCAAATTTCATCACAGCAGACTCAGCAATTGATTGAATATAATCTTCCCACTTCATGTAAAGAGAAAACCTTAATCCGATAAAACGCCATGAGTCGGTCTCCTGGAGTTTAGCATCAGCCATGCTGATTGATGGCAGAAAAGCATTTTCTTTCACGATTAAAATGAGCGCATTTTCCTTACACCAGTTAATAATAGATTGTCGGTCATGTTTTTACATCAATTATTGATTGCGATTTAGAAATAAAATCATGCAAAAAAGCTTGCTTGCATTAAACAAGTTGAATACTTCGGAAATTATTGGATGCAGCAGAGGTGAACAAAAACACCGGTTCTCGTACGATCGCCGAAGTTAAACATCAAAGAGTTGAGTTACGAAAAAGGTAAATAACTGAAACTCAGATATCCAGAAAAGACATGGCACTTAAACCTAGAACAATCTACCCGAGAAGAATAAATAAACGGTTCGGTTCAAAATTATACCGTATATCACCTGAAGAAGGCCGGAGCATATAACGGCCGAAACGTCATGAATATAACAGTAAAGATGAGGGAAACAGTTCGAACAATGTACATGGTGTAAATAGTTAAAATACCTCATCTCAGAAGTTGTTTTTTTTAAACATATCACTCAAAGCAAGGCGGGAGTGCCACTAGCACGCAAGGGGTTACAGAGCGTGAAAGCAAGAGTAAATAGGAGTGTTTGAGGGAAGGATAAACAGAAGGACATGAATCAAGATCAAGGCATCAGAAGATGTCGATTGACATTACATTTGAATGTTTGAATATTATAGTTATCAGGGAAGCAAGTAAGAGGAAGGGAGTTCCACTGTCGGGAAGTGCGAGATAAGAAGCTGTTGGAGTAGAAGAGATGGCTACATTTAACCGTTTCCTCA
Source organism: Acanthosepion esculentum (assembly GCA_964036315.1). Taxonomy (NCBI): domain Eukaryota; kingdom Metazoa; phylum Mollusca; class Cephalopoda; order Sepiida; family Sepiidae; genus Acanthosepion; species Acanthosepion esculentum. The sequence continues at coordinate 35,345,444 of OZ038492.1, read as the reverse complement.
GTGAAAGGGTCGGACCGAGATGCCAATCTAGTAGCACGCTTAAATTCATGCAGTTGGACAACCAATGAAAGTAGCTCGTCAGAGTAATTGCCTTGAAAATACTTGTAGAAAAGACAGAGGGAAGCAACAGCATGTCTGTGAGAGAGTGACTGTAGACAAGATGCCAGATCATGACCTATCATATTGCATATCTCTCTCTGGATTTTATCGAGGACCTCGAGATGAACAGCTGGAGAAGTAGACCATATATGGCAACAGTTTTTCTATGCAAGGACGAATGGTTGATTTGTAGATTTGAAGGATTGACTCAAGCGAGACACACCTTCTGGCGGGACACAGAGAACCAACTTTCCTCGCAATAGATGAAGCTATTGTTTCAATTATAGACATATATGATATTAGGTATATTGGGACAACAATTCTTCGTTTATATAAATTTTGGTCAAGATAAAAGAAAGTTCTTTTTATGGAAAGATTTTTTTAAATTCATGATAATAATGATAATTAGTTTTGACCTGTGAACATTTCGCGACTTACCTCTTTTAATTTAATATTATCATGAATCTTAATTATTTAGTTAATGAGTGTGTAAGCGCGTGTCATGTTCTATGACAATAAAATGTCCGTAGAAATTGCCCTATCACATCGTTAAATATTTCAGCTTAAGAACTTTAACAAAATATTGCAATGACAATCACAAATAAGAAGGCTGGTCATCATTTTAAGAAGTGGATACAAATGAAATGGTTTAAAATTGACTACTTTTTTTCATTTCATTGACACAGACGTTAAATACTTAAATCTTCCCGTATTCCCGTATTTTTTCTAACTTTTATTTTCTCACTGAAGCCAAGAAGCGTCTTTTCGGCTCTTTCCATGCGATCAAAACGGAAAAGTCCAGTATTTATGGAGCATTGGCAGGTCTCGCGAACTAACGAATGGAGGAACAAGGACAGTAACAATAATAATAATAAATGTAATTTATGTGATAAATATTCAGAAATAATTGAACATCTTGCATCAGACTGCACAGTATCAGCACCTACTGAATATACGGTATGATAAATTAGGCCAATATTTACACTGGAAGATATGCAAATTTTATGGGAAGGAAACGGCAACAAGCTGGGATGAACATCAGCCAAACCCAGTTACAGAGATATGACGTGTAACAATTTTATAGGACTTTGCAATACACACTTTACAGTCAAAACTAATCGCCCAGATATCGTGATCAAAGACCACAAGAACAGGATGTTCTTTCTTATTGACAAGGAAATTCACGCAGATTGTAATTTGTTTTTTAAGATCTCCAAAAAATGTATCAAAATACAAGCATCTTGAAGTGTAAATCTCAAATTTGTGACAGATGACGACATCAGTAATTCTAGTTGTAGTTGGAGCCGTCGGCTTGATTGTACTAAAAGTTTTTCTTCAAAATTTCTCGATTTCAGCATCGAAATTCTTTCAGTCGATCTTTTTCTTACACCTTTCTCTGTTTCTGTTGTTTTTCCTCTATTTTAAACTATTTGATGCTTTAAAAATTTACAGACACATTCAGACGCTCTCTTTCTCTCTCTCTCTCTCTCTCTCTATCAATCTCTCTCTTTATTTCAATCTCTCTCTTTTTCTCCCTCTCTTTCTCTTTTTATATCTCTCTTTATCTTTCTCTCTCTTTTTCTTTCTCTCTCTCTTTTACTCCCTCTCTTTCTCTCTTTCTCTCTTTCTCTCTTTTTTCTTTCTCTCCCTCTCTTTCGTTCTTTCTTTCTCTTTCTCTCTTTCAATCTCTCTCTTTCTTGCTCTTTCTCACTCTTTCCCCTCTCTTTCTCTGTCTCTCTCTATATATATCTCTCTCCCTCTTTCTTTCTCTCTCTTTCTTTCTCTCTATCTCTTTCTCTCTCTCTCTTTCTTTCTCTTTCTCTCATTCTCTTTAATCCCTCCCCACACCTTCTATTCACACTTGCTAGTAATTTACAAGTAACTGGCGCCATTCATCAGCCTCGGCTGGCAGCAAATGTGCCCATTATAAACTTCTGTCTTCTCGTCTTTATTCCCGCCAAATTTATGAAGTGCATAAAACAGTTTCCCGTTTGATGCATGGCAATTTCACTGACCTGAAATTTGTGTCAAGTCTCCTCTACGCTTGGCCTCGGTTTGAATTTACGAACTCAACTGCAGCTATGTGTAATACAGTTCAATCGACTGCGAAAACATTGTCTATCAATCAGTTTTGGAATAAATATGACAAAGTCAACTTGAAAATATACTTTAAAGACGTAACTATTAATATATATCTATATACGTGTATATGTATTGATATCTTAGCCAATAACATTTGTATATCTTTCAATATATATATATATATATATATATATATATATATATATGGGGGGGTGAAGAATCAATATTTTCTTTATCCGACATTATTTACGTCGGCCAGCCTGAGCAATCAAGAGACTTGAAAAAGAAAATGTGCTCCCAGACACATTTCTCACTGTCTGATCTAGACTTGGTCAGAAAGAACGTCACAAATCAGTAAGGTTCTATTGCCATTTTGCTTTATAGACCTAATTCGCGCTGTTTAAATAACATGGCGTCTACTCAAACATGGATGACGACAAAATAATCTTCAGAGTAGTATAATATATATATATATATATATATATATATATATATATATATATATATATATATATATATATATATAGGTACCTTCGTGAAAATCGATAACATGACAGGAACGGCCTGAAAATTAATGAAAAAAATTTTCTTCGTATTAAATGTATATTTCATTATTGAGAAGAAACACTAAATTAGTTTTGGAATATTTTTTGAAATTTTTTAATCATTCTTAGCATGTCCTAAATTTTAGTTAAAAATCTTGTTTATGAAATATCGAACAAAAACTCGATATCAGTCATTTTTTTTTTATTTTGAAAAATAAGTTAAATTCCTCGTTTAAAAATCGTTCAAAAATTTAAGTATACGTTTTTCGAAATTTATTCAAAGAAAATTAGAAAATTTAAAGTTTATTTAAAATCTTTTGAAAGAAACTTTTACTTACTTTCTTCATAGAAAAATGTTGTTTAAAATAAAAGGGAGCCGATCTTAACATCGCCGGCGATTGGCAAGTGCTGAATGACGACGTTTATAAATTATTGACAGCTGAGGTGAGATTCGAGTTCTCATACGGAAGGATAGAATGGACATATTATTTTTTTAAGTGGACTTGCTTATGTAGTACCTTGTAATAATTAAAGTAAAAAAACTTTCAGAATTCAATTTTTTTAAATTTTTTTTTGTGTTTTTAGTACTGTAGCTTTCACCATAAGTTTGTTGATACTATCTGAAGAAATTATAAATACTATAAATAAATAATTAAGATACAAGTGCTGCACTGCTGTTTGAGGGCCCATATAGACACCACTAAATAAAGTCAATTCAGATCTATTATAAAAAAATTTATATCCCCAGTAAAAATAATCAAACATAGTAAAAGTCACAGTCTCTGAAAAAAATGGATTTTCATATTTTTATTGGGGTAAATGTAGGTAAAATAAAAAAAATGATTTGTCATCTGAACAAAATATCAAGGAAAGTTTATCTGAACCCCATGAAACTAGGTATTTTCTGAAAGAAAACAATATGATCTTTCATGTAAAAGTGAAATTGGCCAGTGTAAATGACTCAAGAAATTTTTTCAGGGGGCAAAATGTGAAAAGAAAATGAAAATTTTGCATTTTTTGTAGTTCTAAAGAAATATTTTCCCATTTCACGCATAAGATTGAGAATTTGCTTGAGAACTTTTCATTCTATGATGGGTTTAATGTTGCTGGCGAATGGGAATATTCACCTAATATTTTGTTGGATTTTCCTATATGACAAAAACAAACATTTTAATCAGCTGTGGCTGAGTGAGATAAAATTTCATAAGATATATAAATTAAATTATGCTATAATTTTAAGTACACTTATGAAATTCCATGGTCTTTTCATGCTCACTTTATTAAATTTTAAAAATATCTCATAGAAAAATATCATAACTGACATAATACAAAAATAATACTGTATAAATTTCATCGAATAGGTAGCTAATAAATGTAAGTATCCTCATTTAAAATGTTATACATTTTGTTAATTTTAATTTTTATCACATTTTTACATTTTAGTTATGACATTATTAAGAATGATTTTTTATGCAATCATTTACACTTTTGATTTATTCAGTCAAGTAACAGATCAAAATTGAAGAAATATGCAATTCATGCTATCAGACATTCGTGAAAAATTGGTGGCCCTGAAAAGGGCCGTTTTGGTGGTCATTGAAAATGACTATTATTTTTTCTGCTATTTGTCCTATAGCTGAGACCCTAACAGGTGCTACCACTTCGGGTTAAAGCGGACCTGGGAACAACAATTAAGATGTGGTTCTATACTCCTCAAAATCTCCACCAGTAGCCCTGCTGCTTGATGTGGTTGTCTTATTGGGGTGTGTGACTGTATATTATGTCCAAATCATGCATAATATAGTCCGTTGCCATATCACATTTATGCAACTCATAGTCTTCATTTTCGTTTTCATAGAAAACATTATAATATGGGTCACAAAAGCTATTGATCCAACCAACAAATAACTGATCAACAGAATCCACATTCAAAATATGTGTAATTCTTTGACCAGTTAGTTTGCCATGCAGTATTTCATAAATTTTTTTAAGACGCTCAAGATGGAAATTCTGTCTTGATATCAGAAATTGAGTGGCGTATTTTACTTAATCTTTTCTGGGTTTGGTTGCGTTCTTTTTTTTTTTCTAGTTGCCTTCTTTTTTCCTTTATCCGTTTCCTCTTTTCTGCTTCTACAATTTTTTGATTCGACTTTCGCTCGATACACATTTGGGTACTATATCTTATTGCCAAATTCAAATATTTGTTTAAATCAGCATCACTTAATTCATTCAAAAATCTCCAGACATTGTTCCTTTTAGATTTAATTAAATTGCTAATGCTGGAAACATAAGCATTTGGTGAAGTCCTTTTTTTCCACAATACTCACCAATTACGCTTTCTATTTCCATTGTATGCTGTCGCACAGAAGTTAATACAGTTTCCGTTGATTGATCCACTGTAGAGAGAGACTTCCTATACTGTATTTCTAAACCTTCAACTGTTCCTTTGATACAGGCAGAAAACATTTTGCAAAACAAAGAAAGATTATGTGGGGCAACCAGGAATTTGTTCTTTTCTTTTTGAGGTAAAATGATACCAAAAAAGTTTTTTTCTATTTGGTAAAAATCTGTAAATTCTCCCAAATATTTTAAATTTTCGATAACACCCTTCACTATAGGCATGGTGTGAACTGGGTTTTGTGTTGTACTTAGGTCCGTGTAAAATGTTTTCATCCACGGTCCTGAAAACAATTTCCCCACTATCCCAAGCATTTGCAGTTCAATAACAGCTGCTTCATCATTAATATAAACTTTCAATTTTTGAACCACTTTATTAGTGGGTTATAAGGTATTTACAAATTTTTTTAAGTTGGAAAATATCGAAAAATATACACCACCAAGCTTGAAAATAACATGTAGCCTGTGGCCCAGAGATCTGGGAATTGCAGAGAGTGACAAACCTTGTTCCTCAATGAAACCTTTCATTATTAAAACATGGCGATATTTATCGCTGTACCGTAATGAATTCATGGCCATAATAAGATGCCATGCTACACACTCACCAGAAACTATTTTGCTCACACGCATGCAGTTCCTTCTTAATTCGAGAAGAAATTGCTTCCAGTGGATGAACATTACAGTTCAACTCTATCAGAGGTTTTTCCCAGTCTTTTTCTAGTAAAAAAACAGTTAAGTGGTTGACTGGGGCCTGGTCAGTCAAACAGCACTTAATATCTGCAACTATTTTTTTGTAAATTTCACAAACACTTACATCAGATGCTTTTGAATGCAATTCTGCCATTTGTTTCATACTCCTCAAAATATTTTGCCGATAGTCCTCTGCAGTCCCACCAGCCAGATGTTCAATTGACACAAGATGGGATGATGATGGTGTTGTTATCATCACACAATTCACATGAATCCCATCTTTTGTCGTTGTATCAAAGATTAATGTACAATTATCTGATGCCAGAATGGCATCACCTGTTCTTAAATCGGGGAAAAAAACAACAGTTCACCTAACATTCGGCCAACTGTTGCTTCCGATTTGATAGGAAAGTTCGGTTCCTGTATGTATGTTGAAACTTTCCTTAAAAGTCCAGGAACATGTTTTGCTGTCACTCCACTTAATCAGGAGTAATGTATTTTTCGGGATGTCAAGTGTGCGAACTTTTGTTTTTTTTAATTTTTTCATCTTTTTAAAAATTAATTGTAGCTTCTGCAATTTTTGTTTTAACAGGAATATAATTTTTTTTGTTTTAACAATTTTGTTTTTAATTTAATATTTTTTTTTAAAAACTGGGGTTGCTGGGGTCTCCACATTTACCATTTTCACACAGATTTTCTAGAATTTTAGTAAATTTCTACCATTGTGCCTAGATTTATAAATCCTAGGAAGTTTCAAGAGACTGCCATATGCCACTGCAAGAAAACCATTTTTGACATTCTCACAAGATGCCCATGCCTGTATGGCCCTCACTGTACAACTTTCAAAAAGTTTCTTAAAAATATGGCCGCAGAGCACTGGCTGTCCAGATTCTACAGCATCATATCCAATCAAAACTTGTGCTGTTTTGTTCATCTGGAAATATCAAAAAAAAAAAAAAAAAAAAATTAATTGCCAACTAAAATATATTTAATGGAGAAATTAAATAATACTTGAATAAATTGAATGAAGAAACAATGTCAGCATTGATCTTTCAATTCAAGATAATGTATTCTTGAAACAAAAACTAATAATGTGCAAATTATGACTAACAAAGCAATGTAAATATTCATTGAAACAAAATCAAGAAAGGAAATATATTTTAATAAAAAAAGTTATAATTAATGTCTAACTAAATAGACAAATTCAAAAAATATATTGAAATAGGTAAAAAGAAAAAAGAAAGAAAAAATCATAAAAAGTATACTTACTTTGAAGAATGAATGACAAAAAAATCAGTGCTTGCTGGAGTAAGTTTTCTTTGTGATTTCTTAAAAGAATAAAAAGAAAAAAAGTAACTGAATTAAAAAGTCACTAAAACAAAGTCACAAATTCACAAAGATATCTTGAAATAAATTCTAAATAAGTATAAAAAAATAAGAAAGAAAGCCAATTGTACTTACTAGGAAAAATAGGGCACAAATAGCAGAGCTTGCTGGAGTATGTTTTTTTCTTCTTATTTCTTAATAAAAAGAAAAAAGTAACTGAATTAAAAACTCACTAAAAACATTCACGAATTCAAAAATCATCTTGAAACTTATAAATCGTCTTCATACTTATAAATAAGTATAAAAAATAAAAATAAAAACCTATTGTACTTACTTAGTATAATTTAAGCATTAAAATGAAACACCTGGTAATTGAAAAAATACATTGAAATAAGAAGAAAGACACTTTGAATACAAATTCACAAAATTGAAAAATTGCAGTGAAATAGATATAAAAATCAATTGGTACTTACTTTTCAAAAGTTGCTAATATATTGCTGCGGCCACTGGATCGTCTTGGCTATATTGTTCAATTTTTTTTCTTAATAAAAATGAAAATAAAATGCTGCACACGTGTTTCACCAGGAACAATAAGCTAAAATAAGGGCCCTATACATCGGAGAACAACCCTTAAATACTAGATAGAAACTCAATTCGTGACGTTTTTTTATTGCACGCATGATACTTCCGGTCTTCCGTAGATTTCATTGACATACACATTATTGTCACAAATTAAATTTTTTAATATACGTGCGTTCGTTAGTTTGTAAGAAACCTTGGAAATTATAATCTGTAAATATATATCTACTTAATAACAACATTCGTTAAGTTCTACAAACTTTTCCCTAATTTTAGAATTAGCAACATAATGTAAAAATAAATAAAAAAATATTTCAGAAATAACAAATAATTGTTTTAAAAATTCATTTTTCATCGAAATATCTTTTTGCTTTCAGACAATATTGTCCATATTCATCGAAATAAATAAAAGCAATTAAAAGCTTTTGAAATTAAATAATATTTTTGTTTTATTGAGTTTTGTATGTCATTCAGAGATGATTTTCAGGTAGATGTGGTCCAACTAAAAAAAAAAAACATAATTTGGTTTCCTCAAAGCCTTGTGCTTTTAACTAATATAATCACTCATCTGCCCAAAATTGAAATTATAGAGTTTTCGTACAATTAGTTATGAAAAAAGAATTCTGCCATAACTTTAATAAAAAAAAACATATTTATAATAAGTTCCAATATTTGTGAATAGTTTCTGAAAGTTTCCTTAAAATCCGACAATTTTTATTTTTGCAAGATTTTCCAAATTAATGTGTGTCATACAAAAAAAAAGTGCTAAAAATTTTATATGTTATTTTACTAGTTCCGGTGATACAAAGAGAAACAAGGTTATTTTAATCAAAATGTATAGAACCTTTGTTAATTGTTAATAATTTTATTACATTTTTCACCCTCTTCAATTCGGAAGTATGTGTCTGACAGGTTCATTTTCGAAAGAAAATTATTCCATCTATTAATTTGGCAAAACGTCCTTCTTGGTACGCTAACGGATATGCGAGGTAATAGACACTCACTTAACCCCCGGGGGAAAATCTGTGCATACATATATGTTGATATTTATTTATTGTTTTTTTTAGAGAACTGATGGCACTGTTAGAGTTACTCACTCAGAATAATCTGTGGGCGAAAACACTCGTAGAGCTTCTAATCTGTCAAGTTCTTTGTTAATGTGTTCCACAACTGTAAAAGGCATCGAAGTTTACTTTTAAAAACAGGAATTACATTTAACTGTAAGTGAAAATTTGCCTTCGCCTTAGTAAATTTTTCATGACCTTCGGAGAACACTGTAGTAAAAATCCTTTTAACGCCTTTACAAAAAATTTCAGTCGCCATATTTATTTTTTTAGAAAGTGAATTTACGGGCAGGCTCCACAAATCGAATAGGTTCATCCAATCTGCGCCGAATAAATTCAAGGTATTATCTTTTTTTTTAATGTGAAAATTTAGTTTGGAAAGTTTTACCGACACATGAGACATTACATGCAATTGTGCTTCGAAAAGAATTTTCTTTTCCTGAGATATCAGGTGTAACTTTTTGGGTTTCCGTTAATGTAGGTTCACAGATATTTTTCAAAGCATTTTTTTTATTATTTATAGTAATGTCGCTGACTGTGTCCAATTGGAGTTTACTTTAACGCTATTCATCTTAAAAATCACAAAATTTCAATTCTTGGACGCATTTAGATTTGGAGTTTCCAATACAACTTTAACTGTAAAAATTGTCTTACATTTTTCCGTTGATTTGATTTGCAATGGCTTTGTCTATGGTCCAGTCTTCCATATTGGAAACACTTTTTTTTATTTTTGAACTGGCAATGCGCCATAGTGTTCGGCGTCATCATTTACATTTTTTTTTTTTTTACTTTTTTTGCACTCATGAACTATTCGATTCTTCAATTTTTGCTGTATCATTAAATTTAGAATTCTTTCACATTCTTCTGCCTCTGACTGTAAGGTTAATTTTTTGCGCTGCTCAAATTTTGTCAGGATACGAGAACGGGTTTTCTCGACGTTAACTCTTGTACGATAATTAAACATGTAAATATATCTAGATATAGTACGTTCAGTTTAAATTTTTCGCATTCGCGATTGACAGTACCAGCATAAGTAACAAAATATCGGTCATAATTTTGTTTTTCTTTGTGAGAGTTAAACATTCCTAACGTGTGTGAAGGCGACACGGTGGAGTAATGGATAGCGACTCGCATTGCGGAATCGGAAAGCCGAGTTCGAATTCCAGTCCATTACACTCACTTACGTGCTAATACACTTGCAAAAGGTAAGAAATCTTCTGCTGACTTCGCTCGAACACACTGACAATCCTTACCAGTGAGCAAATTAAAGTGCTATAGATTGGCCCGGAAACTCTCCTGATTTAAATCCAATAAAGTACCTGTGGTCAAGCTGCAAGGAAAGATTTCATAAAATAAATATACGAAGTACTAGCATGTGTACTGGGGCATGTTTCATTGGAAAAATACGAAAAAAGTAAATAATAACGGAATTATTCGTTTTGTCTCAATTAATTTGCACATGGGTATATATATATATTGGTGATAGTAGTCGTTGCTCTCGGGGGCACAATCCTTGGTTAAAGGAACTTGGATGAGTTCCACCACGGAATATGTGAACGAGCCGCGCTATGTCGAGTTTAATTCGTTACCTCTTCATCACCGGGGTCCGTGGTACAGTTGGTATGACGTTTGCTTAATAACGTAACTGGTAGTGGATGCACACTGCTGATGAGTCCCAAATATAGGACGAAACGGCCGTCCAGTGCTTTCTGCATTCTGTTGAGGTTTCTTCTAAAACTTGATGAATTATGACAGAGAGAGGGGGTATATATATATATATATATATATATATATATATATATATATATATATATATATATATATATATATATATATATATATATATATATATATATATATATATATATATATATATATATATCCCTGCCATGCGCCGACGGCTTAGTGGGAGAAGTTCCGACTGACGCAAATTCAGTCGAGTTTCGATCCTAGCTAGAGGCAACCTGACGTCTAGCCACACTGATGAGCTGTGAAACAGCGAAACAGTCTGTCTGTCGATGACAAAAATATTGGCTCCTGAAAAATTAATTTCGGTTGAGCTCTTTGGTTTGAGGTGTGAGTTTGTAAACAGTGACTATTTAAGCTAATATAGCATGACTCTTCGGCAGAATTGAGTCACTGTCAGTCACTGTGTGTTTATCTAAATCTAAAAATAAACACGCTAAAATTCACCTTCATCCCTGCCGTGCGCCGACGGCTTAGTGGTAGAAGTTCCGACTGACGCAAATTCAGTCGGGTTTCGATCCTAGCTAGAGGCAACCGGACGTCTAGCCACACTGATAAGCTGCGAAACAGTCTATCTGTGGATAACAAAATAAATATATATATATATTTGCTTGCAAGAATATTTTTAATCTCTTAATAAGAACTCCAGAACTAATTGTCCCAAGTTAAAAAATATATGTAACCAAATACAAAAATAAGCTCCAACAACAACATTATGAATATTTATTGACTTTCGTTTATTAAGCTTGAAGTTACATCATTTAGCTACTCCATAGTTTATCTTACACAGTATGCCGTAAGAATATTTTTGATCGTACTTAAATTTAAAAATTTTGGGGATTCAGTGATATTTTTTACTTCTATTTATAAACGCGCGATGCAAAATAAAATCCTTACATTTACCCGGAAAATGTATCTCAAAAAACGAAACGCGTCGGTGAATATAAATGTTCCCTTTGTCTTTATTCATATTGTTTTTTTACAGATTTATTTATTTATATTTGAATGCTTGCATTTCTAGAAGATATGTTTTCAGCAGCAACAATTAATTCAAACAAGTTTCGTTAATTTCATCTAAGAACGTCCCTTTAATGGTGTATTTTAATTATCGAATTTTAAAACAAGATGTAGTACACCAAGATCAATATCGTGAATAAACTGCCCGAATTTCATGTTTCCTTTATTTTATTCAAGTAATTTGTTGTCACATCTTCTCGATCTTTGCCCCCTTCTACAGGAAGTAATCCAATCCTAGTAACCGTCAAGGACTAAAACTAAAACTTTCATTTAACATATGAGGAGAGTTTGTTCTGCTGTACATGTCTAGCGATAACCCATCATGTTCTTATTAGTTCTACTCAATTATTACGAGACCTATTTTCAAGGAGTCTGTGCAGTTAACTGAGATTGAACTCAAAATTACGATATAATGAATTGCCCAGCCTACTTTTGAACTCTTTTTCCTGTAGAACTCTCCCGAAACTAGAATTTGAATTTTCAAACCTTTATTTCCTTTTTTTTACATCCGCTACTCTTGTCACGTTTATTGCTAGCGCTTCGATTACTGGTGATGGTAAAGCATTGCTCACGTGCTTGCCTCTCTTCACCACCCTTTGTCTTTCTTTCTTTCTTTTTTTTCCTTTTTATTTTTGATTTATTAATAATTTCTTGCTTTAGGACTAGGTCTGCTGAGGAGCCGGTGATATTCTTTCAGATATCTGATTGCCCAGTGTTCTTTGCCTAGTAATTTTATTTCATTCCTATAGAGCTAGTATTATATACCGTACATATGAACACTAATGGGTATGTCCCAATCCTCATACTATGGTGTCTAAGTAGCCTACTACTAGCAGTGGTATACCTACTTCACGCCGCTGGCGAGTATTGTATTTTGTTGATGTTATAAAGATTAACATTTCATTTCCAACCTCCGTTTTGATTATTCCTCATTCATTAACCCTTTCTAGGTTACAACAAATAATACATATCATCGATCTTACTGCCAATATAGTTATCATTTTGTTGTCTTTTTCTTCCTCAAATTTCATTACCCGGCCTATATATATATATATATATATATATATATATATATATATATATATATATATATATATATATATAATTAATACAAAAGCTTTTGTGCTTCAATTTACTCAAAGGCTAATATTTAATTGTTATATACCGTAGCTATGAACACTAATGGGTATGTCCAAATCCTCATGAATACGTTAGACATTATTGTAAGTGGGGGTAATATGCTGTCTAAGTAGTCTACCACTAGCAGTGGTTTATCTTCTTTACGCCGCTGGCAAGTATTGTGTTTTGTTGATGTTATAAAGATTACCATTTCATTTCCAACCTCCGTTTTCGTTATTCCTCATTCAGTAACCCTTTGTAGGTTGCAACAGCTAGTGAACAATTTTTTCGCTCCACAAATGATTTAATTGTCTTACCCCAATTACGTATTTTCGATGTCCTTTCAGTTTTACTTTTAGGGGTCAGCTGGTTTCATTGTTGTATTCTTTGCTACATGTTGCAAGGGGTAGAATACATGGTTCTTCATCATGTCTTTTATCGGTTGTAGGCAGGATTAGGCTGAGATTTTTCCGTACGGTCGAGCTGCTTCGGAATGAGTACATTAGTCTGATCCTAAATAATTTCAATCACAGAAATCCATAAGGAATAAAAAAAATGATAATTATATATAAATGTAAGCGACACCTAGAATTTCCAAAATTTACACAGTAAGGGCGCTACAATATACAGGGTGTCCCTCAAAAACTGATATCATTGAAAAAACTGATATCATTGAAAAAACTGATATCATTGAAAAAACTGATATCATTGAATATCTGTGTAACTACATGTCACAGACAAACTAAATTGGACAGGCTTCATGTTGAATAATAAAACATGTATTTATCAAAATTCTAACAAGATATTCAAAGGGATGTAGATTTTATAATCGATTTCACAGCGCTTCACAAAGTTTCAATATGCGCACGACCTTTGACACGACACACGTCAAGTTGATAGTCCAGCTCCTGCCAAGCACACCGTAGCATGTCTTGCGTAACATTCTTCAACGCTTCAGTGATTCTTTGCTTAAGTTCCTCTAGGCTTGTAAGAAAAGGTGGGGGATAAGGACCTCTCCTTTCACGTAGCCCCATAAAAAATACATAGGTAAACGTGGTGGCCATTTCAACAGCACATTGCCATTATCGGTACACCCGATGCATCTTACTGGTAGATTCTCATTGAAATAAGTCTGCAGAGTGAACTAAGTGTTTACTTCTTTTGTTAAAATTTGAGATCATTTGAACGAGAATTGGCTATGTTATTAGGCTACAAAATGGCGTTAATATTTTTGCTACACCCTGTATTTCTATGCTGTAAATTGTGTGGTAAGTAAAAGTTATGGAACTACTGATGCAGACTAATAAATGGAATTTTAAGTAACGAAGAAAAACTATTGCATTAACGTTTGGTCTGTTAACTCTCAAAACTTTTGAAGGTAAATCATATACTAATATGGATTTCTCTTTCTTTTAGGATTATTTTATCTTGCTTACAATACGTATGTTTCGAATAAAGCATTACTCGGGCTTGTTCGCTTATGGTGATTGAATACCAGCGCTGTTAACTAAATAAGCACAAATACTGCATGAGAAAGAACTCCATTAAATACAGATGGCTTGCATGCACGCTACTCTACGCGTACATCCACAATTTAAAACAGTTACACGCATGCGCAAATCTAGAACCTACGCATGCGCAAATCGACAACGTAGGCATACGAAAATAAGTCATCAAATATTTTGCCTACAAGCCAAATATCATATGCTGTTTGAAGAATCGGTTTTAAAATGAGATTTACTTTTTCCTGTTGTCTTTTCCCTTCATCAGATATGAAACAAACCACTTAAAAACTAATAAATATTTTATGAATCCTTTCAAGCCGGTAACAGTTTTTTTTTCTCGCTTTTTTCTTATTTTATTGTGCTTATTTTCATATATATTTATTTTTGTTTCCTGTATTTCTTTATTTGCTCTGATTGAAACCGAAGTTCAGACTCTGTTCCAAAATTTCGCGTTAATCATTTCACTGTTTTACATTTCGCCTTATTTCCTCCATATCAATCCGATCTTCGCTTTGTCTTCCCTTATTCGCACTTTCTATCAGAAAATCAATTTTCACATCTCTCAGTATCTCATCTCTGTCATCTTTCTTCTTTCTTTTTGTTTCCTATCCCTCCAAGTCTATATTTTCCTGTTTCGCATTAATTTTTTTTATATTTTTATTCCTTTTGATTGTCTTCTTTTTTTATTTCATAGCCATCTTTATTGTCTTCTATATTTTGTAATTTTCTACTCTTTCCTTCTTTGTAGCCAATCTGCCTTGCTCTGATATTACAACTTTAACATCCAACTCTCATCTCTCTTGATTATTCTCTCTCTAAGCTTTCTCTTTTCTACTATTCTTAATTTTTTTTTTACCAGTGTATAAGACGCAAACGTTATTTCAGTATTTGTCGTCAAAACGTGATTGCGTCTTTACACAAGAAGTATGGCTAGAAATGATAAAGACACTTTCTGACGGAGAAAAGGAATATGGTAAGGCCTGAAGAATGGATTAGGATGCTTGCTGGCTCATGTTTGCATTCGGGGGAATAATTCTTGGACAATGAAAAGAAGTGGTACAGGGATTTCGTCATCCAAGAAACGTGGCATCGCAATGGATTGCAACCTAGAGAGGTATTCTTTTTCATCGAAATAATGGCTGCAGTAATGGATTCCTTTCAATCCGATAGTAGAAGCAGTGAGGACTTTGAAGGTTTCTAAACGAACTAAAGCCAAGACAGTATAGTTTATTTTATTTACAAAATTTTTTATTACGATATTTTCAGATCTTTCGTATTTAGAGCAACATACGTTTATTTTTTTCTATAAAAATCTTTCTGATACAACTGTAGTTAAACAAAATTAAAAAATTGCGTCTTATCTTCAAAAAAACACGGTAAATCAAGTACATTTTCGGCTTTAGAATAGTATTTTTTCTTGTTTTTCTTTTTGTTTTTTTTCTACTACCATCGTACCCATCAAAACCAAATAGAATATATACATATGCTTCGACACTTTTGCCTTTGATCAAATTATCATTTAGATCTGCCAAATATCAAACTGTTACAACCCTACTTGGTGATCAAAGTCTAGAATCTGTGCACATTGAGAAACTGACCCTCTCTCTTTCTCTCTCTCTCTCTCTCTCCCCCGAATATATATATATATATATATATATATATATATATATATATATATATATATATATACGATATTTATGTAAATAATCTTCTATATGACTTAAATACGTAAAAAGAATTAATATTGAATGTGCACACAAATAATCTGAACAGTTTAAGAAAACAAATAAAAGTGTGTATATATATATATATATATATATATGTAATTAAGTAATTCATCGAGTCTGAAACCTCAACAGAATGCTGAAAGCACTGTCACAGAATGTAGAAAGCACTGGACGGCCGTTTCGTCTTATATTTGGGACTCATCAGCAGTGCGCATCCACTACCGAGAATTGAAACCCTGACAGTTAGGTTGTCAAGCGAACACCCTACCAACTACGGACCTCGGTGACGAAGAGGTAGCAAATCAGACTCAATATAGCGCCGCTCACTCACATTATTCCGTGGTGGAACCCAACTGAGATTCTCTCTAACCATAGGAGTGTGTCCCCGGGAGCCACGACTACTATCACCAAGCCGCCCCAACTGGAGCTATTAGAATCCGGATCAAGCAATGATATATAAGTAATAATTAGGAGGATTTGATAAATGTAATGAAGTAATTCATCGAGTCTGAAACCTCAACAGAATGCTGAAAGCACTGTCACAGAATGCAGAAAGCACTGGACGGCCGTTTCGTTCTATATTTGGGACTCATTTGGGGCGCTATATTGAGTCTGATTTGCTACCTCTTCGTCACCGAGGCCGTAGAACAGTTGGTAGGGTGTTCGCTTGAAAACCTAACTGTCAGGGTTTCAATTCTCGGTAGTGGATGCGCACTGCTGATGAGTCCCAAATATAAGACGAAACGGCCGTCCAGTGCATTCTGTGACTGCTTTCAGCATTCTGTTGAGGTTTCAGACTCGATGAATTACTTAATTACATTTATCAAATCCTCCTAATTATATATATATATATATATATATATATATATATATATATATATATATATATATATATATGCCTCCACTATTAAAGTTAAAAGCACTCTGAACTGAGCAGTCTGGTGGCCGGTAATGCTTATGTCTCGTATATAAGGTGTTAGAAATTAAAATTCTGCGTGAGCTGATGGCCTAAGGGTGATTATTTAATTTTTCTTGTGCTCGTATAAGTGTTTCCTTTTCTGGACGCAAGTGTGTAAAAACCGCCCAGAAAATAAAACACTCGTATGAACACAAGAAAAAATAAATAAAAAACTTAACCGCAGTCGTCTTTAACGAAACCTGTACAAAAGAGGGTTTGGTCTGCTTTGATTTATATTACGGCATATCAACCTCAATGATTGTATTACGGCATATCAACCTCAATGAGTTATTTAATGCCGACAACATTTTTATTGCTGCTAATATTTTTTTCCAAGAATGTATTGCTAGTAATAATCTATATTTGGTAATATTTATTTTCTTCAAAAATGTATTGCTGGTATTAAAACCTATTTTTACACTTTCATAGTGTTTTGACCACAGTTTGGGGTTAACTATTTGCCCATAGTTGGGACCCAAACAGGTGTTACCACCCCGGGTCAGGGTGAACTTGGGAACACCAACAATTTAGAGGTGGTTCCATGATCCTTAAAGACTCCTGATCAGAGACCTTTCTACTGGATGTAGTTTATCGTCTTACCCAGGACGTGGATGTAGTTTATCTTCTTATCCAGGTAGGGTATAAAAGAGGGATTGCTGCCCAAATATATACAGTATACACACACACACACACATATATATATATATATATATATATATATATATATATATATATATATATATTGGATTAATACAAATCAAATTTATTACATAGTTAATTGATGTTAACTCCAGATTTTCGTAGACGAACTTTTTTGTAATTGTTTGGTCCACTTGTCAGGAGGTTTCAGCATTTATATACAATGAAAAATATAGGCTTAAAACGAGTGAAAACGCTATGGCGATCCATAACGGGACTGTGTGAACTTGATTGCAATATGCATTTAAATGTGGAACATAATTTGTTCGTTCTAGTAATGTCACTTCAGTTCAGTCTACCGAAACATAGTTTATGAACTTCTTTACTTGATCCAGACAGATATCCAACGCGACCCCTGACTAAATCAATAGATTTAATCATCATTCTATTCCCGAGGCTATTCTTTTGTAATGCACACAGTGGTTGCATTTCAGAAAAATTAATATATTTTCTTTATTAAGCAGATTGTGCTTATTGTGTGCTCAATTCTACGCTTGGCCTACTGATGCACGTTTCATTGACTAGGATATATGATTATTTGTCCAATTGTCAGTGTAGATTGATGTGAAACGTGGCCACTGTTGGCAGAAACAAAGTGAAAAGGCCAAGCATTTGAGAACAAATACATGAGAAAAACTCCTTGGCATCTTTTGGGAACATAAAACCAATGAGTTTGTGCGGAAAAGCGGTGAAAGTTTTGTGCGCCACTAGTAACCTCTTCTCGCTACTGTCAAACGAGAAAAATAGCTTAGGTGGGAAACGTTACAAAGCTCCACTGTCTGTGCAAGACCATCATGCAAGACACTGTTGAAGGTTGACGTTGGAGAGGACGTCAATGTAAAAACTGGTTGAACAATGTCAAACAATGGACTATGTGATGAAAACAAGACAAGAGGTTCAGTCTAGTAATCTTTTATTCAATTAAGAATCTTACTACTCGTCTACTTGACAAGCGGAAATGCACAGCTTTTATAGCGTGGATTATCAAAGGGGAGATAATCCATATTCACAACAGACTTTTCACCAAAATGGCTGATGGCTGCCGTTGATAGACTGTTGTGGAGGAGATTCAGTGTGTCCTCTGCATTCGGATTTCTGCTAGGATTACGAAAATCAAGGGGAGGAGGGGGAGGAGGAGGAAGAGGATGATGATGATGATGATGATGATACTTTTAATGCCTTAAAACTTCGCAAGGCACTGTGCCTAATAATAGAGATAGCATTACTATATCTTTTAGTGTTAACTTTTTCGAGTCAGGCGCGGTCTGTATTTGCACGTAGCGCATCATTTTAATTATTCTTCTTCCCTCAAGTCAAGGAAAGAAATCACTCACTGAGGCAAGATACAAATGACAAGGGATTTAATGCAAATATTGAATAAAAAGAACGTTAATCATCCTCGGAATTTCGAAAACGAAGACGCAGAAATGTCAACATAGATTATGTCAAGATTAAAGATCCCTTTTTTATTATTTCACAACTATAATTTTTTATTTTTTTTTTATTTTATTTTTTTTTTACAACAACCGACATCTGAACTATTTTGAAAAATGAAATAAGGATCACTAACATCGCAGCAAGTGTGCGAAAAAATATTATTATGTTGTCACTCATTGGGGAAAAAATACTAAGGGTAAAATATGTGTGCTGTGCGCCTGTTGAAGATTTGTGGCGTTAAGCCGACGTAAATTGCATAAATTTACGAACAAAACGACTGAATAATTAGTTCGAGTTTCACCAAACGTGGCATCATTCAAAGCAGTTTGAAAAACAGCAGTTTTCGTCAAAAGACGAATTGAGATACAGAGTTGCCTCATCTCCTATCAGGAACGATGCTATACTACTACTTTTTAGAAATGTATGGTGGACTCTCCCGTCGTATTCGGATCAAGCAGCTCAATTCAAAGGAACATATGATTTGATTATAGTAGTGAATGCATTGTGGAGAACCAACCACACTTTTTAAAGGGCCGAATTCAGACACCTGGTGCACTACGACCCTTCGCAGGTTTTGAATTCAGAATTGTCCTTCTCCCAGACCAGTTGCCATCCAAGGCTATATAACCCGGTCTGTCCTGCTATTTACCCATACCTGAAAGGAGAAGAGGATTAATACCTTTCCCAAGGGTATTAACACGTAATTGAATATAATGGATTCGACTGGAATTCCTCAGTCCAAGCGGCTATCTGCTACTCAGTTGAAAACCAACAGTTTTTGCCGAAAGACGAATGGAGATACTGTGTTGTCGCATCTAAAAAAGAATTTATAACTGTGAACGATGCTTTTTATAAATGTATTTTAGAATCTCCCGTTGTATCCGGGTTAAGCAACTCAGTTCCCAGGAACCGACAGACAGACACCATATGATTTGATTATAGTGGTGAATGCATTGTGCAGAACCAACCACACTTTTTAAAGGGCTGAATACAGAGACCTGGTGCACTACGTGCAAACAACTCTCTGCAGGTTTTGAATTCAGAGTTATCCTTCTCCAAGACCAGTTGCCATCTAAGGCTATAGAACCCATATACCCATAGAAAAAGAGGATTAATACCGTTCCCAAGGGTAATAGAAAGTAAGTGAATGTAAAGGATTCGACTGGAATTCCAACTCTGCTCTGCGATTCCCCAGTCCGATCCGCTATCTACTACACCAAAGTGCAGTTGAAAAACAGCTTTTGACGAAAGACGAATGGAAATACCGTGTTGCCTCATCTACCAACAGAATTCTTTCTTTATAAACTGTCCAGGAACGATACTGTACTAATTATTTTTATAAATGTATATGCGGTAATTAAGTAGTAGGTATCCGTTCAACTCCCGAGATAAAGGGTAGCGCCCTATTTGTTCAAAATGCAGTCCTTTGATGGTGAAACTGGAGAGAACTCTCAAGGGCGCTGTCCTGGTTGATGGTCTATGGAGGCCGTACCCTACCAAGAATACATGACTCTCTTTACACCCGTACCGACAAGACCCAAAACATGGGGTAATGATAATAGTAATAGTTGCCGTTTCCTCACAAGAAAACATTTGACAACCATTGACCGTGCAACTAATGTACAACTTTCTGTTGAAATTTATAAAATATTTATCTTAAAAGAATTTATTTTTAATCCGATAGTTTTTTTAGTTTTTTTTTTACTTCAAACGATATTTTAGAAGTTACCCGTGTTTGAAATAGACTACCCGTTTTTTTTATTTCAATCAGTTTTGAGTTTGTCTATCGGACTACGAACTCGAAAAAACTTAAAGAATATGTGTACTCCAGCAATTTATAAATTAAAAATAAATCCATTAATTTAGGCGTACTAATAGATTAGCAAATAGGTCTCACCGTTTTTATTATAAGTATATAAACGTAAGTTCTATTCTGATAGTTCCTTCTCTTGCACTTCTTGACCGTGAAACTCTCTTCCGGTTTCTTGCCCGCCTGCCACCTACAATATTTAAAAATTTAAACGCAACCCCAGTTGCCATCTTCTGTTTCAGTGAAACCTATTCTTTTATTGTCCTCCCACCTCACGAAAGTTTTCTCTTTCTCTTTCACACTCAGTAAGCTACTTTTCGCCATGCTTCGGAGTGAATAATTAAAATATATTCTTTAGAAATCGCTCTACAGAGAGACTTAGAGAATTTCGGGTACAGCTCGGTATTTTTAATATTATGACCGAACCTGAATGGTGGAAATGGATGGTATATATATATACCATTGCCTAAGTGAAACCTTAGTAGGTTTGTCTGGCTCATTAGGTTTGACTATATATATATATATATATATATATATATATATATATATATATATATGAGTGTGTGTGTGTGTGTGTATATATATATATATATATATATATATATATATGAGTGTGTGTGTGTGTGTATATATATATATATATATATATATATATATATATATATATATATATATATGAGTGTGTGTGTGTTTGTTTGTGTACATTTATGTGGCTGTGTGTTAAATCCCCACAGCACTTAATAATATGATCCACTAGCAGGAACCTAAATTTATTTACATAAATTTACTTTGCCGTTAAACTCCCAACCACGGCGCATCTCCTTCTCATCAACCCTAGACTACTTATCACAACGATACGTTGCCTTAAGTAACCCTGCACATTTTCACACCTAACTAAATTCAAAACTCCCATTCCGAGACAGTCAGTCTGAGGAAGGCTGGAATATAGAAGTTCTGGTCTGAAATAAACTATACCCACTTGGATTTTTTTTGTGTGTATGAAATATATTTGTTATAATAAATACATTGAGCTCTCTGTGTGGATCTGATATTACTAGGATCCACCTGGATTATATACCAACGTATCTATCACCTGTACTATATATATATATATATATATATATATATATATATATATATATATATATATATATATATATATATATATATATATATATATTGTCATCCACAGACAGACTGTTTCGCTGTTTCACAGTGCTAGACGTCCGGTTGCCTCTAGCTAGGATCGAAACCCGACTGAATTTGCGTCAGTCGGAACTTCTACCACTAAGCCGTTGGCGCACGGCAGGAATGAAGGTGAATTTTAGCGTGTTTATTTTTAGATTTAGATAAACACACAGTGACTGACAGTGACTCAGTTCTGCCGAAGAGTCGTGCAATATTAGCTTAAATAGTCACTGTTTACAAACCCACACCTCAAACCAAAGAGCTCAACCAAAATTAATTTTTGAGGAGCCAATATATATATATATATATATATATATAGAGAGAGAGAGAGAGAGAGAGAGAGAGAGAGAGAGATAATATTAGTGGTAAATATCCACATACATATGCAATCGTATATCTAAAATATACATACATACATACATACATACACATACATATATATATGTATAAAAAATAATTCCAAGAGGATAGAATCCAGGTAGAACTCAATGGATTAAAGCCGACAAATCCAAAAATTTCTATAAAATTAAACCCTCTGAATATGACAAACTCGTCACTGACAAAATTACCAGCTCTTATAAAAAAGACAAAGACAATAGCACCTTATCATCTATCAATGAAGACATCTGCATATTTGCTAACAAATTTGCAGTTGTTGACAGAATGGGCCAATTTAATGTGAAAGATGTATACCTTCTCTTCAAAGATCATAAGCCTAACTTTGCCAATAGCTTGCAGTCCCGTCTAATTAATCCCTCCAAATCTGAGTTGGGATTAATTTCCAAGAGTATTATCAAGAAAATTACATCATGAGTCCTGGATAAATACCCTGTCAACCTTTGGAAAGATTCGGCTGAGACGATTAAATGGTTCCGAAAGATCCACAACAAAAGAAGAGCCACTTTCATCCAATTTGACATCTTGGATTTTTACCCTTCTATTTCAGATGAAGTATTAATTAACAGCCTTAATTTCGCTAAAGCATATACCAAAATAACGGATAATTATCTGGACATTATTTTAGCGTCAAGAAGATCAATACTTACATACCATGACGCTACTTGGGTGAAGAAGAATAATGAAAGTTTCGATGTACCTATGGGAGCTTTCGATTCTGCCCAAATTGCAGATGTAGTGGGCATATACATTCTAGACACCTTGAGTAGAGTTGTTAAACTTAACCAAGTCGGAATTTATAGAGATGACGGTCTAATCCTTGTCCCTAATAGCAATGTCCCCTTGACTTCCAGCTTACATGAGAAGATAGTTAGGGCCTTCAAATACCTAGGCCTTAAGATTGAAATATATTCCAACCTGAAAATAGTCAACTTTTTGAATATTACACTCAACCTATCTAATGATACCTTTAAACCCTTCCATAAAGTTGATCAGACACCCCTATACATCAACGTCCACTCTAACCAGCCTAAATCTGCGATATATCACATCCCCAAAACTGTGTATACAAGAATAAATAGGCTATCTTCTAGCCAAAAAATCTTTGAAGATAATAAATTTATATACAATCAGGCCCTCAAAAATAGTGGTTTTATACAAGAATTAAACTTTAACGAAGAACTAGTAAATCAGAATAATAATAGAACTAAAAACAGAAAGAGGAAGGTAATATGGTTTAACCCACCGTATTGCAGGCTCTCTAACATTGATATAGGAAGTTTCTTTCTAAGATTAATAGATAAACACTTTCATAGTAAATATCCACTACATAAAATTTGCAATAGGAAGTCACTGAAAATTAGTTATTCATGCGTTAGAAATATGGAGAAAATTATATCTTCCCATAATTGTAGAATACTTAGAAACTACCATAGTAAGGAAACTCAATCTAGTAACCCTACCTGCAATTGTAGGAATAAAGACCTTTGTCCAATCGGGGGTAAATGTATGTATGAAAAAGAGTACGAGGCAACAATCTTCCCCGAGGAAAATATAAGCCAGAAAAAAAGATATATAGGTATATCCGCATGTGATTAGAAGCAGCGTCTATACAACCAAAGACGCTCTTTTAGATATACATACCTCAAAAATCAAACTTCCTTATCCCAATACTACTGGGATCTGGTGAATAAGGGACTAACCCCACTTTTCGAATGAAGATACTTATCAAGAGCTAGAACCCATAATAACTTCCGTGATCGGTGTGATCTGTGCATTGCGAAAAAATATTTTATTATTAAAGATAAGAATCAAGATGAGTTGCTAAATCTTCGTCGTGAGATCTTCTCTAAATGTAGACATAAAAAACGATTCCAAACATAAACACGGTTTTATAACGTGTTGTCGCTTGTGACAGTTCCATCTTGGTTCAATAAAATCGGGCATGATATTTTAATGGAATTACTATTTTGATTATTTATATGTATCATTGTGTATGTTTATGTGATGCGCTATGTATTTTAATTTTTTTAATTTTTTATTTATTTTTTTTGTTAATTTTTATTCATGTGGTGATATATGTGTAAGTGTGTCTGTAAGTAGACGTTTTCCCTAATAACTGATATGCAAAATCAGATAGTCTTATAATATTTTTATACCTAGGTGTATATGTAAACGTAAGAGATAGAAACGCGTTAATCACTCAGCCGGTTTTTAATATTCTTAACGTTGTCTTCCTCAATGTTCTTGAAGTATAAATTAATTTAATTCCACCCGTATATTTTTATATGTTAAATGTATCTATGGATGGATATGGTTCCTTATTTTTTTTAAATTAATTTTTTGATTTTGAGAAAAAAAATTTTAGCTTTTACATTTTGATTTTTATATATGTATATGTGCGTATGTGTGTGTATGTGTATGTATGAATATATATATATGTATGTATATATATATACATATATATATATACATACATATATATATATTCATACATATATATATATATATATATATACATATGTGGGTATGTGTGTATATATATGTGTATATGGATGTATGTATATGTAGGTAGATGTGTATGTATATGTGTGTGTGTGTGCATGTTTAGGTATGTATGTATACATATATATCTGTATGTGGGTGTATATGTACGTATGTATGTATAGTTAGACGGATAGATAGAGGGATACATTGTTTATTTGTTTAGATGGGTGTGTGTATGCATTTGTATGGAGATGCGTAAGGTTTTATGTATATATTGTTTATGTGCACGTATGTGATTGTCCGTATGTATATATGTGTGTAAATGTATATATGTGTAGGAGTGGATGTGTATGGATGGATGTGTATGGATGTATCTGTATGTGTATATATGTATATGTACATGTATATGTATATATATATAATATGTGTGTGTATGTATGTATATGTATGGGTGGGTGTGTACACGCCTATATGTATGTATGTACGTGAAAATATAAATATGTTGTTGTGTATGTGTGTATGTGTTTTTGAAAATAGAAATACAGGTCCTTGCTGGATTAGATAATCGTTATTTTTATATGTTTATGTTAGATTTATAACCTGTAGTCGATATTACCTTTGTCAAATTTTCTTGATTACATAGCAGCCCTTTTATAAATGGCCTTTCGGTTTTAGTTCCCCCAAGCTCTTTTTCTTTTCCCCTCCCTCTCTCATCTTCTGAGCTTTAAGACTATATCGTCTATTGTGTGTAGTGTGTATGTCACCACAAAATGTATACTCTTTTCCGGTGTATTAGACATTTGAAATTATTCATATTTCTCTCACTTAAACCGTCTTTGACTCCCCTCTTTAAAACTTCTCTCTGTTACATTTTAATCCCCCCTTCATCTTTAGACCTTCCTGTCCTTCTCTTGTCTGTTAACCCTCCCTATAGCCGTCATTTACTCTAGCATTCGGCCCACACTCTCATACATACACTCTCACTAAATTTTATTTTTTATTCCTAGAGTTGTTTTTCTGTTTTGTTTTTGAATTTGTAGGTCTGATGAATTGGATCGTATTTACGATTCCAATGGAATAAATTATGACCATGGAATATTAGTGTTTAAGCCTTTTTATTATATATATATATATATATATATATATATATATATATATATATATATATATGCAAAAATGAACATTGAAGTCAACGCTCAGAGGCGACAGGCTGTTTCATGCTGGACGCAATCGTCAAGCCACCTGGCCTGACGTTTGCGTCCAGCATGAAACAGTCTGTCGCCTCTGAGTGTTGACTTCAATGTTCACTTTTAAATTTATATACGCTCTATCTCTGATATTGAGCACTTTATCCCATAAATATTACACACCTTAAAACCATATTTCTTCATTCATATATATATATATATATATATATATATATATATATATATATATATATATATATAATGATTTTTCTTCCTAGTTAAATAGAAAATAAAATTTTGAAATAGATATGTTGCTTCTGGGCCCACTATCATTTTGAAATTACATGAAACCCCAAGTAAATTCCACGAAATTAAAATTATTTGACAGTATATCTAAGGTAGCATTTATGGGCAGAGGACTGTCATCTGATCTGATGGATGTTTGTCTTAAATGTTACTTCCTTGTGGTATCCTGGTTACAAATATAGTAAGTAGAAATCCAGTGTTGACTAGAACAATGGGGCTATTTTGTAAGCAGCTTATCATAAAGCGGCCCGTTCAGTGTGGTGTAATGGTTACCAAGCTTGTCTCGCTAGATCAATTACGAATGATTACTCCGCACGATTCAGACTGGGTTCTCCATACTTTTGGCCTTGTACCATATTTAAGATACGCTTAGTAAATCGCTCTGAAGTATCATATGCATATAAGATATGATACTATCGCACCGGGAGTCAAAAGTGTTATGGTCCAATATCATCGTCGCCACTGTTATGGTCCAAGGTTAGGACCAAGGAAGAACAACACGAACACAAGAGTAGAAATTACAAAGATATATTACACAGAATAATAATACAAGATGTTGAAGGTGTTAGTATGACTGTCAGTCTGTTTTAGAATGAACTACTATTGGCTCGACTCGATTCGTCTCGACTCGTTCCGATATTTAACAGACCCCCCATGAGGAAAGTATGTGGCACAAGGTCGAGTTTAACGTGGGTTTCTCCGAGCCCGTAAGCTCGACCAAAAATACTCCCTTAAGAACCCGTATAAACGGGTTCAAGGCTTGTCTACCACCCCGGACGAAACTTTGACCTTCGGCAAAGCCTCGTCCGGGTTCCTCTCTGCCAAAACAGAGAGTTCGACAGGAGTCGCGCACAGTCGGAGACTGCGTCTCGACTCGTTCCAATATTTAACAACCCTCCCACGTGGGTCTCATGTGGCACAAGGCGGGCTTAATGTGGGATCTTCGAGCCCATAGGCTCGGCCAAAAATATGCCCATTAGAACCCGTATAAACGGGTTCAGGGACTGTCTACCTCCCCGGACGACACTTTGCCCTGCGGCAAAGCCTCGTCCCGGTTCCTCTCTGCCAAAGCAGAGAGTTTGACAAGAGTCGCGCACAGTCGGAGACTACGTCTCTCTTGAGAGGCGCTGTCTTTATAGTGTCAGGAAGAGTTCATTATGTCGTTACATGTAAGATCCCATAACAAAAAGGAATTATTCTTTTTTTAAGGAACCCCATCTTGTTTTCTTTGAATTGAGTAAGGGAAGAAATGAAGAATTATTTGTTATTAGAACGAAATGAGAAGAGACTTATATTAGGGATGTCGTGAATATTGGATGGAATTACGCAAAGGTGACGAAAGGCAATTATTATGGAAAATAACTATAGATGACGGAGGTAAAGGAAAAAACAACAAATTAGAGAGAGTTGGTTTTACACACAAAGTAATGCTTCCTTTTTTTAATCCTTTCACCGCAAGCAAGCCAATAAAGCCACTAAGACGCAAATTCTTAAGGAGCGTTAAAGAATATAAAGGAGAAAACAACACTATTGAGGAAATGGAACAATGAAGATGATGGCGCAAATAGGAAGATTTTATTTAAAATGCCGGAGAAATGTATGCTAGTTTTTCCTTCTTAAGTTTAAATGAAATAAACGCAAAACTGTGAGTCTTTGGGGATAAGTGGGTATAATAAGTCAAATTAATTACCCTAGTTTATCACCTCCAAATTTTCAGGCTTAAAGAGTGTCTGTCCGCCAGTGTTCTTGTATTAGAGCCGCTTGGTATTGTTGGATTTTAAATCAAGGGTTTATATATATATATATATATATATATATATATATATATATATATATATATATATATATATATATATATAAAATGGGAACATATTTAAACTCGGTAGGTGAAATAATCTGGATAGCACAATTTTCAAATAAATTGGCATCCGAGGAAAAATGGAAAAAAGGAAGCATCAGAAACCTCCGAACAGAGCGAAAGAAATCGTCCAGTACCGTAAATCTTTGGTACAAAGAAAAATAACCCACCGAGTAATAAGTTAACACGAAGAGTGCTCAATACATTAAGTACAGCAAAGGTAAAATAAATAAATCCTTATGAGCTAGGTACTACTTACCTGGGTTTCGCCACATGGGATCAGTTCATACTGATGATCATATGTGGTGAAACCTAAGTAGATAGTACCTGACTCATTAGTATATATATATATATATATATATATATATATATATATATATATATATATATATATATATATAGGTAACTACTCGTGTCGAAAAACCTTCGAAATCTTGATTTACCAATAGTTAAATCAATCTTGAAGGGAAAAAAGGTTTTAAAAAAGTAAGTGCCAGGAACATGAAAGTCTGTCGAAAATAATCGCACAGATACAGGTTCAAGGCCCAAAGAAAAAAAAAACCGATACGAGTAAACAACTAACTAAAGAGCTCGATACAAACGTAGAGCACACCTAGTCAAACCTAAATGAGCCAGACAAACCTACCAAGGTTTCACTTAGGCAGATCGTCAGATATATATATATATATATATATATATATATATATATATATATATTATCCTTGATAGAGCTAACATATTCAGTTGCATGGATAGTAGTTGTAGTTTGTAACCCCGAGGTTCACGCTTTTGCGATCATCAAACACACTGGTTTATTTTTTCAAAAGTGGGTCTATTTATGAATGTTTGTGTTTGATTATTTTTGTGTGGAGGAGGGTGGAATTTTCTTCTTTGTCTGTTTGGGATGACACTCTTACATACATAGACAAACATACACACATGTGTATGCATTTTTATATGCATATTTATATGGGTGTGTTTGTACGAACGTATATACCGTTTGTTTTAGATAGACATAGGTTAGATTCTTTAAGAATCGATAAGGTTTAGCGATGTAATATAATGTTTTTCACGTGTGCTTACAGTTACTAATATATTTATTAATAATTCCTCGATTTACTTTCGACGCAAAGAGTCATGTTCTTTTTTAATTAAGGGTGGGGCATTTGTAAAATCATTTACAAGTTCATGGCCAGTTTTGGCCTTGCGTATTACGAGCGAGTTTAAATGGTTGTCCAAAGGTAAATAATGGAGTCTATAAGGATATATATGTTTTGAGGTTAGATAATCACTGGTCTCTTATAGAAGAGTTTATAAACCTTTACTCAGTTCGGATATCGGTAATTAAGGGTCGGTTACACTTGGGTTTATAAGGATTTACTTGTTTTGAGATCGGTATATATGGAAATTAGTAGGAGAAAAATATAATTTTGGAAATGCATTAATTATATCTTCTACAAATCTGATTATATATATATATATATATATATATATATATATATATATATGTGTGTGTGTGTGTGTGTGTGTGTGTGTGTGTGTGTGTGTGTGTGTGTGTGTGTATTTAGGCAGCAATCTATCTTTCATGCACATTTCATTGAAAACGACGGACATGGTGCTTTTATTTAGTTTTTTAAACAATTTTTCATGCGCACTAATAATGTTTTCTATTCCGATGATAAATTATATAAAAATTGTCCGAATGTTCTTTTTATCCGAGCGCTTTCGGCTATACATTTAGCCATTTTCAAGGACTATATTTTAATTGTTGAAATAAAAAATAGTTTGTTGTATATATTTCTAATAAAATGTTTACCTTTTTCAAAACACGGTCAAGATAATATGTCCATGTTCAAAGTTAATATTATTAAGTATTGGTTTTTTGTTTTTATTAATAAGCCTTCCATTATTTTTAGTTTTTTTTTGCATGTAGATGATGCTATTATATTAGTGTTGTCAACAAGTATGTTACGAATAGTGTCCGGTAGGTCTCCATGAATCTTTAAATGAGATCTAATTGAGCTATTGCAGAGTGAGTCTGCGTGTCAAACATGTTGTAGTGTGGCCTATATAATTATTTATCAATTTTGATTGATCAGGAATACAATTCCTTAATGGGCATTTAATTTCGTGAATAATATGTGCCCTATTACATATATATATATATATATATATATATATATATATATATATGCTTTTGAAATCGTTCCCAAAGAGAACTAACACCAAAATATAAGCGGCTAATAAATTTAGCAATCTGGTTTCCCTTATTTACTAATGAGATATTAGCTTCCATAACATCGGAATGTGTCATTAATAGGAAGGGGAAGATTATCATAATGATAAATATTTAGTCATATTGTTTTGTTAAATTATTATATTTGGTTAGATATATTTATATTAGATATATTTATCTATAAAATATTAATAAATCATATTTTATATGTTGAAATCTGAGGCGTACATTACACATCTACAATATATATGCATATGTGTGTGTGTGTGTGCGAATACATATATATATATATATATATATATATATATATATATATATACACGTACACTCAAATAAATAGATATATAGATAGATAAGGCAAAGACTGAGATAGATAGATAGATAGATAGATAGATAGATAGATAGATAGATAGATAGATAATCAATCCTAGCTAGAGGCAACCGGACGTCTAGCCACATTGATGAGCTGTGATACAACGAAACAGTCTGTCTGAGGATGACAATATATATGGTCCTGAAAAATTTATTTCGGTTGAGCTCTCTGGCGAAGAAGTGTGGGTTTGTTATTAGTGACTATTACGGCTAATAATGCAAGACTATTTAGTAAATCGAATAGAGTTCTCTCAGTCACTGTGTGTTTATCTAAAAATAAATACGCTTAGTGGTAGAATCCCCGACTGACCCCAATTCATTTGGCTTTCGATCCGAGCTAGAGGCAACCGGACATCTAGCCACACTCTGTCTGTGGATGACAATATATATATATATATATATATATATATATATATATATATGAAGAAATATAGTCTTAAAGTGTGCTTTATTTATGGGATAAAGTGCTCAATATCAGAGATAGAGCGTGTGTAAATATAAAAGTGAACATAGAAGTCAACACTTAGAGGCGACAGTCTGTTTCACGTACACGCAAATAGATACATAGATACATAGATACATAGATAGATAGATATTCAAGGATACATTTTTAAAAAGCAAAACTTATTGAAAATCTAAAATACTGCATCCAAAACTTCTAATTGATACAATACATAAAAGCAGTAGAATATATTTTGAAATGAAAGTTGAGTTTAAAACTGGGAAAACATTCAAAAATACTCAATTATTTATTACCGGCCACGTGCAGACTTCTGCTTTCCTTGAGGACATGAAAACATTAACAGCAAAACCTCAGAGGAATAACTGAATAAAATATACAGCCATAGAGAAGCAAACGTTTAGATAGATAAACTTATTGCTAGACCGAATAAGATGGCCGCTTTCTTCTATCCTAAAGGAAAATGAAAATAAATAACAAAACTACGTTATCTTTAATGCTATCCACACGGGGTTTCTAGCATCTTCTCCTCAGTTAGCAAGCAACCAAGAATTACAAGACCAAAAAATGAATAAAGAAATAGATAGATGAATTAATACATTGTCTTAACAAAAACGTTATTTTTAATGTAAGATAATGTATTGTTGTAAGACGTTAAGCTTAAGACGTTATATTCTTTTGAAAATATTAGACATTAAACATTATATATATATAATTATAATTATAATTATAGTTATAATTATAATTATAGTTATAATTATAATTATAGTTATAGTTATAATTATAATTGTAGTTATAATTATAATTGTAGTTATAATTATAATTATAATTGTAGTTATAATTATAATTATAATTGTTGTTGTTGTTGTTGTTATTATTATTGTTATTATTATTATTATTATTATTATTATTATTATTATTATTATTATTATTATTATGATGATGATGATGACGATGATGATGATGAAAGATTATAACAAGAACATGTTGAAATCGCCACAAAATAACCTTCGTGTTTCGGCACTTTGTTGTGCCTCTTCAGGCGATGTTAAGTGACTGGTGATTAAATGATTTTTAACAAAATTTCAAATGCAATGTGTTACCTTTCTTTTTCCGAAAGATAAAGGGAGGGGATGAGAAAACACAAGGTCAGAATTAAAAATATCATCTCGTGAAAAAATAACTCTCCCACCTCCATCCTCTGAGGTTAATTTTTTATTTAGATTATTTAAATGGCTGGTCAAGACAGACCCACAAGTTTATTTTTAACTATGACCTTGTGTTTTCTCACCCCACTACCTTTATCTTACGAAAAAGAGGTAGCACTTTGCTTTTGAAATTTCGTTAAAAATCATTTAATCACAAGTCACTTGCCATCGCCTGAAGAGGAACAACATAGTGCCGAAACACGAAAGCTCTTGTGTAGCGATTTCAACACGTTTTTGTTCAAATCTCTTATAATAATAATAATAATAATAATAATAATAATATATTGCTCTACTTTGTATTGAGTACATTTTTAAAAGTAAATGCTAACAATAGCGAAATTTTACTTCATCTGTTCTTTCTCTCATTTGTATATATATATATATATATATATATATATATATATATATATATAAATATATATATATATATATATATATATATATATATATATATATATATACAGACACACACACACGCATATATATATATATATATATATATATATATATATATATATATATATATATATATATATGGATAGGTTACATTCAGGGAGCTAGTGTTCACCCAAACAGTTTTGATTAAAAAGAATCGACAAGGTCCCTCGGTTTATTTTTTTATTGCATTTTTCCAATTTTCCGATAAGGTGTTGTGTACTGCCGTCGAAGTTCATTTTTTTTTTTTTTTGATCAAGTACTTTCGATTTTCGCAGTTATTATCAAGAACCGATGTGGCGTTAGTGTGGTAGTTAGAATTCCTTTGTCTACATCCTGGCATTCTTTGGGAATCTGGACGTTTGTAATGGTCTAGTGTGATGTCATGTGAAACGTTGATTGGGAACGAGGTCGCACAAAATGGCTGCGATTTTTATTTTTTATTTATTAATTGAATATATGTATTATCATAATAAAATATGTTCGTCCATTAATTATGTCCTATGCACTTTGGTGAATTATATTTGATTTAATAGCTTCAAGAGTTTTGAGTCATTCCTTTGATTTGGTGCGGTAAAGTATTTTGATGTTTATCCACAACTTCGAACACAATATTCAACACCTTCTTCGAAAATTGGAAAAAAACAATAAAAAATTAAGCATACATTTCTTCAGGTCTGACAAGCACCATATTCGCCAGATCTTGCTCCTGTCTCCTCTTTCCAAAATTCAACTTGAAAGGAAAAATATTTCTAGACGTCGAAAATATCCAAAAGAATACGACGAGACATCTGCTCGCTATCCAAAATAATGGAGTTCAAGGAAAGCTTCCATCAATGGAGACGACGCTGGTTAAAGTGTGTGTCTTCAGAAGGGAACTACTTCGAAGGTGATTAAATGCTAAATTGATTTGTTGTAGTTTTCTTTGATAGCATCAGTCCCGATAATTTTTTATTAGACCTCGTAATAATAATAATAATAATAATAATAATAATAATAATAATAATAATAATAATAAATTTGCAACTCCTACGGGAAGGAAACTGAAAGAAACTGGTACGAACACCACCCTGACCCGGTTACGGAGATAGAACCTGTTACAATTCTATTGGAATACACAATACACACTGACAGAATAATCAAAGGCAACCGCCCAGACATTGTTATTAAAGACCACAAACAAAATAAGTGCCTCCTTATTGATATGGCAGTCCCTGCAGACTGCAATGTGTCTTTGAAGATATTCGAAAAACTGTCAAAATACAAGGACCTTGAAATAGAAATCTCAAAAATGTGGCACATGGGAACATCGACAATCCCTGTTGTAGTTGGAGCCCTTGGACTGGTTGGGAAAGATTCCAGTAGGCTAATTGAAGGGATCCCTGGGTACGAAGGTAATTTTTTTAAATTTATTTTTTATTCTTTCTTTGCAGTGGAAAGTGTCATGATGCCATTTCTAACCTTAGGTCCCTGGGCGGGACCCGGAAAGAAATGTGTAAACGACAGATATCAAAGAAAAAATAATAATAATAATAATAATAATAATAATAATAATAATAATAATAATAATAATAATAGATAAAACAAAAACCCTAAAATGGAAATCCCGAGGAAATGAAAAGTTATCCAACTTTTGGCTCTATCATCTGTCATCAATCGATTAAACTCTTACAAAAAGGTTATCACTGCAAATTAATGACTCCAATGAAATCCCATAATGGATCGGTGTTGGTATTACAAATCTCCTACCAAAAACCGGCTGAAACAGTTGATCCATAAAATTATAGACTCATACCGTGTCTGTTCGCCACATATAAATTGATGACGTCTGTCCTGACGAACTGTATTTACTATCGTCTGCAGAATTCTTAAGAAAAATGTTCCTGGATTGGGGATTTGGCTAGTTTTATATGAACAAGTAAATAGAAAAAAGTGAATCACATTGAGAAAAATGTTAAAAATCGTAATCTTCCGGAAAGCTTGCATTTTTGTTCAACGAAACACTGTGAAAGATACAGTCGTGACCAAAAATTTCGATTTATTCATCATGAGAACTATTTTTTACTTAATGTTTTCATTTATTCTGTGGATCATGTTCTTCATTGAATGACTCACTGAACAAAGAGATTTAAAAACTTTAAACATTTGTTTTTCATATTTACTTCCACATTATACATTTTATCACATATCACACATATGATATTTGATATTATTAGTTTGGCATCTCGGTCCCACCCTTTCACTGTCGAAAAGATTAAATGTAACCCTCTCTTCTACTCAAACAGCTTCTTCTTCTGCACTTCCAGTCTGTGAAACTCCCTTCCCCTTACTTGCTTCCCTGATGACTATAATCTTCAAATATTCAAGTGTAATATCAATCGAAATCTTCTGATACTGTTTATCTTGTTCCCCGTCCTTCCCTTTATCCTCTCCTCAAACACACCTCGTTACTCTTGTTCTCTACCCTCTGGAACTCCTTGCGTGCTAGTGGCACTCCTGCCTTGCTTGGGGTAAAATGCTTAAAAAAATAAATATAAAATAACACAAATACTCTTTTTCAAACACACACACAAACACACACACATATATATGTATATATTCTTTGTAACTGATGATATTATATATTGACTTATTGATTGATGGATTTGGTTTGGTTTGTTTTATTTTACGGCATATCAACCTGAATAAGTTTTTTAATGCCGAAAGATTTTTATTGCTGGTAATATGTTTTCCTTCAAACATTTATTGCTGGTAATATGTTTTCCTTCAAACATTTATTGCTGGTAATATGTTTTCCTTCAAACATTTATTGCTGGTAATATGTTTTCCTTCAAACATTTATTGCTGGTATTATATTTTCCTTCAAAAATGTATTGCTAGTAATATTTTTTTCAGAAATGAATTGCTGGTAATAATTTTTCCTAAAAAAATAAATTGCTGGTCTTAAAACCTATTTTTAGACTTTCATATTGTTTTAACCCCAGTTTGGGGGTTAACTATTTGCTCATAGCTGTGTCCCTAACAGGTGCTACTACCTATAATCAGATGTACCTGGGAACACCAGCAGTTAAGATGTGGTCCCACGTTCCTCAAATCCTCCTGATCGAAGGCCTTGTTGTTAGATGTCGTTTATCGTCTTACCCAGAACGCGGATGTAGTTCATCGTCTAATCCTGGACGGTTGATTGATTTGTTTTTTACGTTTTATCAACCCTTTGCAGGTTATCTGAAGTTAGAAAATATTTTTAGATCGTAAGATTTGGGGGGAGATAATGATTTACTGATACAATTCCTACTAATCAATCCATAGCTAATGGGGGAGAGGCGGATTCATAGCTTTCCCAATTATATTTGCGGGGAAGTGAATATAACGAACCGTACTGGAACTGGAAATCGACTCACTCATTTTCAATTCTGGGCCGTTAGCCATGACTCCAGACTCACATCCAAGCTTACAGCACCTAGTATTCGCAAGCAGTCACCCTTCCAAGCTCGACGTTGCTTAACTTCGGCGGTGTTACGAGAAACGGTGTTGTAGCGTGATATGACCGAAAGCTACTCGGACGCCATAATGATATGCAGAAGTGATAGGCGGCTACGTTTTAATCCTCGCCAGAGTTCTCAGGTGGTCAGTAGTACCGATCCATACCATATGTAACCGGGCCCTTTTTTGGCGGCTTGGTTTGGTTTGGTTTGTTTTACGGTATATCAACATCAATGGGTCATTTAATACCGACAACTTTTTTTCCTGGTAATATCTTTGTTTTGTCAAAAATCTATTTATGTTAATATTTTTTTCCTCAAAAATGTACAGTTGGTAATATTATTTTTTCAAAAACCTACAGCTGGTAATATTATTTTTTTCAAAAATGTATAGCTGGTAATATTTTTCAAAAACGTATTGCTGGTAATAGTTATTTTCAAAAACGTTTTGCTAGTAATATTTTTTTTCTTCAAAAAATTTATTTCTGGGAATAACTTTTTACAAAGTATTTCTAGTATTAAAATCTATTTTTACACTTTTATAATGCTTTTTGCCTCAGTTTCGGGGTTAACTATTTGCCCAGAGCTGGGACCCTATCAGGTACTACCACTCCTGGTCAGGGTGGACCTGTGAACACCAGTAATTAAGAGAAGGTTCCATGCTCCTCAAAGCCTCCTGATCAGAGGCCTTGCTGTTGGGCGTAGTTTATCGTCTTACCCAGGACGCGGATATAGTTTAAAGTCTTACCTAGGACGCCTTTTTTTGGCGGGTAAATATACAAGTAAATAATTACAACAAACTGACGCCTCTGAATATATCCACCAGAGAAGTGATAAGCCGTCATTAGACTTATAAATAATTTTTACTTAGCTACCAACTAAATTTATCAAATATAAAATGTCCAAAACAAAGATATAAATTCGCCATTTTGTTTTCATAGAATCGTATGTAAATAACGGAAGTACATTTTCACTACTCCCCATCGATGCGTCAAAGATATTCCCATATTTAACAGCAACAGCAGGTATGAATTTCCAGACTAGTAAATAGAATCCTAAATTAACTTCCGCCAAGAGTTTATTATTAGCAAATATAATGTCTGGTAAACGGTATAGAAATCTTGAAAAAAAAACGACGTTTGCTGTGGACAGGTATGCTGAAATACTTCTGGAAAGTCGACAATATCTTACATTGTATCATATATTCATCATCAGGCCTTGACTAAGCAGAATCATGACGTGTACTCGTATATATTGCGACTTTTATCGCTTACTTGATGACTGAGGACATGACTTATAGCGCTAATCAGGTGTCTATGACGTGACCAGTAAAATTCGCCGTGACATTCAAACAAATGTATTTTTTCTACACTCTTTGTGCAGCAGAAAGTATTCAGACTACTTAAAATAAGCAAACATTGTTTCTTTTTTGTCGACCAAATTTATTTCAAATAGGAAACTTTGTCAATGGAAATGACAAAATCGTATCTCTTGTTGCGTTCTGATTATTTCAGAAATGACGAAATCTTTTCCCTTGTTCGCTCCAAACCATTTGATAAAATAAACACTGTTCTTTATTTGACAACAATATTTAAATAAGGAAAGCTATTTAAAATACGAAACATTGACCTTTGACTCTGGAATTTTGAAGAAAAAAAATTTATCCGTTGATATACTCAAATGATTTGAAATAATGAAACTGTCTCTTGTTCAAACCAAACAATTTGATATATGGAAATTTTTTCTTTCTACTTAAAAGTAAGGTTTTAAAATAAGTAACTATTGCACATTGTCTGACCCAGACTATTTTAAATAAGACAAATTTATATTTTGTTCAACGTTTTGAAAAAAGGAATATTTATTCTTTTCTTATTCTTTTTTTTTTTTAAACTATTTCAAATAGGAAAACCGTGTTCATTTTTAACCTAGACGATATGAAATAAGAAACGTTGTTTCTTGTAAATACATGCTAACTTCCAGGAGAGTAACTGATGCGCCTTATTGGGCTCATGTTTTCCACTGAAATCAAGTGGAATTATTATATTGAACCAATTTCTAGGTCTGTTGCTAGTAAAATTGGTTCAATGTGTAGTACCAGACAATTTTTCCAGCCATAATCCATCTTGCACGCTTATAAATCCAACATGCGTTCATGAACTGAATATTACTGTCATATCTGGACTGGTGCTCCTGCTGTATATCTCGAGATTCTTGACAACATCCAAAGAAGTGTCCGCAATATTATGGGTTCAGAACTAGCATTTCGACTTCCGTCACCGCCTCAACGTGGTTTCCATGTTAAATTTCTGCAGATATTTCTATGGCAATTGTTCTAATGAGCTTTCCTCCTTGGTGTCTCGACTCATGAATATAAGCGTGTTAATAAATAGATAACTAGGTCTCATAGCTTTACTACAGAAATATGTAAAAACAACTGTAAATTCTATTCTAATACTTTTTTCTCGAACTTCTTGCCTGTGGAACTCGTTCTTATTTTTTTTATTTTTCGTTTTTTTTAATTCTCTGTCACCTACGATCTTCAAAATGTAAATGCAACACCAATCGTCGTCTACTGTCTTTCTGAATTCTGTTCTTTTGTTATCCTTTCTCCGCATTAACGTTTTCTCGTTTTCATTCGCTCTCAGTAACCCCCACTGCGTCTTAGGGACATTATCGCCTTGGTTGATGTGAAATGATTAAAAAATTAATTAAATAGTGAGTAAGAAAACTTTTTTAAAATCTATAGATGGCGATTAGAATTTTATAGCCTGTAGAATTCACTTCCGGTTTCTTTCCTCTCTGTCATTTACAATCTGTAAAAAATGTATATGCAACATCAATCGCCATCTTCTGTCTCTCTGAATCCTGTTCTTTTGTTGTCCTTTCACTTCACAAAAGCGTTCTCATTTCCTTTCACGCCCAGTAACCCCTTGCCTCTTGGGAGGTAAAAAGATTTTTAAAACGTGCAATATAATAAAGGCCGTCGCAGTAGATTTCCTGGATGTAAAACATGTTAATAGAATGCACTTGTAATAATTACACCCGGCCTGGTCCGATTTACTGACAAAGAAGCTATTTTGGTCCTGAGACGTAAAAAAGGCACTGGCTGGGTTGATGCACATCCTGGGGAGCTAGCTAATATAATTTTCTACTTTCCCAGTATTCAGATAGCAAATAAATATAGATGTTGAACTGGGCTGGGTTTGAAAATTCCAAGGAAAGTTTGTGCATTTTTTTTCTTTTATTTTGTTTTGATGACACGGTATTTTTTTTCTGGCTTTTGTAAAGTTGCTCTTTTTTATTCCAAATAACACAGACGTCTTACATCCAGGTAATTACTTTATGTCATTCTGTTGTGTTGATTTTTATCCAATTCGAGAACTTCTTTCTTCCTTTAAATTATCGAAACATTACCATCAGCAACACCACCACCAATGTTAAAGACCATCTACATCATCATCATCATTACCACAAGCACATCCACTACTTCCACTACCATCATCATCATTATCATCGTCGTTTTTGTTATTTCCATCCGATGTCGTTATTATCAATATTGCGATTTGTCTCATTACTATGGACAAAGCTATTCGCTGGTTAAGGCTGTACTTGTTAAAACTATGTTTGGATTGCCTGGAGTGATGGGGCATCAGGAATTTTCCTCGTATATTCTTGAGTTCCTTTCTTTATCAATCTCAAAGTTCCAACCACGACAGCAAGTTTTAATTGTTAAGTGCTACATGTTTTGCTATTTACATCTACAGGATTTGCTATGTTTTCAAATCATCATCATCATTATTATTATTATTATTATTCCTGCTTTGTATCCTGTAGAGCCGGCTCCAAACTATTGTCATTAGGTCTCATAGGAGAATTATCATTTAAAAGATAGTAGTTTTTTTTAGTATATGGGATGTTCCTATTTTGGGTAACTGTCTTGTTGGCGCTCATGCCATCTCTCAGTGGTTTTGATTTCGTGCTTCTTGCATACCTTCCAGTGCACATATGTCGCTACCTTGTTATATCTGTGGGCATATTCATTTGTTTGCTATTTCCTTCTTCTTCGTCTTCATATCATCAAAGGAGTTAAAAGTAACCAGATAGACTGTGCTCCCGCAGAAAAAAACGAAAAGAGAAAAAAAATCAAAGAAACGAAAAGAAGAAATGTTAAAAGAAAAAACGTCAAAAGAACGAAAAGAAAAAAGATAAAGAGAAATAATAGAAAAAATCAAAGAAAATAAAAAAATAAAAAAGAAAGAAAAGAAAAAGATAAAAAGAAAGAAAAGAAAAAAGATAAAGACAAAATAAAATAGAAAAAAGATAAAAAAGAAAGAAAAAAGATAAAGAGAAGTAAATGGAAGAATACAAAGAAAAATGATGAAAGAGAAATAATATAAAGAAAAACAAAGAAAAAGATAAAAAAGAAAGAAAAGAAAAAGATAAAAAAAAGATGAAAAATAAAGGAAAGAAAAAGATAAAAAGAAAAAGATGAAAAAGAAAGAAAAGAAAAAGATAAAAAGAAAGTAAATGATAAAAAAGAAAGGAAAGAAAAAGATAAAGAAAGAAAAAAGATAAAAATAAAATAATAGAAAAAAAGATAAAAAAGAAAGAAAATAGATTAAAAAGAGAAGTGTATGGAAGAATACAAAGAAAAAATGAACAAAGAGAAATAATAGAAAAATTTAAAGAAAAACAAAAAAAGAAAAAAGATAAAAAGAAAGTAAAGAAAAAAGATGAAAAAAATAAAACAATAGAAAAAGTTAAAGAAAAACAAAGAAAATAAAAAGCTAAAATGTATGAAAAAAGATAAAAAAGAGAACTGAATGAAAGAATACAAACAAAAAGATGAAGAAAGAGAAGTAATTGAAAAAGATAAAGAAAAAGAAAAAAGAAAAGATAAAAAAGAAAGAAAAAGATAAATAATAGAAAAAACATAAAGAAAAACAATGAAAATAAAAATATAAAAAACGTACGAAAAAAGAGAAAAAAAGAGAACTGAAGGAAAGAATAGAAAGAAAAAATAAACTAATTTAAAAACAAAAAACACAGGCACCCTTAAAAGTGAACTCTAAATTTTAAATTAAAAAAAAATTTCTTTTTAAAGAACAACGCGATGTTTCCTCATATTTATTTCACTTATTCATGTTCACCGACCCTCTGGACTATTTTGTTTCCCGGTCTGTTTATACATACACACACACATATATATATATATATATATATATATATATATATATATATATATATATATATATATATATATATGTGTGTGTGTGTATGTATGTATGTATGTATGTAGATGTACTTGTGTTCTGATTATCATTCCTTTTTACTTTCTTGTAATTCTCCACGAATAGGAGAGCGTGTAATTAGATATCAAACCTGACGTGTATTCAACAATTAAAAAAAAAAGAATATAGTTTTGTGTATTCGATCCTTATTCATTCGTATTCAGAAAGCGACATATCCACTCCTCATTCCCAGTCTATCTAGCTACCTATGTCTCGGTGTATAGCCTTATTTTATACGCAGTCTGTAAGAGACTATCCCGGTATGAGAATGCCTGTTGCGGTTATTTAATCTGTCAGTAATCGGTTTTGTGTTCTCCTGAAGGTTAAGGGAGGGTGAGTCATTAAAAACGCTTTATAATACAAGAAAAATAAG
Organism: Acanthosepion esculentum; assembly: GCA_964036315.1. Lineage (NCBI taxonomy): Eukaryota > Metazoa > Mollusca > Cephalopoda > Sepiida > Sepiidae > Acanthosepion > Acanthosepion esculentum. The sequence goes on along the minus strand of OZ038492.1, from coordinate 35,303,365 downwards.
CCTATAATAACAACTGAAAACTGAAGTGGTTTGAACTTAGGAAATTATGATAAGCCTATCTATATATAATGTAAGCCTGTATCGATATTTTACAAAAGATATCATTAAAAATATTTCTATTCTATATAATGGTATGATTCGATTGTTGATAATGCGAAAAACCAATAAACATAATGTCTACTATACAAACTTACGAATATACATTATCATCTGAATCCCTCACAGGCAAACTAGAATTTTTACATACATATGGCAATATTTACGGGTTTTCAGTTGGGCTTGGAATCCGTCAATTTCTTGAAACTTCGGATGTGCACCTCCTTTCTCCTTGAATTCGGATCGCCACAAATTATATTAACGTTGGTTTAAATAGTCGAATGCACGTGATTAACTAATAAGAATTAAACAATACAAAAGTAAAAATACCAGAAATTCTTTCTTCGTTTTCACATTATCGCACTTTCTGATGAAGTTTTAATAAAAGTGAAACTTCTTGTTAGATTGATAAACGTTTTCTGTTTGTTCTTTACCTTCTCATTTTGTCGGATTCCGATCAATATTTGTTCCCCCTCTTAATTGCTGGTGTTCCCAGGTCCACCCTGACCAGGGGTGGTAGCATCTCTGAGGATCCCAGCTATAGGCAAATAGTTAACCGCGAAACTGGGGTCAAAACACCATGAAAGTGTAAAAATAGGTTTTAAAGAATTATTCACAGCAATACTGTTTTGAAAAAAAATAATATTACCAACAATATGTTTTTAAAATATAAATATTACTAGTAATACATTTTTTTTAAAATATTGCCAGCAATACATTTTTGAAGGAAAAATATTAACAGAAATTTGATTTTTGACAAAACAAATATTACCAGCAATAAAAATGTTGTCGGAATTAAATAACCCATTGAGGTTGATATGCAGTAAAACAAACCAAACCAAACCAATTTCTTATATTCTAGTGGACATACTGCATTTGAATTATAAACACCATTTTTATTTCTGGCACAGTGTTTATCATGTCTGTCATTCACTTAGTAAAGAAAAATGCGTTCCCCGAAAAGATGTGAATTAAGAAAAATATTGGATTAAACTAAATCCATTAATTCTTTGGAAATTTACATACATTATATATAATTATTCTTTTTAAATATGATTCCATCGCTACATAAGTGTCCACATGTTTCAAAAACGGAAGCTAAAAACTTCAATTTAATTATAGGAATTAATTTAGGCTGTACTTGTGAATTGAACATTGTTTTGTTTTTTTTTAAATTACTAAAGAACTTCGGTTTTTAACCTAACGGTTCTTTCCTTTGTTTCTATATATTTGCATACACACACACACACACACTATATATATATATATATATATATATATATATATATATATACTCCATCAAAAAACTGCTTGAAGACTGTGAAACAGCCACATTGTCGTAAGGTATAATTAGCTAGGAGTATTCTCTACTAATGAACAATATTCTTCCTCATTTTGTTTCGTTTGGCAATGTAAATTTTGAATGATTTATTTTTGTAAAAGAAAAGGAATATAGTTTCAAAACAACAAATTAATTAAATTTGATTTTTTTTTTCTATGTTCGATACAGAATCGTTTATGTTCTTTGGTGATACGCTTAGAGCGCATTAGAAGATTTGGGAGGGACATTTGTGAAGTGTTTAGGCTACAGGTTTCCGGTTCAGCTGCTTCAGTTCAATGACTGGGCACTGGTTGTGGTACGGTATCTTCTGATTTTGGTTTATTTTCATTCGAATTAGGCATAGAGCATTTTTCAGGCGATTGCAACTGTCCCAGGTTCGGAGACTGTCGTTCCCCTTACCAAACAAGAGCGAGGCGACCTAGAGAAACTGTACTTTCTTTTCCATTTGGTAACCTAACAAGAGCGTAATCGGAATTCGCCTGAATCAGCTCAATTTCTCGTCCCTCGTTAGGTGGTCAGTGATGTCAGTTCGCAGGTAGGATGCGGGGCGCCTTTCGTTTCGCGTCAGTGTTTTCGTATTTGTTGTTGTGTTTGAATGAGTGCGTGTCAGTGTGTGTACTTGGGATGAATGAATACTTTATACTATTATAGTCCTGCATTGATTTCGGCCAGTGAACTGGTATTTCTGCCACCTTTAGTGATTGTGGGGTTTTATTACTAATATTAGTTTTAGTTTCTTGTAAATCGTTTTGTATTCATGTTGTAAATACTCATTGGGGTTAGTTTTTAGAATTGTTGTTTTATCCCCCCCCCCAGACACTGAATTATAAATATGGGGACTAGTCAGTATTTTCATAGAGTGGGGTATTAGGGTGGTTGTAGTAAGAAAGGTACGTATGAATGTGTTGTTTTGGTGTAAGGAATATCGTTCGTACGATTGGATCAGTGTTTGCGGCTAGCTAAGTTATAGTTAAGACAGAAGACCGTACTTTCCCCAATCCCCCACTTCAGCATTGTGCCACATTTCTGTTTATTTTTACAGAATAAATATCGCTCAATTTCTCGTACAGTCGTTTCGTAGTTGTTGTTCTGAACGTAGTTTCTCATGAGCACTTTCCCCGGGAATCGTCAACCACGAAGGAACATTTCTTCCGGAGGTAGATTTTCTCGGATAAGGAAACATCCGTTCATGAGACGTACAATTCGTGGCTGCAGACATTAAGGAACGAAACGAATGGAGAGCGTCAGATAAAACGGTTTCCCATTGATGCACAGGTAAACCTCTCAATTTTAAGGCCAAGTTGATTGTGTTTCGCAGAGTTCCGTTCAGCCTCTCCACTTGGATGTTCCCCGTGGGTTGTACGCATTAGATCAACTAGTAGCTATTCCTTTCTCTTGAAACAATCTTCTTAACTCGGCTAACATAAAACTAGCGTCTCTATCAGAGTGTATATAACTTGACATACGAAATATGCAAAATAATTTACTTAAACAAGTCAATCCAGCTGTAGTGAGCATGTCTCTACACGAAAAAGCGAAAGGGAAACGACTATATTCAATGATAAATATTTGCTTCCTTCTCGATTTGAAGGAAGCCGTTCCTTAAAATCAATACTCACTCTTTCGAAGGGTTGAGTGGCCTTGATTAATTTGCCTCCCCCTCTCACAAATCTAACTTCTACGGCACACAATTTACATTTGTCTGTCATTCTCCTTACTTCCTCTTTTGAGGAGGGCAAATGTCTTGACCCGATTAACTGCAACATTCTTGATACTCCAGGATGATATAGATTATGTACTTCTTTAAGGTGGATATTTACGTTAGAAGCGAAATGTACTCTCATTAACGCATCTGGGCACGCGTTTTTGACCCCTGGTCGATATCTGATACCATATTTGTAAGTGGAAAGCTCAATTCACTAGCGGTGAATTATGTCGTTTTTAGCGTTCGAAGTTATATACTTATCGAAAATGTCGGATAGTGCTTTTTGGTCCGTGACAAGAATAAAATATCTACCTTTCAGGTAATGACTATTCCCGGATTGATTCGGCGATAGCATTAGCTTCTTTCTCTACTGGGGAGGAGCTTCGTTCAGAGGGTTTTAGAGTTCTGGACCAGAATGCAATAGACCTATCGCCCTGCTTTAGAGTCGCAGCTAAGCTCATGTAGCTGGTATCAGTATCAATTTTAAGGTGTGTTTTTTTTTCTTTGACTAGAGTGTGATTTACTGCTATTTATAATTCGCTTTTCATATATTCAAAGGAATCTTTTATTTTAGCAAGTAAGGGGGAATGTAGTGTTGATATTTAGCAAGTGAATTTTTAGCGAATAGTTTTGGATCCAACGACTGTAGTAAGCGGACATTACGACGATTCTCTTATCTTTCAAATGGCCTGGAGGCAGGGAGTTCTTGCAGAATTCTCATCTTTACAGCGTCTAGTGTAACGGTCCCTTTACTTTCTTTATAGCCCCAAAGTTTTATTTTCGTTACTTTCTTTTAAAATGTATTTGCTAGCAACGGGTGTCCGAGAGTCCTCGTTTTGATTTTCCTCTTGCTGAAAAGTTAAGGCGTCAGACTGCGGTCCGGATACCGACGCCACTTGATATCTTGTTTGGATATCAGTAGAATAGGCTTTCGAATTTAGAATAGCCCTTTACATACTTCGCGCTTGATTACCAGCTTCTGTGCGGATGAGTTTTTGTCCCCTCCCCCCAAGAAGTCTCTGCCGAACAGGAGATGCGGATAATCTAGAAATAAACGCATTTCTAACAGTTTTCTCTTTGTAAACTTCAGCGGTAAGATCTTTGAATTTACAGTCCTTCGCCAGAACTTGAAATACTTGAAGATATTGATCCAAGGTTTCTCTGTCGTGTTGAGTTCCGGTTACAAGTACATGCCTGGCGTATATCTCACTTTTTTTTCTTGGACAAAAGCTTTCTTTAGAATGTTAATATCTTCTTCAAAGTTTGTACATTCGCTGAACAGTTCGTAAACATCAGACGAACACGTAGTTTATAAGAATATTTATGTTGATCACCGAAGCAAACTAATTAGTAGGGAATAGAATGTCGTAAGTTATAATTTGCTAGAATTATTAACTTCTGTTTCTGCAGGAGTTTAGTTTTCAACGACATGATTATTTGTATCTACCAGTTCGCCCACATCACAACAATACGTGACACAAGATTGAGATGTAAAGTGGATCTATCAGCCGCACCGTGCAAAATCCCCAAGTGCCTTCTGCGCCCCTCCTTTTTGGGACACGTCAGGTGCCGGCAAATAAACCTAGCCCCCTCCCGTGGGTCAGGTACTTGCCTGACAGGAAAACCTGCCTAGAGCTTTGGCATACCAAACCCAACCAAGATCAGGATTAGTGGAATCTACCAGTCCGTCCACGTCGCAAGCGGATGTGAAACCATGCCAAGCTTTAAAGTGGGTCTATCAGCCGCTCTGTGCAAGAATTCCCAAGCCCACTCAGTACTTCAATTTCTGGGGCCGCATCAGGCAACAAACATCCCCAACCTGGGAGAGGTATAGGAATACAACACATATAACAAAATGCGAGTTCAAAAGAAGATTTAAGCCGTGCAAAGGCATCAATATATATTTATATATAGAGAGAGTTTGAGTTGACAGTCATTAAGCTTTTTCTTCAATTTTCCTTGCATAAGTATTTTCCTTTCTAGACTGAAAGTAAGTTAAAATTTTATATACACATATATAAAACTCTACAAATTCAGTTTGAAAGAATTATAAATAATAATGGCTAATAGATTAGCCGAAAGTACTCGTACATTTGGATAGTTTTTGCACACCTTTATAAAAAATACATGTACGAATGTAATCGCAGTACTTTGTCAGTCTTCTTTAATGAACCCTGTATAAATGTGGGATTGCTGCCCAAATACACAATTTTATATGTACATATAAATATATATATATATACATATATATTAGGTCATCCTATAAGTTCTGTCCGAATTTTAAGTTTTTGTTAAAATGAACGAAATTTAAAAAGTATTTTATAATGTCTAATGGAGCTGAACAGTATTTTTATGTTTAGATGCATTTAAACTGATCAAATTTTATTTCAGAGAACAATAAAATTAAATTTTGTTTGATTAAAACCCTGCTAACATGGAAGTACCCAAGAATCATTTGAGGCACATAATGCTTTATGAGTTCAAGAAAGGAAATTCAGCAGCCGAAGCGGCTAGAAACATTCACTCAGTTTATGGAGAGGAATGTGTGAATGAAAGAACCTGCAGAAGATGGTTTGCAAAATTCAGAGGTGGAGATTTCACCCTTGAAGATGAAGATCGAACTGGACGTCCAGTTGAGTTTGATGAAAAGCTTCTTGAGGCAGCCCTTGAAGAAAATCCTGCTTTATCAGTTGAGGAATTGGCAGTGGTTCTCAGTTCAAACCATACAACTGTTCATCGTCATCTTCAACAACTTGGAAAAGTTCCTAAACTTGGAAAATGGATGCCTCATGAATTGTCTGAAAACAACCTCAAATCCCGAGTTGACATCTGCTCTTCTCTCCATTCTCGCCAACTTGTTTCACCTTTTTTGGATAGACTTGTGACTGGCGGCGAAAAATGGATCTTTTATCGAAATGTTAAGCGACGTAGACAGTGGCTTGGTAAAGGGGAAGGACCCCAGCCACAGCCGAGAAGGGAACTTCATGGGCAAAAGGTTCTTCTTTCAATCTGGTGGGATTGCCAAGTAATAATCCACTTTGAATTCTTACCACCTAATGCAACAATTAATGCTCAAATATACTGTCAGCAATTAGAGCGTTTGAACCAAGCTTTGAGGAAAAAAGACCTGCTCTAGTGAATCGAAAATGGGTGATGTTTCATCAGAAGAATGCGCGACCACACACAGCAAAAATCATCTCACAAAAGATCGAAGAACTTGGTTGGGAGAAAATTCCTCATACACCTTATTCTCCCGACCTTGCTCCTTCAGACTACCATTTGTTTCGTAGCTTACAGAATCGTTTGGAAGAAACAGCTTTTGTAACACAGGAAGAGGTTAAAACTGACATTTGTGAGTTCTTCGAATCAAAGCCAAAAGAATTTTACAGTAATGGAATTAGTAAGCTTGTTGATGGAAGGAATCATAGATAATCAGGGAAAATACATTGATTGAATCTGTAATTAAATGTAACATTTGGTCACTTGTTTTCTTTATTCATAATTCGGACAGAACTTCTGGGATGACCTTTATATATATATATATATATATATATATATATATATATTACATATTGCGAGGTGGGGCTAATAAAATACGGCTCGGTGTCAGAGCTGTCATAAATCTCTATTTTGCTCCCGGTGAGGAAAAATGTGTGTATATATATATATATATATATATATATATATATATATATATATATATATATATATATATATATATATATATAAATATGTGTGTGTGTGTGTATATATATATATATATATATATATATATATATATAGTTATATATTTATATATTAGTGTGTGTGTTCTAACCTACGGTCGATCAAATTGTAATGCCTGTTCTAATTTAATTTTAACGTGGGTTTTAAATTTATTTAGCTGAAAATTATAAAGTGGCTCGAGAAACAAGTCAAAGATTTGTGGTTTTATTTTTTTTACCCACAATTCTCTCACAAAATGGATGCCGCACTTCGATATGAATAGAAATCAAAGAGTTGTCATGGAAAATATCTTTGAAAACTCTGCACATGATACAAGATTTGCATGATAGATTTTTAAAGTTAAGATATTTGGGAGAACAACAACTCGTACGTGAGAACATGTTCCAAAATATTTTTTTTAATTTTTTTCACATGTTAGATTAGTAGAGTTAATGGTAACGATAGATAGAAAAGAAAGTGACCTTAATGAAAAAATCCAGTTACACGTCAGTTGCTGTTGTAAATGAGGACACAAAACAAGCCGATAAAATTATTACAGGTGACAGAAGAAACAACATCGCAACGAAATGTCAGGATATTACTGTCTTGCCTTCAAAAAGGTCTGAGCAAGGTCATTTCACAAAATGCAGACAAACTGCATGAAGGAGCATAGGGTTATTCGTGCAAGAGAAGTGCAAGATCTGTACAAGCGGATTGCAGTCATAGGTGTGTAATTTTCTAATGATTATGTGGCGGCAGACTATGAGCACATGGCAATAAAAACACCGAACAGGTTTCTATGAGGCGAGAATACATATCCTGATTTAAAATTTGGAATATCCAGATTAAAAAAAACGAGACTATGATGAAAATTTGTCTGTCAATTCTGACACTTTTGCGTTCATTTTGATATGATTTCTTGGCCTGTACTATTAAATCTCTTGTAATTAAATTAAATTAAATTAAATCTCTTGTAATTAAAAATCAATATTAGATGTTAACCAATACTCATGTATACTTCTCCTAATGTTTCTTTTATATAGATCCTCATTCCTAGTTATATATATATATACAATATATATACATTTAGTTGTATGGATTTGAGGTCGAAACTCTAGGTTTCACGATTTTGAGAACCTCAGACAAACTTTGTCTGAGAATCGCCAAAGCGTGAAACCTAGGGTTACAAACTCACATCCATATAACTAAATATGTTAGCTCTATCACTGATATTGAGCGCTTTGCAATAAGTACCGCACATATATAATATATAAATAATATATATATAAATCACAGACACACACACACATATATATATATATATATATATATATATATATATATATATATATATATATATATATATATATATATATACATATATATATATATATATATATTGGGGTTTGTTTGATCAGGAGGTCTTGTGTGGCCGAGAGGTCAATTCATGTCAAATCTTATAACGTCCTAGGGAACGCGGGTTTAACAGCTTCAGAAGGGCGCATATTTTTCTAACAAGATTTCTCGAATATTTAGGGTGGTAGATGTTCGATAATAAAAATAGTTCATCTACTCAAATATGAGTATCTATTAAAATAACGTTTAAATATATATATATATATATATATATATATATATATATATATATATATATATATATATATATATATATATATATACGGCAATTAGCATGAATGAGACTGGGTGGGTTCAATGTTCACTTTTATATTTACATACGTTCTATCCACTTGAACACTCTAAACCATAAATGTATCATACAACTATATTTTATCATATATATCTATATCTATATATATATATATATATATGTCTGATTGAATACTTTACAGACATTTTGTCTGCTAATTTTTAACAAAATCCGTTTAAACTCTCGAATAACCTTCCTTGTATCCATATTAAAAGATGAGAGAAATGTACCATAGCTATTTACATTTCTTTTATTTAAACAGCTATAGCCCATTTCTCTTTTCCTTTGACATCCATATAGGGAAGGTTGTTCGCGAGTATGAACGGACTTTGTTAAAAATGTCTGTAATTTATTCAATCGGACATGCCTAAAAACGAATTTGTTCCCTAAATACACAACTATACATATATATATATGTTTCATTAAAAACAACTGACCAGATACTGCGGTTATTTTTTTTTATTTCATTTCTTATAATTTCTTATAATTATCTTCTTTTCTGGACGTAAATTATATAGAAATTGTCCAAATGTTTTGTATGTCCGCGCGTTTTTGGCTATGCCTTTAGCATTATCAAGGAAGAATTAAATTAGAATTATATATACAACTCCAGCCGATATAAACAATAAAATTAAATTCATTATCTACTATAAAATATTTTAAATTGCAAACCTCATTGTCAGAAATAATAATTCACCTGCAAGAACCAAATTACACAGAACCAATATTATTTATGAATTTAGATGTTCCTTAAGGAACCGTGTTTCTAATCAATCCAAATTTGTAATTAGTTATACTGGATATACTACAACATGGCGAATAAGAAGCATCACATTACATCTCTCTGACATTATCGTTAATAATGACTAAAAGTATTGCCGAATGCGCTGAGACGTACAAGACATTTAGACAATTTTTATATACAACCCTAACCGCAGTACCTTATCAGTCGTTTTTAATAAAACGTGTATAAATGTGGGATTGCTGTCCAGATACACAATATATATAATGTCAGAAACACTGACCTACTTGAAACCGTGATTTTTGCCGAGATGTCTCCGCCAGCAATAAGTCAATGTTTCTGAGATTTTATACCGTGTATAACAGCAAAATTGGCCATTTGTTAGATTAAGCTCTGAACCGTTTTTCTCTTAGAAATGACTAAATATGTTTTACTGGAATTCCTCCAGGTTTTTATAACACTACTGGACTCTACTTTGAACAATAAAAATGTATTTAGCTCTAAGTTAAAACGATGATCCTTCTTCCTGCTGTGATCTCCTGATCCAGTTTTCCTCTATATTCATCCCTCTTTTTTAAAACTTATTCTACGTTCTCTGCATGGTCAAATTTAAAAATTGTACAGTCCATGACCTTAGTGTCTTTCATTTCACGCGTAAAAATATAATTTTTCAGATAGATTGATTAATGATATCTTACTGGAATTCTCCGATGTTTTTATAACACTATTGGACTCTATAACGGAGCAAAAAGAATGTATAATTACTCTCCAAGCTTAACAGAAGAATCCGTGTTCCCTGGATGGTTCTTGAGTGGATGTGAATATGGAAGCCACACTATCAGTGTTGGTACCATTACTGAAAGCCTGGATGATTTTTTTCTTCTCACAATTGTACAGTTGAGAAGACAGTGGGTCTGGCACAAATGATTTTAACAAGTTCTATTTCTATCTGAATAACTCAAAGCTTTTTTCAGTGATCCATGATACAAATGTTATCAACATGGCTACACGTCTTATCTGAAAACCTGGAAAAAAGAAACACAATTAGATTAGTGTTTTTTTTAGATATTAAACATTTTGTGGGATGGACAATTATGGTGTAACACGATTTGGACAAATTTGATATTCCTCTCGGTAAATTAATTTAACATGCATTTTCATTCTTTGAAATATTATTTAGCCTTCCATTTAATATGGCCGTTCTTTTGGTGAACATGATTTTTGCCAAAAATTTAAATTCATACTTGAATTATTTATATATATATATATATATATATATATATATATATATATATATATATATATATATAACTATGAACCTAAAGAGCTAGGCAAACCTACCTACAAAATAATATATATATATATATATATATATATATATATATATATATATATATATATGTATGTATGTAACTATGAACCTAAAGCGCTAGGCAAACCTACCTACAAAATAATATATATATATATATATATGTATGTATATGTATGTATGTAACTATGAACCTAAAGAGCTAGGCAAACCTACCTACAAAATAATATATATATATATATATATATATATATATATATATATATATATATATATATATATATATATATGTATGTATGTATGTAACTATGAACCTAAAGAGCTAGGCAAAACTACCTACAAAATAATATATATATATATATATATGTATATGTATGTATGTAACTATGAACCTAAAGAGCTAGGCAAACCTACCTACAAAATAATATATATATATATGTATGTATATGTATGTATGTAACTATGAACCTAAAGAGCTAGGCAAAACTACCTACAAAATAATATATATATATATATATATGTATATGTATGTATGTAACTATGAACCTAAAGAGCTAGGCAAACCTACCTACAAAATAATATATATATATAGGTATGTATATGTATGTATGTAACTATGAACCTAAAGAGCTAGGCAAACCTACCTACAAAATAATATATATATATATGTATGTATATGTATGTATGTAACTATGAACCTAAAGAGCTAGGCAAACCTACCTACAAAATAATATATATATATATGTATGTATATGTATGTATGTAACTATGAACCTAAAGAGCTAGGCAAAACTACCTACAAAATAATATATATATATATATATATGTATGTATATGTATGTATGTAACTATGAACCTAAAGAGCTAGGCAAAACTACCTACAAAATAATATATATATATATATATGTATGTATATGTATGTATGTAACTATGAACCTAAAGAGCTAGGCAAAACTACCTACAAAATAATATATATATATATATGTATGTATATGTATGTATGTAACTATGAACCTAAAGAGCTAGGCAAACCTACCTACAAAATAATATATATATATATGTATGTATATGTATGTATGTAACTATGAACCTAAAGAGCTAGGCAAAACTACCTACAAAATAATATATATATATATATATATGTATATGTATGTATGTAACTATGAACCTAAAGAACTAGGCAAACCTACCTACAAAATAATATATATATATATGTATGTATATGTATGTATGTAACTATGAACCTAAAGAGCTAGGCAAACCTACCTACAAAATAATATATATATATATGTATGTATATGTATGTATGTAACTATGAACCTAAAGAGCTAGGCAAACCTACCTACAAAATAATATATATATATATGTATGTATATGTATGTATGTAACTATGAACCTAAAGAGCTAGGCAAAACTACCTACAAAATAATATATATATATATATATATATGTATGCATATGTATGTATGTAACTATGAACCTAAAGAGCTAGGCAAAACTACCTACAAAATAATATATATATATATATATATATGTATGTATATGTATGTATGTAACTATGAACCTAAAGAGCTAGGCAAAACTACCTACAAAATAATATATATATATATATATATATATGTATGTATATGTATGTATGTA
>OZ038492.1:35286117-35288617 GCA_964036315.1 Acanthosepion esculentum | reverse complement strand
CTCTTGTTTTTGAAACATGAGAACTCTTATGCAGCGAAGGAATCATATTTTTTTAAAATAATTATAATTTAAACTCTACTTCTATATGGAGCACTGTTTTTTTTTTAAATAAAACAAAAATACTAAGGAACTCCGGATTAATTACCAGTTTGTGCAGCAGCAATCAAGGATAAAATGGGAATATTTTGAAGAGAGCAAAATTTAATCCTAAAATACTTTTTTCCTTTGTCATAAGATTTCTGATAAGAAATCATGTCCCACAGTTTTTAACCGTGTATAATAATTTTCTCTAATTTAAAAGACAAAACAACTACTTTTGGGGCCAATTTAAGGAATTACCAGGGGTGGTCTGAAACTTTTGAACCATAGTGTGCATATATATATATATAAATATATAATATATATATATATATATATATATATATATATATATATATATAAAATTATAATGTCACTAGGAAGCAGGAAATTCCAGGGCGTGAAAAAGAATGAGAAGATATTAGTAACAATGAGTCAGGAGAAATGACAATAGAAGATCAAGTTTTCGGAAGTCAGTAAGATTGGCGTTGTATTTAATTTTTTGAAGATTGTCGGTGACAGAGAAACAAGAAATCAGCAGAGCGTTCTACAGTCGAGGAAAGAAACTAATGAAACACACCGTTGCATCTAGCTAGTTCAACTGTAAAACGGTGAGACCTAATTGCCACTCAAGTATTATGCTGAAATTCATTCCGGGCCCAAGGGAAAAAGCTCATGAGAACAATTGCTATGAAAATATTTCTGGAAATAACAGGGAAACAGCATCATGTCAGTTGGAAAGTTACTGAAGTTGATATGCCAGGTCAGGATCGATTTATTCATTAAACAGTATATTTATTTATTTTCGTCTACCCACCAGAATATATGAGAAATCTTATTAAAGAATTAATAGACTGTTTAATAAATAAACGCGGCGTCTACTCAAATATAAGTATCCAGTAAAAATAACGTTTAAGTAGTCTGTCAGATTAATATATAAATATCCATCTCTTCTTTAGAAATTGATTTATTTACGATACGATACAAAACTCAGCAGATATGAATGTTTGGAGAGTCTGAGAAAGATTTGCTTTTATAAGGCATTGTTCAACTTTGCATGATTGTCCACGGACTCCCTGACTGTGACTGTCTAAATCAGTGGTCGGCAATCTACGGCACGCGTGCCACTGGTAGCACGCCAAACAATTTCCAATGGCACGCAGCCGCAAATGGCATCACGAAGTCCGTACCAGTAAAAAGTAAAGAAGTTATTTAGCTGTTTCAATTTTAATATATACTAAAGTATATATATACTATATATTACTACAGTGTAACCCGGATATAAGAGAGTTGTCGCGACCGGGGAAGAAGTATCTTATATCCGGGTTTGGTCTATTATATATACATTAACACAGGCTCTAATTTGGGACCAGAGAAAATCTCTCTTATATCCGGGCTTCTCTTATATACGGGTCTCTTATATCCGGGTTACACTGTATATAAAATATATTGTAGAACAGGTATATTGACCTTGACTTGTATAAAAATACGTATGCTGTTAGCACACTAAATGATTTTAAGTCGGCACATAGCCAGTAAAAGGTTGCCGACCCCTGGTCTAAAGCATGTCGTAGCTAATGACGGTTTCTCCTGCCAAGAGGGACGCAGGTTCAAATTCTGTCGGAGAGCACATAATTTTCTTTATTAAGATTTCTAGAATATCGAGAAAGAGTGCGGTAAATAAATGAGGAACCTGTTTAATTGGTAAACTGAGTGTCTACTCAAACACGGGTAACCAATAAAAATATGTAATAAAATATTTCCATGTATGTTATGTGTCTATGTATATCATCCCTGTAGTACTAACTTTCCAATTGGCTACGAGTTGCTGCATCTTTTTTTATATGGTCTTAATTTAGGTACATGCATGTAGGCGCGCCTCTGTGTATAGACGTGTGTACGTCTTTAGGTGTGTGTTTGACCCTCTGTCCGTTTACGGACTTCACTGTAAATAGTCCTGTTGTATTCGTACCTTTCTGTTTATCGACGCACAGCAATCAATAATCCGACGCAGAATATAATTCGTTTCTTTTTTTTTCCATTTTATATTTTTGTTGAGATTGAGGTGAAATTTGGGTATTTCGAAAATGATGCACTCAATCAAAACAAGTGGCGTTTTTCTGATAGCAAACGTCATCCTTGGACAGAACGAAAATAAACCAAATAATATATATATATATATATATATATATATATATATATATATATGTGTGTGTGTGTGTGTTTGTGTGTGTGTGTACGTATTGGAGTTGTTCAGATATATAGATTTCCTTATATCCGAACAATGTTGGCTACTTGAGTGACACAGTGGAAAAAATTCACGTTTCGTTCTTTAGAAGACTTCCTCAGTCTGATGAATATATATACATGTATATGTGTGTGTGTGTGTGTGTGTGTGTACTGGAGTTGTTCTGATATATAA
>OZ038492.1:35276117-35281117 GCA_964036315.1 Acanthosepion esculentum | reverse complement strand
GAATAAAAAAGACTTAGAAGGAACCGGAAACACAATTCTAAACAGATAAGAAGGGATAAACCCCTACTCCTGTTTAAAGACCGGAGAAGGTTTGAACCGAACGATAGTTGAATCTATATATTACAAAACGTTCCACGCCATATATATATATATATATATATATATATATATATATATATATATATATATATATATATATATCGTGTGTGAGTGTATTTAGGCAGCATTCCCTCATTTATTTTATACTAGTTTTGTTAAAGACAACTGAAAATGTACTGCGACTGATGTTATTTAATTTTTCTTGTGTTCATACAAGTGTTTGTGTTCGTATATACATACATACATATATATATGTGTGTGTGTGTGCGCGCACGCGCGTGCCAGTAAATACAAATAAATAAATATACTGTTTAATAAATAAACGGGGCGTCTACTCAAATACGAATATCCGCTAAAAATAACGTTGCAACAGATAAAATGTGTCGGCTAAATAAATCAATTTATCATATCTTTAGAAACTGCTTCGTTCATGTTTATATAACTGAGTAGATACGAAATCTCAAGAGTCTAATTCGAGAAAGATTTCGCTTAAAGACTCTATTATGCTTTGTTCAATCGGTAAAAGTTGCTCTTTTCCAGATTCGATATATGCACGTCGGATTAACGATGCACAGGGGAGCCCCGGTTCGAATACTGCCGGGGAGCGCATGTGTTTTCTTTAATAACATTTCTCGAATATTCAGGCCTGTGGATGTACGGATTGTGCAATGTATATCGGTTTAGGATGGGATATCGGATAGTGGAGCCGAGATTATTACATTCACTTACGTGTAAGTACACTTGGAAAAGATATAAATATGTTTATTCCTCTCCCCACTAATTATTGGGTTACATATTTGAGCAGGCTGGATTTTCTAGGCGTGATTAGAAAACCAAGAATGACAACATTGAATTCAGTACCGATAGCGATACCTTTAGCAAGATCTCCATCAGGTTTCGACCAAAGAGTTTAACCAAAGAAAAAACAACTCATTGTCCAAGAATCCGTGTACTGGATCATGCAGCAATCGCATATATATGATTCAGTACCCTGCGTGTTTTCAAGATATGGGTGGTGTACTTTGGAACAGAACCCCCGTAACAGATAAACGAGGACTGCTATACGAATATTGGAGAGAGTAGACGCATATGATAAGGTTGTAAAAACGTCATATTTGTTAAACATGTAACTTAAAGGACAGCAGCATCAGCACAATAGGTATTTCAATTATATATATATATATATATATATATATAGAGAGAGAGAGAGAGAGAGAGAGAGAGAGAGAGAGAGGGGGTGGAAGAAGACACGATTGAGTAATGGATAGCGGTTCGGATTGAAAAATCGGAGAGCTGAGTTCAAATTCCAGTCGAATCAATTGCATTCACTTATGTACTAATACCCTTGGGAAAGGTATGAATCTTCTCTCCCCAGCCATGGGTAAATAGCAGGACAGATCGAGTTCTAAAGCCATGGGTGGCAACCTGGCTAGGCGAAGGAGAACTCTGAATTCAAAACCTGCGGAGGTTTGGGGAAAGACTTTTCCAAAAAGTGTAGTTGGTTCTGCACAAGCTTTCACCACAATAATCAAATGATTCGCGCGTGTAGCTTAGCTGTCAGTTTCTCAGTACTGAGTTGCTTGACCCTCATACGTCGATATCAACGGGACTATCCAGTATTATATATATATATATATATATATATATATATATATATATATATATATATATATATATATATATATATATATAATTCATAGAGTTTAGAAGAATCCGCAACAGAATGCATATTTAGGACTCATCAGCAGTGCACATCCACTACCAAGAATCGAACCCGGACCATTATGATACGACGCAAGCGATATACCACCTGTACTGGTGACAAGGAGGTAACTAATTAGACTCTTCACAAATTCCGTGGTGTAACTCATCCGAGTTTCCCTAACCCAACGGAAAGTGCCCCCATGAGCCACGTCTTCTATCCCCAAGCCGCTCCATCCAGATCATTAGAAACCGGTGCAAGCAAGCATATACAAGTATAGAAATTATTGAGGATTTGAAATATGCTTTTAAGATGTGCTATATGTATGGATAAAAATGACCACTATCAGAGATATTTGTTGTTGATTATTATTATTACATTATTTAATATAATATTATTTTTGTCCATAGTTTTATGAAGGATTTCTGAACTGCCTTCTGTCTGCTACTGCATAACTGCTGGGTATAAAATAAATAGGCCATTTTTGTCTCATGAGCCTAAAGCTTAGATCGATGGACAACATCATTAAAATGTATACAAATATTGAACAGTTTTTGTCTTTATTTTCTCCCGAAACTAAAACCACTAAACGAAGCTTAGAACAGCTCATGATCAAACATAATAGACATTCGTTGTCTATTATATTAAAAATATATGTTTGAATAATGATCTGCTGCTCTTATACACTATATATATATATAGAGAGAGAGAGAGATAGAAACATGAAATGCACATCAACTACAAACAAGATGAATCTTCACTTAGAAATACCATAAAGATATACACTACCCCAATTGACCCGAACCAAAAAATCAAATTAATCATCTAATACAAAATTTTAAAGCAGCTAACCTTATCCTCAGAAATAATAACACCAGCGAAATCAAAATTACAACAAAAGGATATTATCTATGAACACACTCTGTGACCCAAAAAGAAAATCCTTGTTCGAACACAAGAAAAATTAAATGAAAATCTTAATCGTAGTACCTTGTCTGTCGTCTTTAATGAAGTCTGTATAAATGAAGGATTGCTGCCTAAATACTATATATACATATACATATACATATATATATATATATATATATATATATATATGATCAATTTAACACAATCATATGCTATATATATATATATATATATATATATATATATATATATATATATATATATATATATATCCGATGCGATGAGAACGAAAGTAATATATAAATTCCAACGTTCGCAGCGTTAATTCAAAAAAGAACTCGTACCTAAACTTTGACCGATGTTTATCAAGGATAAAATGTCCACGAAACATTCAACATTAACTACTCGGTCCACCCAACACCAAACTGCTATCAAGAACCACTATTGTTTCACTTAGATACTTTATGTATATTTCGTATGTACATTTTTCTTCTCCAAAAATGGAAAATAAGAAGTGACGTTTTACATCCGGTCTTGCCTACAAACAAGATCGTTCATAACCATTTTCGACCCTCACCCGTAGATGTGCAGTTAAAATGCACTGAAACCAAGTTGCATCTTTGTTGTGAGTAAAATGGTTTTGTCTATATGATAAAATTATAATAAATAAATTATATATATATATATATATATATATATATATATATATATATATATATAGGATATGATTGTGTTAAAGAAAATTTTAATTCTTTATTGTTTTTATCTGTGTGGCATCATTTTGCCGGATATGACGCAACAAAAAACAACTAAAGGCATGAGCAGTGAAGGCTGAGTAGAAGTGCACTTACCGCCTACCTTACCTGTGTTCCATTTGTCATCCTCTGCTGAATCATGCTGACGCAGGATATTAAAAATAATTGACATTAGAAATAAAATGCCATTACTTGTTCACGCCATTTCATCTTACATTTCTATACATGTAAATATATCATGTCACACATAATCACTGGGCGATCACGTTGTGATATATACTCATATATACTTTCTTATATGTATATTTGGGCAACAGACTGAATCTAAAAACCTTGCCTCGTGAGTTGAAAAGGCTAACAATTAAGAACACACTGAATTATAGTGGGTCAGGGACATTTAGCTTCAACGTTTTTGTTTATAACTACATCAGTTCTGGATAACATATTTTTCCTACACAAATATGCTTATCCAATATTTTCTATCGTATTCAACTAAAATATCCGTGTAGGTAAGATACTCGTTATTAAGTGGGATTGACGTGTCGAATTCAAATTCCAAGCCAAACAGTTTTGCTACTTTTGCACAATACCCTTGAAAAGTCATGAATACATTTCTTTCCCCCTCACAACCTATGGACTCTTCTCAAGCTCCATATGGGCCTCTTTTACGACTTATAATTTTACTTAGTGCTGTTTCTTTTTTTCAGTAATGTTGTCTTTTTATGTTTATTCTCTAGAGACTTTGTTAATTTGCAAGTTAAAGGATAGCTTGGTACAAGGCTACATTATGAGAGTATTTTAAAGCTTTATATTCTCTATATGATCGAGCGCAGGGCCGGAAAATCTCACTAAACAGCTAAACTATATACAGGGTATCCCAGAATTAACTACCAATTTCAAGGAAATCGGTCAATTTAAAACAAAACTAATACATTTATTACTTAACTAAAATACAAATCAAATACATTTATAAATCTTAAATCAATTTTTTTTTGTTGAAAATTTGCAATATGTGCCCCATCTTCAAATTTCAAATCTATCCTTAGCGTTTCGAGACACATTTTGAAAGGTTTCAGGAGTTATCTCCTGCACTACTAAATGTGTGCGTTCTTTAAGTTCAGTTAAATTATTGATCTTTCGTCGATAAATTTTTGTTTTTATGAAACACTATGCAAAGAAATCAGTGGGGGGGTCAATAAAGACGCGTTCTTGGGTATTCATTATTAACATTGTTCTGAAAGGTAATGAAAATAAAATTAGAAAACAACGAAAAATTTATAAACAAAACTCGAAATTTATACACTTCTAAAAACATATTAAACATAATGAGGTCAACTCGAAATGGTGTAATGGTTAGCAAGTTTATCACGCTAGAACAATTACGACTGAATAATGAATTCGATTCTCACTGGGTGCCTCATATTTTCGGTCACATCTCATATACGCTTAGAAAATCACCTTTGGGCACCTCGACGTGGTGCAATGCTTAGCAAGCTTGTCTCGCTAGAACAGTTACGGCTGTGTAGTGAGTTCGT
>OZ038492.1:35243617-35271117 GCA_964036315.1 Acanthosepion esculentum | reverse complement strand
ATAAGAACAATGAAGTTAGGGACAATAGTCTACATGTAAATAATAGGTGGACAGACAGTAGTTTACTGAATATTTGCGTCCCTTGCTCCCCTGGACATTTTCGTGTCTAGACAAATGCGTCCCTGTATAACTGCGTCCCTCTGATAATTTTTTGAAGTTTACCTTTTTTTTAAATAGTTATTGAATATAGAAATTTGAACATCAATAAGTTTAATTGCTCTAAACAATCAAATATGTTCATAAATTGAAAGTTAAGCTTGTTTTGAAAATATGAACCACACTCTACGGATTACCGATAGATAGATAGATAGATAGATAGATAGATAGATAGATAGATAGATAGATAGATAGATAGATAGATAGATATGAACTGAAAGAGATAGATTCATAGATAGATATTAATTAATAGATAGATAGATAGATATGAACTGAAAGAGATAGATTCATAGATAGATATTAATTAATAGATAGATAGATAGATATGAACTGAAAGAGATAGATTCATAGATAGATATTAATTAATAGATAGATAGATAGATATGATCTGAAAGAGATAGATTGATAGATATTAATTGAATCGATATATATTAACTGAAAGAGATAGATAGATAGATATGAACTAAAAGAGATAGATAGATAGATAGATAAATATTAATAGATAGATATATATGAACTAAAAGAGATAGATAGATAGATAGATAGATATTAATAGATAGATATATATGAACTAAAAGAGATAGATAGATAGATAGATAGATAGATAGATATTAATAGATAGATAGATATGAACTGACAGAGATAAATTGATAGATATTAACTGAATAGACATATATTAACTGAAAGAGATAGATTGATAGATAGATATTAATTGAATAGATAGATAGATATGGACAGAATGAGATAGATAGATAGATAGATAGATAGATAGATAGATAGATAGATAGATAGATAGATAGATATGGACAGAATGAGATAGATAGATAGATAGATAGATAGATAGATAGATAGATAGATAGATAGATAGATATGGACAGAATGAGATAGATAGATAGATAGATAGATAGATAGATAGATAGATATGGACAGAATGAGATAGATAGATAGATAGATAGATAGATAGATAGATAGATAGATAGATATGGACAGAATGAGATAGATAGATAGATAGATAGATATGGACAGAATGAGATAGATAGATAGATAGATAGATAGATAGATAGATAGATAGATAGATAGATAGATATGGACAGAATGAAATAGATAGATAGATAGATATGGACAGAATTAGATAGATAGATAGATAGATAGATAGATAGATAGATAGATAGATAGATATGGACAGAATTAGATAGATAGATAGATAGATAGATAGATAGATAGATAGATAGATAGATAGATAGATAGATAGATATGGACAGAATGAGATAGATAGATAGATAGATAGATAGATAGATAGATAGATATGGACAGAATGAAATAGATAGATAGATAGATAGATAGATAGATAGATAGATATGGACAGAATGAAATAGATAGATAGATAGATAGATAGATAGATAGATAGATAGATAGATAGATAGATAGATAGATAGATATGGACAGAATGAGATAGATAAATAGATTGATAGGCAACACTGAAATCATATCTATCGCATTGAGTATCGTATCTTTAAAAGAAAGATTTTACGTTGGACATTTAATATTCAGCTGTATAAAAGGCAACAGTAATGAATACAGAAACAAATAAAATAGACTGAGAAGGAAGAGGATGTTTTGACCAAGTAAAATATATATTCGGGTGAGGCTTAAAATCATGAAGTGAATGATACTCTGAGTTTAGGTGTGTACCTACTTATGGCAAGCGCACCTGCAAACGAACCTGAGCTTGGAAATGATGAGAAATCTCCCATTACATTAACAGGGTAATCTATAGCTTAATATACACAGCCATTAGACACACAATTACTAAATACAGAGAGGTTGATTTATAGATTTAGAGAAAGATATAGACAGATATGAACAGAATTAAATTTTTTCTACATCTCTCTATCCCTATCAGTCTCTCTCAATATATATATATATATATATATATATATATATATATATATATATATATATATATATATATATATATATATATAGTCTTAAGATGTGCTATATTTATGGGATAAAGTGCTCAATATCAGAGATAGAGCGTGTGTAAATATAAATAAAAATATTAAAGTCAACACTTAGAGGCGACAGTGTGTTTCATGCTAGATGCAATCGTGAGGCCACGAGTTCTGTTATTTTTCTCGGTTATATATATATACGGTCAGTGGTGCATTGTGGGTAGTCTATTTTGGCGGTTATTTTACCGGAAGGCGTTTATTTGTTTATTTATTTATTTGGATTAAATTATTTTGCTTGTTTTTATTTATTTTTATTTTTAATTTTAATTTTTATTTATTTCTTATCTTATATATTTAAACCAAAACCAAAAAACGAAAATATACAGTGTAACAAATAAATTGATCTAAATACATCCAAATATATAAATAAACTAACCGATACCGATAAACTAGCCGTTGTCAATTTTTTTGAAATTTATTTGAATTCTCATATACTTGTATTTTGATTGGTCATTCTAGATTATGTAGCAGCGTTTCCACTAGCGAGGAGTGTTTGATTGATTTGAACCTTTTAAAACCCTTTATTAATACATTCAATACCATCACTTGATAAAACCCCAGAAGTATTTTTGTAGTGATTTTATAACATATTTATGTTAGGAATCAGCACATCTGTTAGGCCACAAAAGCGATAATAACAACAAAAATTGCAATATGAACTCTGGTAGAAACATGCAATGATAACAGCAAAAATTGCAATATGAGCACTGTTAAAAATAGTTGCTGAAGACATTAGGTTTTATAATACCCCAAAATTCATACACAGATGTCCTCAAGGACACATGACACAGTGGATAAAGGCGTTAGTTAGATCCAGTGACAGGACCCAAAGAGTGTGAGTTCAATACCCGGTTAAGCCAGTGGAAAACTTTCAGAGGGAAATTCACAGGAGATAACTGACATCCATTAAACATGGCACGTGAAACTAGAACAGTCTACCCCAGTGAGCGAAATAGAGAATTCAGTTCGCCATTCCAACCACCTGAAGAAGGTCGGAGCATACAAGGGCAGAAACGTTGTAATAAATATGGCGACAAAGTTGAAGACAATAGTAATAATGTATTTTCTGTTTATACATTATTTTAATAGATTCAAATTATTTAAGTAAACGCTCTGCTATACTCCCTATACACGTATATTCAGGCCGATAAATATAATTAATATTCTTCATTTAAAAAACAGAGTATTTACTTAAAAAATTGTATCAATTAAAAAAGCGTATAAACAGAAAATATATTAAATAATTGTCGGACTTAATCCATTTCATAATATGTTGTCAGTGTTTACGTTAAGGTACATTTCGTGAGCAGATATGATCATTCGGGAAAAATCGTCGGAGATTTGTTGTTTATAAGCAGTTAGTTGAACTTTACTAACCAGACACTTCTCTATAGCTGAGTTCTGTAGCACGTCAGATCAATTTACGGTTTCCCATAGGACACAGATCCGATTCTTGTTGGAGAAGGCTTATTTTCTACGAAATATCTCGAACATTCAGACCATCAAATGTATTTAATACTGTTCATTTAAAAAAAAAAAAAACAAAAAAAAAACAGAGCATTTACTTAAATAAATTGTATCTATTAAAAATTAGAAAATATATTAAATAATTATCGGATTTAATCCATAATGGAGTTTATATTTATTTGATTCAATTTTAATCGTTAGATATTGAATTATGATCACTATTTTAAAAATTATGTTTTATATATACATTATACATTATATATATATTAAAGAGAAAAGTAAAACAGTAAACGTTTTAAGTTATCATGTGAATTTCTTAATATATATTAAACTTTAATTTCCATATTTTTGCTACACGTGTTTCAGGTCTTGTGACCTTCATCAGACGAAGAATTGTTATTTTCACATATTATTTAAAGGATTTAATGTTTTTTATGTATCGTCATTGTCGTTTGTGTATGGTAGTAATGCAAATTCTTCTTAGACTGGTGGAAAAATCTTCCTTAACTTAAAGCACCAATATATGACACGCTAACCATAGCTTACCTGGGGGAAAACCTTTCTGAAAAGATAGAGCAAATATATGGGGAAAATAAAAAAACACTTTACTAAATCTTGGAAGTGATACTTAGACGATTGCTTTATCTTCTGAAGATCCTCATGTGTCGATATTAACCAATTACACAATGTTCTCCAAAACTTACACCCAAAGATCAAGTTCACCCAAGTGCATAATTTTAACCAACTGCCATTCTTAGATATACTCATCAGAAATAGAAATATCCACATTATCACAGATATCTACCACAAACATAGAAACGCCAACGATATCTTCATTTCAAGAGCTATCTGAAATCAATCCCCTAGTCCCTAACACGTAGTATTTGCACTATAGTGCCCGACATACACCTCCGAAAAATTCGCCTTTAAGAATTACATAAAATTCTAAAAAAATGAGGTTACCCAACACCACTAATAAACAAAGGTTTTGAACTAGTAAAAAATATACCTTTAGACCAACTACGAAACCCAAAGAAACGCAACAACTAATTCTAGCATAGATGTAAACATACATCAAGAACAATCCAGAATTATTTACAGAAATAAAAATAATCTAGACTTACCTAACAAGAATGATAAAATGAAAGATATACTGAAAACAACCAAAATAATTAAAAGCAAACGCCTATAAGACACCTAAATCTCATATTAACCTCATCCAAATTTATTTAACACACGATACAAGAGCTCGCAAAAAGCAATAACAAAATATGTGGGGTTTGTTATATCATTATAGAAGGAAACTTTTACACTTCTGAGAAACCCGCAACAACATTCACAATAAAGAAAAACTTAAACTGCAACTCGAAAAATGTAATTTATGCACAAAATGCAGCAAATCCTATATAGGTATCACCCAAGCACTAAACAACAGTGTTTTCCTTCACAAAAGCAACGCTAAATTATCAAACACGAAAATCTTTGTGTCACAACACATCCTCAAATGCAACAAAAAAAATTTAAAATTATGCCAATAAATCAAACAGAAAATTATTTTTACCTACAAATACAAGAGAATAACTTCATAGACAAATTTAAACCAGCACGAAACAAATCACAGCACCACACACTTAAATACATATCATACACTCATAGTGGCCAAAATCACGAGTCGGACCACACACACACACACACACACACACACACATACCATGCAAAATAAATGTAGCTGCCGTATAAATTTCTTTATAATAACATAATATATAGTATATATGCATGGAGAATGAATATATATATATATATATATATATATATATATATATATATATATATATATATATATATATATATATATGTCCACATACTGGCAAAAGCAAGCTCACTAGACGAACTACACAGCATGCACACACATACACACACACGAACCCTACACAGCATACTGAGTGTACACACACACACACACGCGCACACACGCACACACACACACACACACACATCAAAATTCGCTTGACGAGGAAATGGAACTAATGTCTTTAATTTAATAACAAAATTAAATTCAAAGGCTTTAGCTTCCATTTTTGAAATATGGTTATCCCTGTGTAGCAAAAAAAAAATATTTTAAATCAATTAATTTATAATATATATATATATATATATATATATATATAAGCTAATAAATTCGTTGGTATATAATCCAAGTGGATTCTAGTAATATAAAATATCAATGATCCACAAAAGCAAAAACAACCATATTTATATTTTTAA
Source organism: Acanthosepion esculentum (assembly GCA_964036315.1). Lineage (NCBI taxonomy): Eukaryota > Metazoa > Mollusca > Cephalopoda > Sepiida > Sepiidae > Acanthosepion > Acanthosepion esculentum. Next base: position 35,265,214 of record OZ038492.1, on the reverse strand, counting down.
ATATATGATCTTACTTAATTTTAATATAAATTATCTAAATATGACTTATTTTTCATTTATTAAATACTTATTTTTAAGTATAATTTATCTTTAAAAGAGTATTTTTAAGTAGGAACGTGTATTTTTAAACTTAACTTTATCTACATATTTTTTCTTCCTTTTCGGTCCTCTTTTAGTTTCAGATTAACACTTCATTCTTCACATAACCCTAGTTTAATGTCATAAGGTTAATATTAGTGTTTAATTTTATAAAACATCTTCTCTTTAAGGCTAATAGCTTCTACCCTCCCCGGGCCAGTGTCTCGTGCCTTTCGTTTGATTGAAACACTGAAAGAGATAAATTGTGTATTAATTTTTGGACAGCTGTCACAGTTAAATTTTTAATCCCGACACGAACTCTATATAACGGGGATGAATAAAACTGCCAAAATTTACGTCGGTTGAAATAGATTTACCTCCCTTAATGTATAAACTATATATATATATATATATATATATATATATATATATATATATATATATATATATATACTATTTCCATGTAAAAAAAACTGACGATTGCGTCCAACCTGACACAGCCTGCTGCCTCTGATTGTTGACTTTAATGTTCACTTTTATATTTATATTTAAATACGCTCTATCTCTGATATTCAGCACTTTATCCCATATATATAGCACACCTTAAAACCGTATTTCTTCATATATATATATATATATATATATATATATATATATATATATATATATACTAGCAAAACATCACACAAAATACACAAAAATGGAGAAAATTTTAAAATGATACAGAGAACAGAAAAAGATAAGACCAAAGACCTCGATCATTCCTCTTTCTCTGAGCAATCCTAATTGTTTTATTATACCTTAAGCAAAGGAAGATTTTTCCACCAGTCCAAGAAGAATTTGGATTACTACCTCACACAAAAGACAATGATTAAACATGAGAAAAAATTAATTCCTTTAAAAAATAAACATTTTTCACTTGATGAAGGTCATACAACCCGAAACCAGTGTAGTAAAAATATGAAAAATACAGTATGATATATATTTTAAAAAGTCCACATTATAACCAAAAGGGTTTCTGGCTTCTCTTTGCTTTCAATATAACACAATTTTTGAAATAGTGATCATAATCCATTATCTAACGGTTAAAATCGAATAAAATAAATATAACCTCGATTACAATCGTATAAAATAAATATAACCTAAGTTGCCTTGCGACCGACACTTCGTCAGAAGTCAATAGTCGGTATTAAAATATAACTGAGAGGATAGTTACTATGATCTTAAAAGAAAAGAGAGGAGAAAAAAGATCATTATTGTTATCTAGATGGAGCCAATGACTCCCCAAACAGATGTGTTTTTGTTCCTACTGTCTAAACAAATTCGGACACAAATTCCCAGCAGCTTCTAAGATATTCAGGTGTTTTTTGTCGTGGCTCTTTGCAGAATAAAGAAGAATTTTTTCAGAATAATTGTTCCTACAAGCATCTGTATTTAACAAGTTATCATCAATGGCAGACATGTGTGTCTGTGAATGCTGATGAGATTATTGGGTTATGCCTACGAATATGACCAGGGGCATGTTGTCAGCCCTCACCTCTAATGGTTTTGCCTTCATAGTCAGCATCGTACTGACATTTAAAGTGATAAATAACTATGACTTGTTGGTGGGGGTGAAAATTTCTTTACATACAGTGGGGAACGCACTTCTTGATTTATCATGATTTTACTAAAATCAATTTGCATATATATATATATATATATATATATATATATATATATATATATATATATATATATATATATATAATATGATAATGTTAATTGGTAATCTGTATGGATAATTCCAGGGAGGATATAAATGGAGAGAGCTCAATGTAATAACAGATCAAATGATAATTAATTAAGAAATCGAAGACTTTCGAAAGCCATGGTAATATTTTATTTCGCAAAACGATACTTTGATTTCGCTTCCTCAGAGCAGACGGATTCAAAATTCCTCCAGGAACAAAACGAAAATTAAAAGAAGTATTTCAAAATAGTTCCAAAAAGTGGGAAAGGAAAGGGAAGAGGTAAGTAGTGGGTTATGTCTCTAGAAGATGAGATAGTTGTAGTGACGTCTGATTCGCAGGACAGGAAAAGGGTGTGGAGATGATTTTTCAAAAGGGAACAAAGGAAAAAAGAATATATATATATATATATATATATATATATATATATATATATATATATATATGTGTGTGTGTGTGTGTGTGTGTGTGTGTGTGTTATAAAATCAGAGTGATTTTATAACATATTTATGTTATAATTTTCGAATAAATAATTATATTTGCTCTACTATGCACTGAATATTCTTTTAAGAATAGTATTTTGGGGTTATTGGAATTTATTCCCTATACACTAATCATATACTTGGGTGTATATATATATATATATATATATATATATATATATATATATATATATATATATATATCGTAAGTCATCTGCATAGACATGTAGTAGTGTCACCAATTAATTATGAGTTTAGTTTGATCAGGAATACAGTCACTTAAGGGACATTTGAACTTGTAAATAACGAGCTGTGTTCCTGATCAAACCAAACTCATTACATTGGTCACTCTATTACATTGGTCACTCTATTACATTCCTCTGTAGACGTCTTATGTTACACCGATCGGACCACAACTCTGTTAGAATCCATTTAAACAAACACACAAACTTACCAGACTTCATCCGAAACATACTAGTAGAAATACAAGTCTAATAACCTCATCCACATGTAATAAAAGATTAAAAATAATGGAAGCCTTAATAATAAAAAAGAAAAATCTATCACTCAATAATATTAACTACGAATACGGCCATATTGTGCTGTGTTCGGAAAATAAAAATATCCCCATAACCTTAGATGCATACGCACAATCCATACATCTAGTTAAAAAGTAAAAATAAAATTATCCTTCATCATGGCTAAAGGTATAGCAGTACTAGATTGGATGCTATTTCACGTCATTTCACTGTTAAAATGTATAATAATTATTTAAATTATTTACATGGAGGCAATTTTCCTCATCTTTGTTGTTGTTATCACAAAGCTTCAGCTGTTTTTTCCTCCGGCCTTCACCAGTTTCTTGTGGCGTAAACACCAAGAAATTTCGACCTGAACACTTTATTTAATCCCCGGGGATATATTGTTCTTATTCTGTTGACCAATTTAATCTTCTTTATTTATCGTACTAATTAACTATTACTCGCACGGTATCGGCTGAATCTACACAATCTGCCCAAACCGGAGATCGAACTGGGTGAAGAAATGCACTGGTTCTCTTTTCTGCTGTGACTGCTGCTGCTTTCGAAGCCTTGTTGTGATTTCTCTTTCTTGCTTTATTTAGTCGGGTGTATGCATAATGTTCGGTACATTGTGGCAATAAGAAAAATGCGGACAATGGGTCGCATGGAAACATATATGTACAATGATCCCTCTCCCAGAAATTCAGACAGGATGATTTAAAATTGTCTATAGATATTTTCAGGACCAGAATATATAAAGATTAAGCTTAGCTTTCCCGGATTTCCGATCAAAATCCAATCCCGATCTGACGGGATGGAATGAAACTTGTAACGCTAGAGAATCAAATGCAGAAGAAAGAAATAATTTGCAAAGACTTGAATATTATTTGGAAACCTAACCAGAAGAAAGTGAAATAAAGCGACGAGAAAGGACTGCACATCAACTTCAAGAAATCACATGCAAATTAAAAATTAGCGACATCAAAATCAAACAAATGTAAAAGTTATAATATCTGGAAAATGTTTTAACAGAGGATAAAATGTGCGACACTGACATCTGAAGGCGCATTGGAAACTAAGCAAAGTATTAAGAAAGAGAAAAATTTCGTTAGGAACAGAAAAAAGAGTAGTGAAATGTTACGTAACGTCTATCCTCCTATATGGTAGTGAATCCTAGACAATTTCCTCAAAGATGAAGAAGAGACTTTACGCAACAGAAATGTGGTTCTAGAGAAGGATGCTGAGAATACCTTTGATTGAACATGTGAGCAACAACGAGATTTTAGAGAAAATGGAAACAAAACGGAAACTTATAATTATAATCAGTAAATATCAGATGAAATCTCTTGGGTAGGTAATGAGGATAAGAGGGTTTGGAAATTTTGATATTTACTGGACGTATTGAAAGAAAACGGGATAGATGAAAACAAGGCATAATTTGATTTGAGTAAATGGACGGCAGAGCAATGTTTAGGAACGATAACAGAAAGACAAAATTTATTAAGAGTTACAAAGTACAGAAAATTGATCGCCGACATCCTGAAAAGACGCGATGCGTACAAGAAAATGACGACGAAGACGTTAGTGAGGAGAAATGAAAATATAAGAAAAAGTTTCGCGAAGACAGATTGCGATTAACGTTCCAGTTAAATGTTTCAAGATTATAAGTGGCAGGGAAGAAAAATATCACAAGAGATTTCCAGACGTGCGAAGTCAATATTACTTTATTTTTCAAAGAGGGAATTTAATTCACTAATACATCGTACATTCATTTCTGGGTAATGACGTTCATTTCAGAAAATGGCTACAAGTCGAGATGATCATTGAAATATTTTAAACTGGTGGATTAAATAGCAGAATGAGTCACCTTCTGAATCTTCTCGTAAGTGGAGTTTAACGGGCGTCCTACTCCTTCATCGTGCACATGTTTCCCCGGCCACTTTTAAATTCCTCGATCCACTCACAGACACTTCTCCGCGATAGTGCACTGTCGCCATATTGTGTCAGAAGCCTCCAATGGATTGTCGGCCCTTGACACACCTTCCGACCAGAGAAATCAGATCACTTCTCTTTGTTTCTCCTTGATGAAGCGGTGTAGCGGTCTTGATTTCACTGTAACAGCAGCAAAAACCTGGTGCCATCAAGCTCAACCTTCGATCACGTGACCACAATCGTACCAACTATATGCACGCATGAGCAGAAGGCAGTTTGACAAACATAAATATATGTTATAGCGAAAGTGCGGATAATTTATTACTAGCCCTCGTATATATATACAAACATATACATATATATTTTTTTTCAGGTAGATTGTCTCTGTAGAAAAACAAAATTAATAAAAAGATAAGTGGAAAAACTATTCTTGAGGGAGTTATCAATTTTGCCTTGATAAAGTTCCCCAGAGGTCGAAAATAGTTTGTCCTCTTGTCTACACACACACATATATATATATATATATATATATATATATATATATATATATATATATATATATATATATATATATATATATATATATCCGATGCGATGAGAACGAAAGTAATATATAAATTACAACGTTCGCAGCGTTAATTCAAAAAAGAGCTCGATACACGTAGTAGAGCGATAATTATTTATTTATTATAATTTTATCATATAGACAAAACCATTTTACTCACAACATCCGGGCTTGCCTACAAACAGGATCGTTCATACCCATTTACGACCCTCACCCGTAGATGTGCAGTTAAAATGCACTGAAACCAAGTTGCATCTTTGTTGTGAGTAAAATGATTTTGTCTATATGATAAAATTATAATAAATAAATAAATAAATAAATATATATATATATATATATATATATATATATATATATATATATATATATATATATTTCTCAAATATTTTCACAATATTTCTGAAAGATAATTGTTATAAATTGAAATACGAATTTTTGCCTACTTTTAGAGTTTAGACAGTACTTAGATTATATGTTTATGAAATAGTGATTCATAAGAACTTTAATTTCGTTCAGTCTCTTATGACAGATTTCTTTTTTCATTGAAAATTAATTTGATTTGCGCATTGACTGTGTTCTACAGACAAGCATAACGGGCTCTGTAAATATAAAGTATTCCAAAAACATTAAGTAGACTTTATAGAAATATGATTCAACGAAAATCTAATTTGGAAAAAAAAGTCAATCCTATAATTACTTAACTGGATATTACTGGATGTTCTGTGTATCGCTACACGAATTCATGGCACTGATCGTTGGCCTATGCAATGCGCAGCCATCTAAAATGTTCCCGATTATACTGTTAAAACTCCAGGTAATTTTCATTAGGCGTATGAATAATACAGGAGTTTGTTTGAAAAGCGCACAGAATCGTAAATGATCGTTGCATTTCACGGTTATTATATTCGTGAATATAATTTAGAGCGCCACGCAGTTTCTATGGAAAGGAAGAATATGTCTAGTAGAGCTTTCCTGTTTTTCGTTTGACGTTTTCCATCGGTCTAAAAAGGAAAATGCAATCGCGGACGCGCTGTCCAGATTGTGTAGATCAATAAAGAGTACCACAGATCTACAAACGAACATAACGAACTCTGTCATCCAGGCATCACGACAATGATTCATGTGCTTCGAAGCCGGAATTTGCCCTTTGCGGTTGAGGACGTGAAACGAATGACAAACGGTTGTCAGATTTGTGCTCGAATAATACCAAGATTCTACAAACCCGAACCGGAAAACCTAGTAAAAACTGCACAGCCATTTGAGAGGCTGAGCGAGGATTTTAAAGGCTCTCCTCCATCTAAACAAATATCTACTAAGTATCGTTGACGAGTACTCGCGATTCCCTTTTGACTTTCTCTGTCCAGATGTAAGTGTAATAACGGTTATACACTGTATTTGCTCACGGTTCTCAATATTCGGAGCCCCAGCATATATTCATACAGATCGCGGGATATTTTTTATGTCCAACAAACTAAGAAAATTCTTATTGACGCAGGGAGTGGCCGTAAGCCGGTCTACCCCATACAACCCTCAAGGGAATAGACAGTGTGGGAGATACAATGGCATAGTATGGAAGGTTACAGTTAGCACTCGAAATCCCAAACATTCCAGTTAAGCATTGGAAAGACGTTGTAACCGAGGCTCTGTATGTTATAAGTATACTATTGTGTAGAAAAACTAATGCAACACCTAATGAAAGGTTTTTTAAATTTCCAAGGTGAAGATCGGCCGGATCTCTCTCCTTTCTTAGTTCTCACTGGCAGGTACTGTTTTACATTGAAAACGTGTTCGACAAAGCAAGTATGATTCTCCTGTGAGTAAGGTGTAACTGCTCTAGGCGAGCTCACTCTATGCATGCATCCAGCACCCCGACGGGAGACGAACGTTTCCCTCAGAGATTTGGCCCCTGCCGGTAAGTTATCAAACCAGAGGGAGGAGCAGCTCTCCCCTGAAGCAATATCTCACCCTCTTGACAATAACGACGACACAATGCCATTGGATTATCTTGAGGAACAAGGCCCGCAAAAGTTACAATTCCGAGATCGACACCAGAATAGTTCCCTCCAAACGAGAGCATACTACGACATACTTTGATAATCAGCTTTCAGAATGATTTGTTATTAATTAACTCGTGTATAAATGGTAAAGTTATTCATCTTTTAAATATGATTTTTTTTTACATATATTTAGTACAGACTCCCGCACACAAACACACAAAAGCACGCACCGCACGAACACATCCCAAGAACGTACGCTGCATACACGCTTGTATATGTAATTGTTAAATAGTGTATATGTAATTAGAATAAGTGTATACTTATATTATATATTATCGTTTATATTTTTAATGATTAATAGATTACTTGTTTTTCCTTGGTGGTATATATTGAGGTATTAATTATGGGGGTTATGTTTGCTCATGTTTTGGTGTGTGTGTGTGTGTGTGTGTGTGTGTGTGTGTGTGTGTGTGTGTGTGTGTGTACATATCTATATGTACATACACACACACGCGTATGGGTGTCTATGTTTAAACTTTGTTCGTTTATTTGTTTATTCATAAATTAAGTTCATATTTGTTCCTTTCATTTATTTATTTAAAGTTTGTATTATATTTTTTATTTCATTTATTTATTTATTTAAAGTTTTTTTTTTATATATTTATTTTTATTTTTTATTTTTTTTAAGCGTATCACCCCAAGCAAGGCTGGAGGCCACTATTACGCAAGGGGTTACAGAAGGGTTGGAGGAAGTGCAGATAGGAGTGGTAAAGGAGAGGATGTAGTGAAAGAGAAAGACAGTGGGTCGATCAAAGCAAGGGGGTTACAGAAGATTTGGAGCGAGAGCAGATAGGAATGAAAGATGAAAGGATGTGGAGAAGGGAAGTGGATAGATCAAGGCAACTGGAGATGTCGATTGACGCTACACTTAAACCGTTGGAGATTGTATTTGTCATGGAAACAGTAATAGGGAAGGGAGTTCCATAGGCGGGATGTGCGAGACATGAAGCTATTGGAGTAGAAGAGACGTCTACATCTAACAGTTTCCACGGTGTAGGGGTGGGAGCGTGCAGCGTTTAAATTCACGAGGTCTGGGGACAAGCGAAAGCAGCTCCTCGGAGCAATTACCGTGAAAGTACTTGTAAAAAGGGCAGAGCGAGGCAACATCGTGTCTGTGAGAGAGCGACTGTAGACGAGATGAAAGATCAGGGCCAATCACGTTGCCTATCCGTCTCTGGATCTTATCAAGAACCCTGAGGCAAACAGCAGGGGCCCCAGACCATATATGGCAGCAATACTCCATGCAAGGGCGAATGGTAGACTTATAGACTTGGAGGATCGATTCCGGGGAGAAAGATTTCCTGGCTCGGCACAGAGAACCAACTGGTGGCTGATGCAACAGACTCGATGTATTTGTTCCATCTCAGTTCAGCAGACAGCGTGAGACCGAGCAGCCGCAGAGAAGAGCTCTCGAGAAGTTGGTCTTCAGACATTCTAATGGGATGCAGGGATGGATCCCTGTGGTGGTTAATCGAGAGCAGTTTTGTTTTAGGGGCGGTAAAGTTAACCATCCATTTCTCACCCCAGTTCACAACCGACTGGAGGTCCTTTTCAATTTGAGCTGCCAGGTTAACTTTGTCCGCCTCACTAGATTTGTGTTTGAGGCAGGAGTAAATAGTGGTGTCGTCAGCGTAGATGCCGACTTGGGAGTCTATGGCGTCAGGAAGGTCGTTTATAAATATGAGGAACAGAGTAGGGCCTAGGATGGAGCCTTGAGGAACACCTGCGTTAGTGGGATAGGAGCTGGAGATGAATCCACTGAGAACATCCTTCAAATCCCGATTTGATAGGAATGATTGTATTAGGTCAAACAATCGACCTGTGATACCATAACCCTGGAGCTTGCGAAGAAGGCCGGCATGCCAAACTCTATCGAATGCTTAGGAGATGTCAAGGGCCACGGCACGAGCTTCACCGTTATTATGGATAGCTTGGTAGACAAATTCAGTGATGGCCGTAAGCACATCGGCAGTAGATCGGGCACAGCTGAAACCATTTGTAGTAAGTGCTTAGTTGGCAAAGTAAGTTTTTATTTATAATTTACCTATTATTTCAGTTTTCTTGCTTAAGTATTTATTTTGATTTTTAAAACTAATTATTGCTATTTTTCCCCTAAATATAATTTATGATTTTAATTGTTAATACTGTATGGCTCTTTTTATAATTGGGTTAAATTATTTTGCTTGTTTTTATTTATTTTTATTTTTTATTATTATTTTTTATTTTTATTTCTTATTTTAGATATTTATTAATTTTTTTATTATTATTTTATTTTTATTTTGGTCGGTGTTTTTATTAACGTAGTAAAAATTTGTTTATATAGCTTATTTAATAGTTTTGTTTTTGTTTGGGAAGATAAAGCTATTTGTTCAATTTTGGGGTTGATTGTTGTAGTTTGTTCTAACTATTATTTTGGCGGGAACAGTTTTTAATTTGTTTATTCCTTCATGTATTTATTTGGATTGATTATCTTTATTTGTTTTTTCTAACGGCTAGTTTATCGGTATCAGTTGTTAGTTTATTTATATATTTGGATGTATTTAGATCAATTTATTTTACTTGTTGCTATTTATTTGGTACACTGTATATTTTCTCTTTTTGGTTTTCGATTTTTAAGTAACGTAGTATATTATTTTTTATTCATTTTTTATCGTTATATAACAGTTATAGCTAATTTTTTCGTCCGATTTTTTGTTTTGATTTTTATAGTCTAACTAATGTTTTGGTCATAATAGGTTGCTAATTTGTTTATTATTTACTTTATTTATTGATATATATATATATTTATATATATATATATTTATATATATATATATACATATATATATATATATATATATATATTATTTACATATTCATTTATTGATTGATATATATATATATATATATATATATATATATATATATATATATATATATATATATATATATATATATATATATAATTATTTATTCGAAAATTATAACATAAATATGTTATAAAATCACTACAAAAATACTTCTGGTGTTTTATCAAGTGATGGTATTGAATGTATTAATAAAGGGTTTTAAAAGGTTTAAATCAATCAAACACCCCTCGCTAGTGGAAACGCTGTTACATAATCTGGAATGACCAATCAAAATACAAGTATATGAGAATTCAAAAAAATTGACAACGAACTTTGGTTACATTAATTATTCAATGCTTTAGTGTTAGGCTTAGACTAAAATAGAATTCATTCTAACTAATAAATATTAAATTAAACTATAAAATTCAAAATTCAAAATTACCAATCTTAAATTTTAAATTTAATCCATATTAAGTTTAAAATTATTTAAAGAAGAAACTGAGGAAAATACATATTTTTTCTATTTATTTTGTTTTTATTGAAATTAAATTGGAATAAACGTTAAGATCTAATGCTGCTCTGAACTCCGTTACAATTTAGATACATTTGGAGTGAAGACATGGGCAGGGGGGATTAGATTTTGCAAAAGACAATACATACACAATCAGATTATAATACTCAAAAACACAGACATATTTGGGTATATAAACACGCAAAAAAGCGACGAGACAGGAAATATGTTCACGACCCTTGAAAAAAAAACGACAACATACACACACAATGAAAGGCGCACACAAGCAACCATACACACACCGAAAAAAGACACGCACATACACACGCATGCATTGGCAAAGATACGCCCATACACCCACCAAGTGTTATTAAAGGAATTCTAACATCCTATTAAAATATAAATTATACGAGCAAAGATAAAAATGGTTGAATAGATAAAGTTCAATATGGGCGGAACACAAAAACAAACATTCATCAATGAACATCATAAGGAAAAAAGACACTAAAACATTCGGACATGGACAAAAAAATAGATATATACGCATGAAAATAACACCATCAAATATAAAAAAAAGAAAACACCCAAACACACAAATATATATAAATATCTCATATACACCTATATACGCACAAGTACACATATACGAGTGCAAATATATAACAGTATGTGAAAGAAAATAAAAAATACATATAGAACTATGTGTACACATATACTTCACTACAGACAGAAACACACAAAAGCATATCTACGCACAAACATATACACACACACATACCTATATACACACATATATATATCGATATATACACATACACACACATGCACACATACATACACGCATACGCATATGCATATATACACAAACGGAAACAAAAATAGATCTATCAACCCACACAGCAACATAAAAAATAAACAAACCAAATATACATATATATACATATATACACACATACAGAAACGCACAAACATACATATGCACACATACACATATACAAACACATACATATATCTATAAAAACACATACATACGCAAACATAAACACACACATAGATATATATATATTTATATATATACATACACATATACATACATATATATATACACACATATACATATATATATACACACACACATGCATACGCATATACATACATAAACCTACACATCTTCTAACAATATTATCCTAGTGACGATAAAGGACTGTAAAGTCCATACAAGATTAAAATGTAACAAGACACAACTGTTGACTATTAAGTCTATAAGTAATTATAAAACCATTATCAAACAAAAGTAGATTTTAGTTAGCATTGATTATACATTCCAAGACACAGATATCTATATACAGATATATATACGTAGACATACACACATACACCCACACACATATATATATACATCTATAAATACCCATATATATACATCCACATATATACATACATAAACACGCATATATATATATAAATATATATGTATATATATATATATATATATATATATATATATATATATATATATATATATACATACACATACACACGCACATGGAGACATGTACCTAAGTTTACATACACAAGCGCACAAGCACACAAACAAGCACACATATAACAGGTATCAACACAAACACACACACACACACACACATATATATATATATATACACAAATATATAACTATAAGTACAGATACATTCATATATACACACAAACACACACACAGACATATTCAACAATACATATATATATACACCCCCACATACATACACATAAACATATGCATACATACAGAAGTACACGCGACTACAAATATATACATGCACATACATACACACACATATATTTTTTCTATAAAATCATATACATATATATATATACACCAATCAGTAAAAACACACACACGTGCAGACACAAATAACACAACACACGTACACCAACACATTACCACATTGACAGGACGACCATCAGGTAATAAAAGTAATAACCTACTAAACATACAGTAACATAGCCTTATTGTCGAAATTATTACTACTCCTATAGTAAGTTAAATTTATAACTGTGTTTACAGTTAACAGTGAGTTCATTCATATATATATATATATATATATATATATATATATATATATATATATATATATATATATATATATATTCAACTGCAATGTCAATCGTTATCTTTTCCCTTTTTAATTATTGTTCTTTTATTATTCTGTCTCCTTAATAATGTTTTTCTTTTTCTCATATGTTTTCTCTTTCAGTGCCCCTTTGCATCTTAGTGATTTTATTGCCTTTCTTGAAATAAAAAAACTATGAAAAATTTATTAAAATATAATTTAATAAATGTATTTCATAAATGTATTACACATACATATATATATATATATATATATATATATGTATATATATATATATTTATATATATATATATATACATATATATACATACATATTACAAAGAATTAATCATAATCTTTGTAATGTAAAATATATGCTGCCTATTTTATTATATATATATATATATATATATATATATATATACATATATATATATATACATATATATATATATATACATATATATATATATATATACATATATATATATATATATATATACATATATATATATATATATATATATATACATATATATATATATATATATATATATATATATATATATATATATATATATATATATATATATATATATATCCCATAAACGTAATAAATTCGATAGATATTTAATGAATATTATTGATTGGATGTTTTTTCAGACATACACAAACACAAAGATGCATGTACATTATTTACACTATTCAGATTATTGTCCTCATCTTTGTCGTTGTATTTATTACATGAATATAGCGACAAAGATGAGGACAATAGTCCGAATAATGTAAGTAGTGTACATAATGCCTCATCTCAGAAATATAGACAGATACATACATGCATATATACTTACATATCTATCTATATAGGCATATATATATATATATATATATATATATATATATATATATATATATATATATATATAGGCATATATATAGGCATATATATATATATATAGGCATATATATATATATATATATATATATATATATATGTGTGTGTGTGTGTGTGTGTGTGTGTGTGTAAAGTGTGTGCAAATTAATCGAGGAAAAATAATAAGCAAAAACGAAGGTTTTTAATAGATGAAAGATATACATTTACAAAAAATATATTTTCAACTTGGAAAAACAGGAAACGGTTATTCAGTGAAAACGCCTTCAGCTCCAAAGATGGCCACGGAGATACCTGGGAGGCGACTGCCTGCTCCGACTACGTGGTGCTCTTTCATGTTAGCCGTCACGCGCACGATTATAATCTTTAACGAATCCTCGCCATCGTAGTGTTTTTGGCTAGTTTCACGTAATCGTCCAGGGGATTCAAACCAGGCTATATAGGAGGCCAGATTTTGCGGGTGACAGGACCGTTAAATTTCGCAGCCAGCCACTACAAAATTCGACATCAAACAACCGAAAAGCGTTTGACATATCGTAAAACCAACCAGCCAAGAAAATCTAAGGTGTAGTGATTTCGATCGACACTTGGTGCCTCATGCAAAATACGAAGTCAAATAAGAAAACAAGGGAGGATCTATATCTATAATTCTCAAAATGCGTGTGTTTATATTTGTGTGTGTTTATCTGTGTGTGTCTGTGATCGGATGTTGTTTATGCATTTTCCACAGTTTACATCCGATTTTGATGATACTTTTGTTTGATAGATGATTCTTCAGTTTCACTTTTCTGTCCAAATTGTTGGCGACAATGGCTCGCCACTACTGGCCATTATAACTATCAGTAACGTTTTACTATTTACTATCTGTTTTTGGATATATACCTTTCATAAAAACTTTAATAAAAATAGTTTAAATTATTACAATAATATTATTTATTATTAAAGAGTTCCTTTTCCACGCTTCAAATTGTTACGCCCTCCATTTGAGGATATGCCTCAGTTGCACCCAAATGTTGTTACTAATATCGATTTTCGGGCGGGCTGACTTTAAACTTAAACTGCTCCAATTGAACGGCAAAAATTCCCAGTAATGAAAGACCCGTTCAAAGACGGGTTATACTGCTAGTATGTTATAAAACAAACCAACCAAACATTTCTACTGAGTCGTGATTTCGACCCTCACCGAGTGCACCATGCAAAATTCAGTTTCTTATAACCTAGCAAGAGTTGAAATGTCGTTAAATAATAACACGTAACAGTTTCTGCTGAGTATAGTGAATTTGATCCTCACTGAGTGCCTCATACAAAATTCGACGTTAAAAGGGTAAATTCGACGTTAAAAAGGTAAATAAGATTGAAATGTCGTAAAATCAACCGAGGAACCATTACTTCGGAGAAAATTTGATTCTCGTGGGTTCGCCATAAAAACATCCGACATCAAATAACCTAACAAAGGTTTACATTTAAAAATCAACCAAACAGTTATTTCAACGGAGTTTTGAATCCAAAACTCACTAGGTGCCTTACAATATTCGATATCTAATAACCCATCAAATGTTTGACATATCGTTAAATTAATCAGCCAACAATGTCTACTGAATAGTGAGTTCGATCTTCACTAGACGCTCCATACAGAATTTTATGATGTCAACGAACACTCGTTTGACACTTTTGTGATGTCAACGAATACTCGTTATCACTTTCGAAATGCTTGTTGTAATAGAGACTTTGTAATCGCAGATACAACTAGATTAACGCTGTTGAACAATACTGGTGTCAGACGCCTTCGAATAACACTCGCACAATAGTACTTGCTCGATAATACACGCTCGAACAGTAATCCGTATAGTTATCCGAATAGAGAAATTGTATAGTGAATAGAGTAGAAAATAACGGTCTGTATAGTATAGAGGATAGAATAGAAATGGTGGTCCGAATATTGATGGAGGATAGTATAGAAGTGAAGATTCGAATATTAATAGAGGATAGACTAGAAATGTTGATCGTTAGTCGTCACGATACTTTCTACTTATGCGTTTCCTCTATAGTCACGTGGTCTATTTAATTCAATAATGGGATCGCCTGTGTTTGCTCACCGGTGATCTATGTTCAAACTCAAGTGTCGGCAGCGGTACTTCATTCCTTTATAACACAGAGTACTTTATCAAATGACCAATCAAATGTTAACATGCCGTAAAAAATTTTCAACTAATCATTACTACTGAGTAGTGAGTTCAGTTCTCACTGAGTGCCTCAGACAAAATATCACATCAAACGATCAAACAAGTACTGATATATCTTAAAATACAAAAAAACTACCATGCCTACTGAGTAATGAATTCGATCCTCTTTGGGTACTCCATACAAAATTTCTCAACAGATAACTGAAGGGCTGAAATGTCGTAAAAATCAACTAATCACTTCGACTGAATAGTGAATTAAGTCCTCGCTGGGTGCTCCGTACAATATACGACATCAAATAACACAACATATGTAGACATGTCGTAAAATTCAATCAACCAAAAATTTCTATTGAGAAGGGAGTTCGATTCTCACTGAGTTCTTCATATAAAATACGCTATCAAAAAACGTGTTCACATCTCGTAAAGCTCTTTCAACCAACGATTTCTACTGAGTAATGAATTCGATAACCCAACAATTATTGACATCTCGTTAAAATCAATCATTTCTACTGAGTAGTGAATTCGATCTTCACTGGGTGCCCCATATAAAATACCCACATCAAATAACACAACAATTATTGACATCTCGTTAAAATCAACCATTTTACTGCTGAGTAGTGAATTCGATCCTCACTGAGTGCCTTAAACAATATATGGCATCAAATAACCCATTATTGGTTGACCTGTCATAAAATCTACCAACCAAACAAGCTTTGCAACCATTGCTAAACGGTGTGCCTCCCTTTCTTCAAGATTCGTCTAGTTTGGCACTAACACGTTGTAGAAAGACTGAAAATCGAAACCATCACCTTGGCCAGTGTTTCTTCGTATTGCCATTACTTTACGGTAGGCGCTTAATACAGAGACACATGTAGATTCAATATAATAGCTGTGTGTCAGGGAAGAAAAGATCATGAATAAGCCATTTTTTCTAAAATAAAAGAAATACTATATAATTATTTTCCCCCATGTGCGTGACAAGGTGAATCTAGAAAATGATGGTAACTTTTTTATGGCGCCGATTTTTATTTATCTTTTCTATGCAGAATCGTTCGGTGAGATGTGACATTGTATATTGTAAGCGGTTAGACAATGAATCGAACGGTATTCTTCCGTTGAAAATGCTTTCCCTTTAAGCGTACCTTAAATGTCATGCCACCTTTAGCATGTCTTTACTCTCTTCTTTTCGGTGTATACTGTACTTTCTCTCATACACATACACACTCTATGTATCACTCCCTTTCTCGACCTCTCTATCCCTCTCTTGTTATCTATCTATCTATCTATCTCATTTTCATTTTCTATATTACTCTCTCGTTTTTTCTATCTCTTTTACTTTTTCTTTTTTGTCTTTTTTCTCTTTGTTTCTTTTTTCTCTCTTGTATGTTCTATACATCGCTCTCATTTTTTCTCAACATTTTTTCTTTTTCTCTTTCTCATTATCTATTTCGTTATCTCTATCATTTATCTCTCTCTCTCTTGTTCACTATCTATCTATCTATCTATCTATCTATCTCATTTTTCTACATTATTCTCTCATTTTTCTCCCTCTCTTACTTTTTCTATATATTCTCTCAGTTTTTCTTTCTTTCTTTCTCTCTCTCTCTTTCTATCTCTTCTATTTTCTATATATCGTTTTTACTTTCTCTCTACTTTTTTTCTTTTTATATTTCTATTTTCATTATCTATTTATTTCTGGCAATCATTCTCTCTCTCTACCATTTTTCCTTTTCTCTCTTTTCCTCTCACTTTCTCCCTTTAGCTCATTTTCTGTTTATATATATATATATATATATATATATATATATATATATATATATATATATATATATATATATTCTTCCTCCCACGCTCCAATTTCCCTTTTCTATGTATATCTCTCATCTCTATCATTTTCTTTAATTGTGTATCTTTCTGTCATCATCTCTCCCGTTGCTACTCACTCTCATATATCTCTTTCATTTTCTCTCTGTCACTTTTATTTTTTTGTCTCATCTATCTATCTATCTCTTTCTCTCTCTCTCTCTTTCTCTCTCTGTCTCTCTCTCTCTCTCTCTCTCTTACGTAAGTCTGTCCACGTCCACATCGATAAAAATCATCAATACTTCATGACTATAACATATAAAAGAGGCAGCTCGACGTGGTGTAATGGCTAGCAAGCTTGTCTCGCTAGAACACTTATGACTGAGCAGTGAGTTCGTTCCTTTATTTCCATACATTTGGCTTTGTGTCACATCTAAATTACGCTTAAAAAATAAGTATAAAATACAAAAGTAGCAACCGGCATTTAAACCGCACTAGGAATATTATTTGGGGTAAACATTTTGGGGGTAAACATTAACCTAAGGTCACGACTAATTTTCCTGAATACAGTAGTCTCGTCAGATTTAAACCGAGGCCGGCGCGTTTTACCCCGAACCCCCGACCGTTTTGGCCTCTGCTATTTTTTCCGTACTATTTTATGGCCAACCACCATTTTTTTTTTAAACCAACGTTACATTGTCAGTCATACTAATAGTAGAGATTTACTTGACCCCCCCACCCCCCCACACACACACACTGAATCAGGTTGTGACACAAGGTCAGTTTTTAACGTGGGGACCCCCGTGTTTTCACTTGGGCCGCTGGTCCAAGCTGGTCTTAGCTGGCCATAGCTTGTCTAAGCTGTTCAGAGCCGGTCTAAGCTAGTCATAGCTGGTCTTGGTTTCTCATAGCTGGTCCAAACTGGTCAGAGCCAGTTCAAGCCAGTCGTAGCCGTGATACCACCAGCACATGGACGGATCTCTGTGCCAAGTAATAGTATACATCGTGTATCTGCATGGCCGGTACGGTGCGTACTAGGCAGAACTCCCCAACGAAGTTGGAGCCCCAAAAGGTCTAGTCTCCGTGGCGGTTTTTGCTTTTTATACTTTTTACTTTTTACTATAATAATCGACCGGGCCGGTGCTTAATACATGCCGACTGCCGTGGGCAGAAATGATAATTATTTTTTAAATTGTAATTTTCTTTCTGAACAGTTCTTTAAATCAATTAAGAGGGTAATAGATCTCGGTAAAATATTTTTATTCCGCGATCATCCACAAAAGATTCAAGGTGCTGACAATTGATTCAACGTGCTGACAATTGTATGCCTTCTGCAGTTTACAGTGTGAGTTTGCGAGGTTGATGGACGTGATTCATCATTACCAGATGCCCGTCTGGTTAGTTTTGAAGCGTTATCAGAGGTAGGACCCGAAGAGGCAGGGTCTGGACCTATATCAACAGGTATACCATACAGCATGGTTCCCTGAGGAATAGGAACCCCGGTGCACTTAACTGTAAGGTCCATGATCTTTTTAAATGGCTGATAATATGTGCGAGCGCCAAGAATACAAACAGGACGGAAAGAATCAAACAACTAAGTTCTAATGAACTACTTTCTTCCGACATGAGATGGATTATTCAGTGCTAGTTACCAATCTGTTATTTATACACACGCCCTTTTTTTATACAATCCCGTTTGTGTTGTGTTGGAATCTTTGTCAAATTCTTTTTCAGCGGAGATGCGTCGGTGATTAATCTTTATGGAAATGTAAAAATTTGCGACTTCAATTTCTTTTTTCGAGTAAAATTTAGTTGCGATAATAGTGTTGATTTTTACAAAAATAATAGCATTTTCTTAGATTTTGTAAATAAAAAACCTATGCCTTGTAAAAGTAAATAATGAACATGTACTGAAAATTTCATTTAAATTATATAATTCCCCGAATTTTGGTAATTTAAAAACGAGCTACCCTCCCCACCGACAATTTTCGTTAGAGGATTTCTGTTTGGGAAAATTCGAAATCGACATGTAATGGAGAGGGGGGCGTATCAAAGATTTTGGCGGGGCGAGACCCTAGCGCCGACCCTGATCTAAACCCTTGTATGGATTTCTTGCAGAGTGTGCAAATGTCACAACCGTCAGCTATATACAACCATTTTCTCAGTTCAGTGATTAAAAACGGCTCCAATCAAATAATGAAACCTGTGGGTTTTGAAAAGAAGTCATTCATCGCATCTCGTAGTCTGGCGCTACAGAATCGCACAAGAAAGATCAGTAACAAATAAAATGAACCGCATCACTTGAAGACCTCAAACAGTAACAATAACTAAAATGAATAACACGTGTAATTCGAAAAGAAACGAAATAGCTTAGTTAAAAGTTTTCTTATAAGGAAAAGGCTAATTTCCCCATTACCGTAAGCAGACGTACTGTAAATACATAAGAAACGGACAAGCTGTAAAAGTTTAATCCATAGATATTGTCGAAAAAAATATAACCTTCGACGCAAAACAATGGGGGGGGAACCCCGAAAGGGAGCAGCAACAGCCTGATAAGGGTTGCAAAAGGAGTCCTCCTATTGCGACCCGCTCCAACTAGGTCTAGTAACAGTGTAAAGAAAAAAAGTAATATTTTTTTAGCACGACAATTAACTAGTCACGCGTCGGCCGGAAGAAACCGTAAAAAGAGTACGGAGGAAACCTGACCTATTTGGTATAAGTCAGAGATCCTACCCCTAGGCTATTGTCGCACGGCAAAGAGAAAGGGAAATTTTAACGTTTTCTATGCGAAACACGCCAGTGACCCCGAGAGCTCAATTCAGTTGAAGAGCGATGCGTTAATAGCAATAGGAACCACTGTTTTTAAAAAAAATTACCCTTTTGTCAAGGGCGCTCAACCGGATTTCACGGCATTATATATATTGTAATCCACAGACAAACAGTTTCGCTGCATCACAGTTCTTCATTCGGGCTAGACGTTCGATTGCTTCAAACCGGGATTGAAACTCGACCGATTTGTCATCAGTCAGAGAACCTTCCCCAATTGATTGTTTTAACCATGCTTAATTGAATAATCGGGATATATTAAGTCTATTTACTTTTAGTCTTCTTTGATGAGTTTAATGCCAACACTAAGAATTGATCCGTGAATTTGTGAGTATTACAATAAAAATAAATCGACATAATATTCAATCAAACATGCTTAAATGAAGATATGCTAAATACACACAAACGTACATGTCTATATAAGTGTCAGGCAAATATTTTGAGCCTGATTATGATTCCGTTGAAAGTGAGTCAATACTAATATTTTATTTGATTACTTTATTAGAATATATAATGTCGTCTACCGAACTGGCTTTCCAAAAATCAGAAACTCCAGTGCCTAAACTACCAATTTCAAACAACTTAAAGAAGCTTGACAAATGGTGTGACAAATGTGTTGAATCCCAGCTGAATAATGAATGGGCGTTTCGTAGCTTAATAGTAGGACCGCGAACCTCCTCGTATGAAGGTATCCGGTGGATGTCTTGCAATATATCGCCAGCGTAAAAAGAAGGAACCTCTTTAATTTTATCTCCTGACTTTTAAGCATATTACTGTTGATCCGGTATAAATTCTTCGGCGTATGTTGGAACAGAAAACTAATCCATATGCACTTGCATAACGCAGAAATAAAAATAAAGTAAATCTTATTGATTACACTTTTGAGAGGCAGTTTCCCTATCATGAAACGTTAGCCCTACCGTTAATGTCACGAACTTCAGAAAACAGAATATTCTTTGTAAAAGAAAATATGGTCCTCTTTCTCTGCAATTCTATTCTTGTTGTTCAGTTTTAGAACAAGTGCATGCCTCTATTTCTGGCTGCGAAAAAGACAACGTGAAATACCTAAGATTATGCA
>OZ038492.1:35208617-35241117 GCA_964036315.1 Acanthosepion esculentum | reverse complement strand
ATAGAAAGGTCAGTAGGAAAAAGAGCACCATGACACTTTTCACTCTGCCAGAAATTTAGAAGCGGCATACTGTACTGCTGAGCATTCGCGCCAGAATCTCTAATACGAACATTTCAAACTGTTTGGCTGCCAATCTGAAGACATTACAGAGGATCCGGAAAAAGTTGGGTGAGTCTAATGGGGATTATGAAGGTGTTTAGCGTGATCACTAGGGATGGCGACGTTAGCCGCCATTCATCTTCCCACAGGGGCTCGGACTCAACACAGAGGCCTACATCAAGAGCCTTGAGGAGGCAGTGCTGCCCGGGGTCAAGAGGATAGCAGCTGGAAGACCCTATGTCTGGCATCTCCATGACATGCAAGCAAGAAAAACTCGTCATGGCTGTCAGACAATATGTGTGACCATATCACTAATATCACTAATATATAAATATGGCCTGCTAACTATCCAGATTGCCACCCCTTGATTATTATATGCGTAGCAAAGTTGAGAGGGAAACCAAAATAACTCCTTGTGACACCAAACATGAATTGAAGGCAACGATTATGTCAGCATTCGCCAAAGAGACCGTCCAGAAAAGTTGCAGGAGATTCCGAAGTCGCCTGGAGGCCGTGCCTGAAGCCAATGGCGACTTTATTGAATAAATTTACTCTTTAATATTTCAAGATATTTTTATGTGATTTTGGTAAACATATCTGTTAAAATGAGATGTCAGTGTTATTTTCATTTTTGCGTAATTTACACGACATCTTATCCATCACACCTTAAATATATATATATATATATATATATATATATATATATATATATATATATATATATATATATGGGTATAAAATGACAATTGGAAAAATCTTAGATTTTGCCGACGCGTTTCGTCTTCCGAATTTTCAAGGCAAAAATGAAATCAAAATATCTCTGTTGTTATAGTTACATTAAAAATCCAAATTTAAAAAGATAGACGCTCCTATCCAAGCCTTTTTTTCTGGTTAATGTGAATTACATTTATAGTAAGAGATTTTTTTATTGCATGTCGAAAATAATGTTAAATTCCCAGATCAATTCTGTGGACAAGACAGATTGGTATAACTATATATATATATATATATATATATATATATATATATATATATATATATATATATATATATATATATATATATATATATATATATATATATATATATTAGCCGTAACCTTATAAGTAAGGAATCATTCAGCATTCATTGACCGAAGAGCCGGTACAGCTGTCAGCTGAAATTTCTACAATATTTATATTAGAATAATCTTCAGCCAAACTGGGTTCTGAAGTCCAGTAGCTCTTTCCTGTATTAATGGTGGTTTATTTCCTAACTTTTTGTTTAAAGGGGTGTGGAATGTTAGCATTTTGATTATATCATTATTTACTCTTCGAATTAAATGTGCTATCGATTCTAGTTGATTGTGTTGTTGAAGGCCCTCAAGTGACGTGGCTTCAGTTATTTGGTACAGTTATTTATTTGTGATTCTGTAGCACCAGTAAATAATGATCGAAGAAGGATGTTCTTCCTCAAGACCCACAGGCTTCAGTCACTCAAATTATAGTTACACATATTTATATAGTGCTTTATACATATATTTTGTTTATTGCTTAACATTTCAAACCCTACATTTAGCATTGTTCGAAGGTTATCTATAAATCTTTTTACTCGTCCCAACCCACTTCGTAAAACTTTTTTTAATCAGTACAGTTCAATAGAGATATATTATTTTCAGTTTGCCTATCCAAGAATTAGAAACATATTCTCCGGGATGAAGAGGACAATCTGGTTCTGGACAGGGAAAATTAGAGTAAAAATCAGATAAACCATTCCAGTTGATTTAAATCTAAAGCATTCCTTTTGTAACAGAATTCATTCATTTTTACTGAAGAAATTAGCATTGAATTCTTGTCAAAGATACTTTTTTTTGCAAGTTAAATTTGCTCAATGCATACTGGGAGGGGGAAGTATAATGAAAACCCAAGTCAATGAACAGACAATCATTCAGTTTCTTTCAAAAGAAACAAATATTCTATATTAGTTAATTTGGTTATTACATTTCAAGTCATTTGTTATTACAATACTTAGTCCCCACTGCGGGCCATTTAAAAATAGTTCGCGCAGCTGATTGGTTGTACAAACAGCCAATCGGATGTGCGGAATACGTGGTCTTTCTTCGTAGAATTCTTTAAAAAGGCCAGAGTAACTGTTAGCGTTTTAAAAGTGAGGGGGAATCAGGGTTAGATCTCCCCTGATTGGGTCGATTTGGTGATGGGGAGTATGATGTTGAAAGACCCGAAACTCCCTGATGAACCAAGTCTAAACATCACTGACGACCCCCTCGGGCGCCTACTTAAAAGCGTATTTTTGAATTACAGATAAAGTGATGCACAAATTTACTCACATTTTACGCACCTATCAGTATTTTTATTCAAAAGATTTTGTCTTGGTTCAGTGTAATACCAGTAAACTAATAATGACAACAGTCATCCAGTAGTTTCTAGACAATCAAGGCTATCTGTCATGATATTGTCTAAAACTACTACTAAAATAAATATTGTTATAACTATGGCATAAAAAAAGATTCCTAGAAAAAAATGTTCTAAGGATAATAAAATCAGTCATTTTTCTGTTAATACTAATGCCTTACTCAGATGCATAATTCATTTGTAGAATATGAATTTGCATACTTGACGCCCACACTCATTTGTGACAGAGACACTCTCCAAGACACTTAAAAATCTCTTATTCAAATGCACTATATTTTTAAAATATTTTCAATAATGGTCACCCTGTACATAGCATCACCCGAGGTAGAGCTTTACAGAGAAAGAAGCACGGTTTATGGGGATATGTGGGAAGATAACGGTTAACGCTATATTTAAACAAGTTAAGATTGTAGTGATCAGGGAATACATCCTCCTGGAAGTGATTTCCACAAAGCATCGGTTCGTGGAAGGAAGCTGTTCGGGTGGAGCTTGCATCTCACCAGAGGAACACGAAGGTGATTCGCATAAATGTGCGTGGCAGGTCAATTCTATTATCAGAGACGCATTGCTTGGACAGAAATACATTTTAGAGCATAATAGCCCGGAGAGTTAACATCATTTACATGTATTATTGTTTTTACGATGATGTTTACTCTGTACAAGCTCCAATAGCCACTCGGGGTAGAAGGTTACAGAATAATAGGCGTAGTTTATGCGGATGTGTAGGGAAGATAACGGTTATCCCTAGACTGGAAGAGGCCATGATTTTAAAGATTGGGGAAACATACACCTAGGAGTGGGTTCCACAAAGCATAGGATCGTGAAAGGAAGCTGTTCAGGTGGAACTTACATGTCACCACTAGAATATGAAGGAAATGAATGAATGTACTTCGCTTCAATGTGCGTGGGAATGGCGGATTTTAGTTTTTAAACATTAGGACTGGTGGAAATAAATGTAGTTCATCACAATTGTTCGTTTTGGTAGTACATTAAATAAAGGGTTCAATTTAGAATTCCCTGTAGGCTACCCAGATCAGTATACACCGGAGGAAGGTCAGAGAGCAGAACGGCGGAAATGTGAAAACAACAACAAAAATTATGTTCAAATATCAATAGTGTAACTAAATCGCTGCCATATAGGAGAACTGATATCCCGGTTTACGGTGGAGGCACGATGGAGTAATGGATAACGGCTTGGATTTGGGAATCGGAGAGACGAGTTCGAATTTCAGTCGAATCCATTGCATTCATTTACGTGCTAATACCCTTTGGAAGTGTATGGATCCTCTTCGTTAGTATCGTAGGACTACTTTACGTAGTATCGTATTACTACTTTAATTAACACTCAGTATCATAGCACCCCGTCACTAATTAATTAAGACTTAGTATCGTCAATATATTACTACTTTAATTAACACTCAGTTAGTATCGTAGAGCACCGTCAAGACAATACTAATTAATTAACACTCAGTATCGTCAAGACTTTAATTAACACTCAGTATCGCCAAGACTTTAATTAACACTCAGTATCGTCAAGACTTTAATTAATACTCAGTATCGCCAAGACTTTAATTAACACTCAGTATCGTCAAGACTTTAATTAACACTCAGTATCGCCAAGACTTTAATTAACACTCAGTATCGTCAAGACTTTAATTAACACTCAGTATCGTAGACATTACTAGTGGAGGGTTTGTAACATCCCATTTAAAATATTATAGATTACTTATTTAGTTCTAAATTTTCTAGTTACATATTCTCTTACATGTTACTTCGAGTTTTTAAATGATATTTTTTACAATGAAGATCAGCATGTACAAGGCTCGGGAGCCATTCGAGGTAGAGGATTACTGAATAAGAGGCACAATTCATGCGGATATGTGGGGAAATGACGGTTAACCCTAAACTTGAACATGTTAAAACAGTAATGGTCGGGAAAACAACTACTTGGGAGTCGGCTCCACAAATCAGCGGTTCGCAGGGAGAAGCTGCCCGAGTGGAACTTACATCGCACCAACAGAATACGAAGGACATGAGGTTGGGTCGCTACATACACTGTGCGTGGCAAGGCGGGGTTAGAACTGGTGAAACTAAGCCAACACGTTCCATGGAAATAGCAATTGAGAAGCGAGAGGCTCGGGATGTTTCGTCTGTGCGAATAGTGTTGTAAAGCGGGAAATAGTTCGTTACCTACAAGGTTGCACAAACACTTTTGGACTCTAAAGAGACTGGAATGTGAAGACTGTGCATTCCCCTTTATGGCAGAAATACTCCATTTCTGCTTGTTCTCTTTAGGCTTCTTTGTTATGTCAACAAGATTCCAGCACCCCGCAAATAGTCATATTTTTAATTATTGTATTCATATTTCTCTTATTAACCATTTTTTAATTAAATGCAAGTCCTCTCAGAAAGCTTCTCTCGTTTATACTCTGCTTGTCAATCCGTAATTATTGTATGCCCTCGGCTCTCCGTACCCGAGTAAACACATTCGAGCGCATGTCTAATAATCTGCATTCTGAACTTTGGTGAGTCATTTATAGTCTCAGTAATTAAAGGCAACATTAGACAATGTTATCTTCTTTGTCTTTTGAAGGATGTCTTCCGATATCTTATGTTTGCCCACATATTGTCGTCTTAAAATTACATCCTGCAAAAAGGCCTCTGATCGGGAGATTGGAGATTTTGAGGAGCGAGGAACCACCTCTTGATTGTCTTGTTCTTAGCTCTACCTTAACCCAGGATGGTAGCACCTGTTAAGGTCCCAGCTATGGATAAATAGTGAACCCCCAAACAAAAAATCAGAATTACATTTTTATAGTAAAGTAACCAACAATACATTTTATAGTAAAATGACCAGTAATACATATTTATAATAAATTACCAACAATGCGGTTTTTTTATAAAAGTACTAACAATAGATTTTTGTAGTGAAATTACCGGCAATGCATTTTTTGATCTAAAAACTATATTTAAAATACATACCTTTTAACCTGAAAGTATAAAATGACGTACGAAATAATTAGATTTTGTCACTAAATAACGCATAGATGTTTATATGCCGCTTAGAAATATCAATCACTATCCATATTGTGATTTATGTCAACGTTTCAGCCACTGATTGTATTTTATAAATTGCATTTTTGTACATTCTTGTAGCTGTTATCTTCGTATCTAAAACTTTTATCTTTTGAGAATTTTGAGAGTTCATGAAATCGGTTATATCAGGAAAGAAAATTACTTTGTTTCGATATGTAAGAAGTCATTTCATGTCAGAGATCTTTATTGAATTTTTTTCTTTTTTCTTTTTTTTTTTCATTCAGTCTAAGCAATTTATTTTCCTTATTCAATATCTGCAGCAAGAAGTCACCCTAATTTAGAATTTCGTGTCTCCATCTTCGGCTTTCCTTCTTTTTATTTCGTCACTTTTAGGCTCTTCTTAAACTACTGACTTGCCTGATTATCATACGCCGGTTAGCGCTTTTGTTCTCGCATACGATTTTTCATTTTCTGAAACATTTCTTTTTTAACTTTCTATTTTTTTTTTCCTTTGATAATTCGGGGTTGATGATGTGAAAACTGGGACAGGAAAATCACGCAAAAGCAAATATAAGCGTGACTTGCTGGTTTCATATTCGTCTACAAGAGACATACATAGTAATGTTAATCTTGACTTTGCACTCGACTTGGCGAAGAAGGCGGGAACTCGAACTCATTTCCTTATTTCAATTACTAAGTATGTTGCAGGGTTTCATGCCCTATACATACTACCCGTGCATTGGTTGTGCGCGTGACGTTATACTTATCGGCGATGAGGCGGGACGGCATGCCGGTTTCAAATTCCGACCAAGTTCGATGCATTCACTTTATGCACGGTTAGCCTTGAGAAAATGTTTGAATCTAATTATTGTCTCTTATCAGTCTAGGTGAAGGGTTACTCTTGAATTCAAAAGCGGTTGGCGTTAGTGTCGGCAACTCAACCCTGTAAAAGGCCTACAGGATACGAAAACCACAGCGAAGACACTAGCGTGGTGACGCTAATGTTTTGAGAGTGGGAAGTAATTACCACTCTCTCCTTCTCTCTCTCTCCCTCTCTCTCTCTCTCTATCTATCTATTTATCTATCTATCTATCTATCTATCTATAACCCTTTATATTAATTGTAGTATTTACTACTGGTTGTTTTAACAGCTTATCAACCCTTTGTAGTGAAATTACCAGCAATGCATTTTTTTTATCTAAAAACTATATTTAAAATACATACCTTTTAACGTGAAAGTATAAAATTATGTACAAAATAATTAGATTTTGTCACTAAATAACGCATAGAGGTTTATATGCCGCTAAGAAAAATCACCCACTATCCATATTGTGTTTTATATAAACGTTTCAGCCACTAAGGGTATTTTATAAATTGCTTTTTTGTACATTCTTGTAGCTGTTATCTTCGTATCTAAAACTTTTATCTTTTGAGAATTTTGAGAGTTCATGAAATCGGTTATATCAGGAAAGAAAATCACTTTGTTTCGATATGTAAGAAGTCATTTCATGTCAGAGATCTTTATTGAATTTTTTCTTTTTTTTTCATTCAATCTAAGCAATTTATTTCCTCTCTCTCTCACCCTCTCTGTCTATCTCTCTATCTATCTATCTCTCATATAACCCTATATATTAATTGTAGTATTTACTATTAATTTTTTAACAGCTTATCAACCTTTTGTGATTTACTTAAAGCCGAAGCTTTTTTGGTATTGTAAAAATAATTCTTTCGTTTTTTCCAAGTGAATACGGCATTGGCAATTTTTGAAAATAACAATGAATATCCCAGAGAGAAATCCAACTATTTAACCCATAGCTGAAGAGGAAGATGTTTCGATAAATATCCGTGCGGTTCAGCATGATATCAGAGAAAAGTATGATAGTTAAACAATATAAACTATATAGTGATTTAATAAGCGAAGTTTAGATGTGACACAAGGCCGAAAGTACAGATCACCTAGTGAGAATCGAACTCACTTTTCAGTAGTAGTTGATATGGCGAGAATAGCTTGCTAACAATTACACCACACAATATAACGAGATGAAAAATAACGATAAATATTAAAACTGATGAAAAAATTAATTAGAAAAAGTCCTCATTTAGATACATCGTGTATCAAAATTTGAACACATATTTAACATCCGTGTATCGTTAATGTTTCGATGTAAAATCGGCGTTTGTTTTATTTCTACTCATAGTTTTTCTGCAATTTTACATATATAATAAATTTCATCAATAAAACCGTTGTAATTTACTTACTCACTAATTTTTGTTATATCTACCTATCATATTTTCATATATCATATTTACTATGCGTACCTTAGTCCGATAACAATAAAAAATGGACAGAAATCAAAGCCGGAAGATGGTGTTTTCTGGTTAACCCGCTTTGAAAATCAGCATTGTAGACTGTACCTGGGTTAGATCACAGACTGCTGTCACCAGTATGAAATAGGAGCTACTTAAACGATTTCTTATTGATGCATAGAGATTTGAAACAAGTTGAAGTAGCTGACTAGATAGATAGATAGATAGATAGATAGATAGATAGATAGATAGATAGATAGATAGATAGATAGATAGATAGATAGATATGTACGGAATAAGATAGAAATGAGAAGAATCAGATAGATAGATAGATAGATAGATAGATAGATAGATAGATAGATAGATAGATAGATAGATAGATAGATAGAAACAGAATGAGTCATACATGAACAGAATCAGATAGATAATGAACAAACATTGATAGATAGGAATATACTGAAAGAAGGGTCAGATAAATGCTGTTCTAATTCTATACAAGGTCCAAAGCAAATATCAATTTCCTGCAGCCAAATCAGAGTTACGGATCATCGGTAAAGTCGAGCATGCGCAAATCGGTCATGATGTTTATCCAGATGTTTGTTCAACTTGATTCAAGGGCCTAGCTACTTCAGCCGTTAATGACATCAGATGGCGGCTATCATTTATCGAGTCAATTCAGCCATAGCACCCTTGATCTTCCATAATATCAGAGTTCCCGGCCTCTAACCTTTAATCGATTTGGTGAAGAATACTGGTCAGCTGTGGAAAGAGAGACTTAGGTTTGTTGTTTGTTCCGAATCGGCAGGCTATGATGGCTGGCAACTGTCGTCATTGTACGCCGATACAAGATGGCGGAAACGGAATAGAAGAAAAGGAAGCATTTAGCTTTCGGTGCATTGAACAGTGGGGAAGCAGCATGACATGAAGACCGTCATAAGATAAACAATAAGGAAGGTGATGGATGACTTATTGCGTTTTGTTTTCGGTAATTGAAGAAATAGAGAGAGATTTATACAGCGCAAACTATCGCAGAATTTACAAACATCCAAATATACTGAGTAGCAAGTCTGTTTTGCATCAATGTTGGCACGAATGCAAACCATTTCAATCGCTATAGTGGTAAGTAAAAAAAGTCAAGTACCTAACTCTTCAGGTACGTTCTTGTTCTTATATATATATATATATATATATATATATATATATATATATATATATATATATATATATATATATATATATATATATATATATATATATATATATATTCGTATAAGTGTTTTCTTTCCTGAAAATAGTGTTTAGCTATTGTCCAAATGGCCTGCATATCCGAATGCTTTCAGCTCTTCTTCCAAGCTATTACAAAGGATGATTTTTTTTTATCTGAATTTATGGATTTTTTTGTATGTATCTAGTGGAATGCTTTTTTTTTCTTTTTCATTATTGGGTGCTTACAGAAATTTTAGCTTTTTCTTACATTTTCTTTTGAGGATAGAGTTTTTTTAGGTTTGTGTGTGTGTTGAAATGAACTTGAATTGATTTTTATGTATTTTGAAAATTTTTACACAATCGCAGCATCTTGTTTAAAGAAGTATTGCTGCCAAAATTATTTATATTTATATATATATTTTATATATATATATATTTATATGTATATATATATATATATCGGGTGTAAGAGTAAAATTATTAGATTAAGCTTTGAACGGTTGCATCTTAGAAACGATTAAAGATATCTTACTGGAATACTCCTAGGTTTTTCTGACACTACTGAACTCTACTTTGAAAAATAACAATGTATCTAGTTGAAATGATAACCTATTTTGACCTCCTGATCCAGTTTTCCTCTCTACTGTACCACCCTTTTTAAATTTGTTCACAGTTCTCTTGATGGTTCTTGAATGAACTTTTATTATGGAAGCCAGATTAGAATGTTGGCACAATTACTGAAAGACTTAAGATGTTTTTCTCTCACCATTGCTCAACGTGCCCTCTTTCTAACTGTATTACACAAAGGGTTTTTCAGTGATTCTTACAATAAATGGGATCAACATGGCTAAATGCTTTATCTGAAAACCTGTAAGAAAATTTCAGATATTAAGCATTTTGCGAAAAGTTATCCCATGATGTTACACAATTTGGACAATTTTACTATGTATATATATATATATAAAACCTTTAGAAAGAATCTGAGTTTCATGCATGACTGAGTTACATTGGCCACCCTTTCGGTAACACCTGCACTATATGTGCGATATGTTGTAATTTTATTGCCACATATATATATATATATATATATATATATATATATATATATATGTCATTAGCAGACAGTTTCCACAGTGCGACAAGACATCCTAATGCCTCAAGCCAGGATCGAAACAGAACCGATTTGGTGTCACTCAGAGCTTCTACCACTGAGATATCTTCATTCGGCAGAGTGAAACATCTAAATCTAGCGTATTTCTACGAATGTAAACAAATGCCAATCAGTCGGAGTGCTCTATTCATTTTACTGAAGAGCTTTGCATTAACGCAGGTCGCCGTTGTTTATAGAATTAGCTTATCGCTCAACAGTGCTCAATTGATATATATTCTCAAGAGCTAAACATATATATATATATATATATATATATATATATATATATATATATATATATATATATATATATATACCGCTAGCTCCTTACTGCTTTATAACCCCCTACTACGAATGACACTTGAGCCATTTTCAAGGTGAATATTATTATTTAAATACTTGGATCATCATTATTATTAATATTAATTTAACATTAACTGTACAAAAAGAATGTCGTTTAATAATACGCGCCAATCATATATGCCCAAATCAGAATTAAATTTTAAAGTATGAATAACAGAATAACTGTTGCGACTTTGAGATTCAGATAGATCGCCCAGTCTAGACCAGATGATCAAATCTAATTATCATTAACAAAAACATGGCAAATAGAGGATGTCGCGTTTCTTGCTAATCATAAAGTAATGATATATGATATGATGATGGCACTTAATCACCAGATAATCTTGGTGTGAAAACTCAAATATTACTAATAATAATGAAAATGAAATTAGTAAAAAAGAGACAAATTCAGATTAAAATATAAATAGATAAAAAGATATACACGTACCGACATAGATATAAACGTAATAAGATAGATAGATATAAAGATAGACTGAGAGAAAAGTTTATATATATATATATATATATATATATATATATATATATATATTACATACAATAGGTATTAAGATTACTCCATGCTCATGATAATTTCACCATACAACTTAAGATTAATCTGGTTAATAAGAAAAATAAAATGAAATTTATTTTTTCTTATTAACCTGTTGGGTTTGAAATTTAATTTGTAAGGTGAAATGATCATAACAATGGAGTAATCCTAATTCCTACCATATGAAATATATATATATATATATATATATATATTTATATATATATATATATATATATATATACATACATATATATATATATGTCAACACTTTTCTATCTGTCTATCTATCTATCTATCTATCTATATATATATATATATATATATATATACAGACACACACATATATATATATATACATACATATATATATATTTATATATATATATATATATGTCAACACTTTTCTATGTGTCTATCTATCTATCTATCTATCTATCTATATATATATATATATATATATATAAGCCTACTGAGATAGATAGATAGATAGATAGATAGATAGATAGATAGATAGATAGATAGATAGATAGATAGATAGAATTTTTGCCTTGTAGATATTATATATTTTACCACCAAAGTAAAATGTAAGGATTGTATTGTTACATTTCTTTAAATTATAAGTGTTGTGTAGAAAAACAACCTACCTTCTCTACACTAATATTTGAACAGTAGATGTCTGAAGAGTAGAATGTCTGTTGATAGGAACAGGCTCGCAATGTGGGTCGCAAGGCGTAGCCTTGTCGGACTGAAGTACGGCATTCGTTATTATTGTATCATTAACCCATGTCCCCGATACGATTGAACCTTTATTTCACTTATATCTTGTTCCAGTATTTCTTTACAATCTTATAACCTGCAACTACAAGCTTATACGATGATTATAGCAATTAGAATTACCTCCTTAGTGAGTAATATTCTAAAAAAGACATTGGCATTCACTTACCTCTTGGTATAAACTACTACCTACAACGAACAAACCGCGTTTGAAGGTAAACTCGTTTTCATGATATGTACAAATATGAAAATAGTTAATCGTCAAATAAAAGTATTGTCTAAAACTATCAATAAACTCAAGAATTAATTGCTCTAAGTTTTCTGATACAAGGATCTTCTTACTAATTGGGAGGTCGGAATTTGTCTTAATATATAGTAAAGAAGATGTGGTTCGGAAACTCATTTAAATAGCGTCCTGGGTAAGACGATAAACCATATCCGTGTCCTGGGTAAGACGATAAACTACGTCCAACAGCAAAGCCTCTGATTAGGAGGTTTTGAGGAGAGTGGAACCACCTCTTAATTGCTGGTGTTCCCTGGTCCACCCTGATCCGGAGTGGTAGCACCTGTTAGGGTCCCAGCTATGGGTATATAGTTAACCCCCCAAACTGGAGTCGAAACACTATGCAAGTATAAAAATAGGTTTTAATACCTGAAATACTTTGTTAAAAAAAGAATTATTACCAGCAATACATTTTTGGGGGAAAAAGATATTACCAGCAATAAATGTTTGAAAAAAAAAAGATATTACTAGCAATACATCTTTGAAAAAAAAGATATTACCAACAATACATTTTTGAAGAGAAAAAATATTACCAGCAATTCATTTTTGAAGAAAAATTATTACCAACAATACATTATTACAAGCAATACGTTTTTGAGGGAAAAAATTACCAGCAATACATTTAAGAAGAAAAATATTACCAACAGTAAAAATGGTCGGCATTAAATAACCCATTGTGGTTGATATGCCGTAAAACAAACCAAAGCAAACTAATCATTTAAATAGATTAAAATTTAGAGTTTAATTAAAGGATTTTTTTTAATCACAACACTGATAGCTAATTTTTGACCCCAGGAATTCTTTCCCTTCCTGATAAGATAGTAGCACCAGGTGAAGCCCGATACAACTTGATTACTATGAGAAAAACCTCCAATAAATCAAAAATCCGCTCTCATCAGTCTTATAAAACCCAGAAATACACTCGTGCACTATCCTCTTATCAGAAAGTGCCAGAAGTCCTGGACAAAAGGTTACTCTCAAGCCTGAAAACAGAAAACACCTTATTTACACTACTTATATTCAGACTATTGTCCTCATCTTTGTTGTTGTTATCACAACGTTTCGGTCGTTGTGCCTCCCGGTCTTCCTCAGGTGTATATTGATCTGGGTAACCTACAGGAAATTCTGAACCGTTTATTTAATCTACAGAGGGAGACTGTTCTCGTCCCACTGCTCATGTCCAGGGATGTCCTATGAGACAATGGCGTAGTGGATAAAATGGTTAGTTTCTGAATTTGGAGATATAGTAGTTGTGAGTTCAATCCCTGGGTCGGACAGTGTGTATTTGCACTCAGTGGAAACGGGCCAAAATTACTGAACTGTAAATAAAAAAATAAGAACTAGACGATATCTCTAGACATAAACAATGAAACGAGAACAGTTTGACCCCCATCCCTGTAGATAAGGGGTTTAGTTCAGAATTCCGGCTCGATACTTTCGCGCCAACTTTGTTATTAAATGTAATGTCAATCGCTCTCGACTGTCTTCTTGATTACTGTTTCTATTGTTCTCGCTTCTTAATAAGGTTTCACTTTTCTCTGATCCATTCACCCTCAGTCGCCGCTTCCATCTGAGTGAGACTATAGCCTTGCTTGGGGTGATATAATTAAAACATGTCTGCTTTTGACAACAGTTTTTCAAGGTTATCAATGAAGACAGCGTCATTATTGAGTTCTGAGGGGTTATCGCAGAGGTCTGCTGACTAGATGACCTTTTAAGGTCCAGCCTGTGTTCTGTCGTCAAGCTTAGCATTATCCTGCCCAGCACCATCAGTGTTTTAATTGTCAACAGCTTCATTACCATCATATTCAGCAGCTAGCCTCTTGTTGCGATTCATCGCTAAATTTGATTCACCCATTTTGATGTGTTGACGCTGCAGAATGTAATGATGGAGTCGTGTAATTAAGAAAAATACATTTACTTTTTAATCATTAAGTTTATCAAAGAACAGAACGTGGCAATTCTGGAAAGAAAAAAGGTATCTGTTACACTGTCTTTTAAACAATGCAAACAAATACAATCTTTCAACACGATTCATATTATAAAATAAGAGATTTGCTGGTACCTTATAATAAGGGTTCCCAAACTTTTTGCGTCATCCACCACTTTCAAATGGGAAAATTTTTCCAACCCCGCCGATATAATAAATATTCAAAAACA
The DNA here is from genome assembly GCA_964036315.1 of Acanthosepion esculentum. NCBI lineage: Eukaryota > Metazoa > Mollusca > Cephalopoda > Sepiida > Sepiidae > Acanthosepion > Acanthosepion esculentum. Next base: position 35,226,796 of record OZ038492.1, on the reverse strand, counting down.
CTAAAGTTTGTTCTATTTTCCCATGTGCTGTATCGCTTCAGACGTGAGTGATCATAGCTCTCCACAATTTCCCGCCTTTTAAATCTATTTGTTAATGACTCATAAATTGACTTTATGCTGTAATAAAAAATACGAAAGGGCGGTAACAAATAACGCCGACTGTTGCTGCTACCGTATTGAAGAACAAGCGAAAGCAAGCTTGACCATTGAAAACTATATATATATATATATATATATATATATATATATATATATATATATATATATATATAGTTTCTTTCTTTCTGTTGTGCGACGATATAGTCTAGAGTTAAGATATCTGACAGATGTTTCGGTCCCGAATTTAAGCAATCAGACGTCTAGCCACACTGTGGAGCTGTCATACAGCGAAACAGTCTGTCTGTGGATGACTATATATATATATATATATATATATATATATATATATATATATATATATATATATATATATATATATATCCGAACGCGATGTGTATGATAGCACCACCCCAAACAGACACAGAAGTATATTCCTCCTTCCGCCACCAAACATAGTCAAACAAGCATAAATATATCCAATTTAAAAAATAAACCAGTTTATATGATGATCGCCAAACCGTGAAACCCAGGGTCACAAACTAATATCCATACAACTTATATATATATATATATATATATATATATATATATATATATATATATATATATATATATATATATATATATAAGAAACAACAGAAAAGTTGCAAATTAAAAAAAAAAAATGAATGTTTTTTTGTGAAAGTATTTATTTATATTTATGTATATATATATATATATTTGATATTTCAGATCGGCCCCGATCTTTCTTCAGAAAGGGCTGTTTGTTTACATTAAGTAGCGTCCGAATATTTCTAACGTAAATCTAACTGTAGTAATATTTTAGATGTTTTAAAAAAAAAATTTAACTATATCTAACGAAAAAATTTTGTTTAACTAGTGAAATATTTATAAAGATTTAAAATACCCAAGTCTTTATTTAATCAAATATATATATATATATATAATATATATATATATATATATATATATATATATATATATATATATATATATATATATAAACATGGGGTGGCAAGTCATTATACAGTTATTTTTATAATAAAAAACACAAAGAATTGGAACTTGTGGCTTGTATTTTGAACAGCATCGGTAATTAATTTACTATTGTTTTCCATAGCATTTTATTGTTATTAACCAGAATTAACCAGAACCATTTTAATTATAAATTTATGGGCTGTTGATTAATTGCTTTGTCTTAATTGCTGCCTTGTATATAATTTAGTTTATGGTCAAGGTTGGTTTAATGAGGTTAACGTTGCAATTGATGACAAGAAATTAAACGATTCTTTTCGTAATTACATTTTTTAAAAGACTATACGCTACTAGCAACGAAGATAAATTCAGGGAATATTTTTTTGTTTTTGTTTTTTTTTTCCATTTCTGATTTATATCCGAAAAAAAGTTATTTTGTCTGAAGAACTATTTCAAGGTTAAAACCACTTCTCATAACAGTTCGTTGTTTGCGGGATATTTATATCCTATCTTGGAATGTGACCAAATCATTCCTATTTAGACTCCTGTTGTTGTTTTTATATAACTTCCGTGTACATATCCTTTGAATATTTTTTCGGACAGCGTACATTGAAATATCTTTTTAATGATCAAAATCCTATGGCGCCCACCAAAATTTTCTATCGACCAACATTTTCTGTTCAGGAACAAGAAGAATCGAGCAATACTGAAGACAGATAGGATTTGGAGAAGAGGGGTGGATTGCTGCGGGTAGATGATGACACTTAATTACCAGTTAATCCTGGTGTGAAAACTCAATGATTAGTAATAATGATTAGTAGTAATGATGAAAAAGAAATTAGTAAAAAGGGACAAATTCAAATGAGAAATCAATAGATAGATATACATATAAGCGTACTGAGATAGATAGATAGATAGATAGATAGATAGATAAAAAAAGTACTGAGCTCTCTCTCTCTCTATATATATATGAACCTACTGATATATATATATAAAAGACTATATATATATATATATGTATACACATATATATATATATATATATATATATATATATATATATAAACCGTACTGACATAAATACAAACGTATTGAGATAGATATAAAAGTATATATATATATATATATATATATATATATATATATATATATATATATATCCGATGCGATGAGAACGAAAGTAATATATAAATTCCAACGTTCACAGCATTAATCCAAAAGAGGGCTCGATACCGATAGTAGAGCGATAATTATTTATTTATTATAATTTTATCATATAGACAAAACCATTTTACTCACTACAAAGATGCAACTTGGATTTAGTGCATTTCAACTGCACTTCGACGGGTGAGAGTCGAAAATGGTTATGAACAATCCTGCTTGTAGGCAAGCCGTATGTGAAACGTCACTTCCTATTTTCCATTTGTTCGAGAAGAAAAATATATACATAAAATATATATATATAGGTGTCGTAGTGAAACAATAGTGCTTGTTGATAGCAGTTTGCTGATGAATGGACCAGGTGTTTAATTTTGATTGGTCTGTAGAAATGTTTTTCGCTGATAAACATCGGTCAAGAGTTTAGGCACATCATCTCACAAGTGTCCTGAGTGAGAGGTAGGGGAGGGAAGATAGAGATAGGGGATAATATTACATTTGAGTAGGTAAAAATTGTGGAGTTAGTTCTAGTAGTAATTGGGAATGTTATTGCTTGATTTACTATAAGATTTCTCGAGTTGAATTTCATGTATTTATGTTGGGGTTACCAGTATTAATTTTGTAATCAATAAACGTGTTTTGTGGATTAAAATTTAGAAGTGGTGATCTCTAAGAAAAATAAGGAATGTTAATATAACCTTTTATAATCAACTTTTTTAAATATTCCTGGATCGTAGAGCGTGTAGAATAAGTATGGGTGTAAAACAATTTAATTGAAATTATTACCAGTAATATATATGGAAAAAAAATAAGGATCATAATTATATTAGTGGAGAGGTACATAAGACGGTAGGGAATACATCGAAGGAGGTGATTTATAATTTTAAAAACGTTTATAGTTATGGAATTAAGAATTTAGCAAGATTGTAGTGTCAGATCCTTAGTATGTCTACAGAAAACGGTTGTTTCATATCTTTGGTTTAATAATTGGGTATTATTCAAGAGTTCAATGATACATATTTTCTCCTGCAAACATAAGAAGCAAGGTTCGCTCAGCGAATTGCAGGTTCTGGCTTGTCTTAGGATTTTCCATGTAACCTTAGGTGTTTTTCCTTCTTCCTTGAATTTCCAAAAATATTTCGAAAGTGATGTCATATTTTGTTTGGCCGTATTTGTAAAGGAGTTCAAGTGATTGTAATACCTATCCTTAAAAGTTCTGCTAGACCAAGTCTGAAATTGGGAGAATTAGCAAAACAATCATGGAACGTGTAAACAAACAGATAAAGGGTCAGCTCGGCCTAATCCAATGGGTCGGCACTACAGAAGTGATTGATTGGTTTAAAAGCCTCAATAACAAAAACAGCAGTACCTTCATCCAATTTGATATCGTGGATTTCTATCCATCGATATCTAAAGACCTTTTGTAAACCATATTGCCGATTCTTTTCTCAATTGTCCCTTGCTCCCAGTAAGATGTATTGTTTTTATATGCTTTAAAAAAACTTTTTCTCCTGGGAGGAATTTTCTTTTTGGTGCGTAGTACTGTGTTACTTGTTTCGTTTTACTTGGTAGCAGTTTATCAAATGCAGATCTGATTTTTCTAGCAAACATTACTTCTGCGGGTGATAATGTCGATGGCGTAGCATTATTTGGCGTTATTCGATATACCTGAAGAAATTGTTGTAATACTTTCTCCGTAGGCACATCGTAGCTTTTCGTAGCGATCTTTTGAGTGTATCAACAAATCTCTCCGCCTGTCCGTTTGATTTTGGGTGATAAGGCGGGAATTTTATATGTTTTACTTCATAAATTTCGCAAAACTCTTGGAAGTCTTCTGACGTGAATTGCGTTCCATTATCTGTGACTAGGCAATCCGCGACACAAAACCGAGCGAATAGCCCGTGAAGGCAATTTATGGTCGTTTCCGAAGTAGGATTTTTGCAACAAAACACCTCCGGTCATTTACTATAGCTATCCACTATGATTAAATAATAGAAACCGTCAATTGGTCCTGCATAAACTGCGTGTATTCTTGACCACGGACGATCAGTCTCTGGCCATGGCTTATGTATGATTTGCGGTGCTTCGGCTGCTAATTTACAACCCTTGCACATTTCCACCATCTGAGTAATATCCTGGTCCATATTTTTCCAATATACATAGCTTCGAATTAGCGACTTCATTCTATTTTTTCCAGGATGTCCCCTGTGGAAATCCTTTAAGATTCGCTTTTGTAGTGTTTTGGGAATTACAACCCTTTCGTTGTAAAGTAGCACATTATCGCATAGAGAAAAGCTGTCCGATATTTGCTCATTTTTTTCTGCTATTTTTGCTTTTGTTTCATTTATGAATTCGTCATTTTTGGCTTCATTTTTTTTTATGTCTTGTAGTGTGACTGGGAAGTTTCTAACTGTGCAACATAGTACTGTTCTGATATCTTCTTCATTTCTTAAGGCTGCGATTACCGTATCTTCAAATGGCTTTGTCTTCGTTGGTATAAATCTTGACAGACCATCCGCATGCCCAATCTTTTTTGTTGGTAAATATTCCAATCTGAAATTGTAGTTCAGAAGAATTGTTCACCATCTAAGTAACCTATTTGCAGTGTAAACCGGTAGACCTTTTTTCTAACCAAAAATTGTTAGTAACGGTTTATGATCCGTCTGCAGAGTAAAATGTCTACCATAGATGTACCTATGAAACCGTGTGACGGCGAAGATAATTCCCAGAGCTTCTTTCTCTATTTGTGAGTAATTTTTCTATGCTGGTAATAGATTTCGAGAAGTATGTGCGATTGGTTTTATTGTCCTATCTGGCACTTTATGTAATATACACGCGCCGACTCCGTAGTCGCTCGCGTCACTTGCTACAATAATTTCTAATTTAGGATCGTAGTGTGCCAAAAATAAATCTGAAGTTAACGTCTTAATTATTTTTTCAAATGTTTTCTGGCTTGATCTGTCCACTGCCAAAGTTTATCTTTCTTTAGCAGCTCGTTCAGTTGTGCGCGTAGTTTATGCATTTGAGGTATGAATTCCTAGTAGTAACTCACTAAGACTAGAAAACTTTGTAGTTCTGTTATGTTCTTAGGAACTGGCATTTTTTTTATTGCTGTTGACCTTTCAGGGTCTGGTCGTCTTCCTTTTTGATCTATAATATGGCCAAGGTATTTAATTTCCTTCATGAACAAAATCGCACTTATTTTCTTTTACTTTGAATCCATAGCTTTGTATTCTCTTAAACACGTCATGTACATGTTCCCTGTGTTGTTCAACGCTTTCGCTATTAATCAATACGTCATCCAGGTATGCAATTGTGTACTCTAGTTCGGCAAGCATCGTATCCATTCTCTTTTGGAATATAGCCGGCGCGACCTTAATCCCAAAAGGTAATCTTTGGTATCTGTACAATCCTTTGTGTGTGTTTATGCATAGTAGTTTTGAACTTTCCTCATCGATTGGAATTTGCAAATACGTTTCACTTAAATCAATTTTTGAAAAAAAATTTCCGCTATTTAATTTAGTGAATACTTCTTCTGGACTGGGTAGAGGATAGTGGTAGTCCTTTATTGCTGCGTTCAAACCTGTAGAAAAATCAGCGCAAACTCGAATTTCTCCTGATTTCTTTTTGACGTAGACCGTCGGTGCGGCCCATTTACTGTATTCTACTTTTGTCAATATGCCAGTGTTTTCGAGTCTAGCTAATTCTTGATCAATTTTTTTCTATTGACGCAAACAGTACGCTCCTTTTTTTCTTGAAGATAGGTTGGACGTTTTCTTTTATTTCGATATTTGCTGCCATTTTCTTACATCTTCCGAGACCTGCTGAAAATACTTCGGGGAAACTGGTTTTTAGTTTCTCTTTTAATTTGTCTGCCTCGGTTGATAAGCTTTTTGCATTTTTGGCAGTACGTACTTATAGGTAAATCCCACAGTTCGAATTTTTGCATCCAGTCCGTTCCGAATAGGTTTTCTGTATTTCTTAAAACGTACATTTTTAGTTTTTTCGTCATTCCATTAAATGTTACATTTGTAATTACTTCACCCTCAAATTTTATCTTTCTCCCCGTAACTGATCTAGCAATTTTATCCGTTTTTAACATGGCAGGTTTGTTCAGTTTTCTCCATGTTTGTAGGTTTATAATAGTTAAGTCTGAGCCAGAATCCAGCTGTAGCCTGACTTTTCTGTTTTGCATTTCAACTTGTACGTATTTTCTTATGTTAGTCTCATCTGCTTGGTCAGTCCTCGTAATTCTTATTCTGCTTTTGCTTTCTCTTCTATTCCAACAATGAGAACACTTATGGCCTATTCTTTTACATGATAGACAAGTTTTAAAACGATATGTACAGTCTTTAAACCAATGCCAAGTCCCACAGCGATAGCATGGACTGGGTGGTAGTTTTTTCTGATATTGATTTTTAGAGTTAGAAAATTTTGTTTTACCTGTTCTTAAGGGGGGAAATCGCTTTTGTTTGTTTGTGGGGAGGGAAAGTTTGTTTGTCTTCGTACTTTATGTATGTGCGCGATGCCAGCTTCTTCTATGTATTTTGAGTCTTTCTTCACACTGATGCATCTCTGGCAGTCTTCGGCTAGTTTTTGAAGTGTCAAATCTTGTTCACTCCCCAATTTAGTAAGGATTCTGCGTCTCATTTCCGCGTCTTTGGTTGAAACCAGACCTTGGACGTAAATTAAGCATTTTAAATTGTCCGCGCTGAGTTCCGATAATTTGAAGTCGTCGCAATATTTGTTGACAATGGACGCGAAAGTTATGTAATCTTCGTTGTCCATTTTTGTTAGGTTCATGCATTTCCATCTTTTGTGGAATAGTGAGGTATTATGGCTGAAAGGTTCTGTTAACAGTTTTATGGATTCTTTGAAAGTTAACTCACTTGTTTTTCTGGGAAGGGTATAATCTACGAATTTGGTATATTCGCATGTGCCTAATTTTCTTAGTAATAGACGTACTTTACGTGCGTCTGACCAATCTTTGCAGTCAAATTCATATAGATCTTCGTACCTTCGCAAGTAATTTGCAAAGGTTTTATCTTCGTCGGGTGCGTACATGAAATCTTCGATGGTACTCCAAATAGCATCTTCTGAGAGAACTGTTTCGTTCTCGGATTTTTTTCTCTTTATTTGACATTACACGTAGCAATAATTCATGAAATTCAAGATGTTTCTGTTCGTACTTTTGCTGCTGTTCAAATTGGATTTTGATAAGTTCCACAACGTTGACTTAAAATCTTCCATGTTGACGTAATTTTGTGTACGTATTTTACTTTAGTGTAACCTGATATTCTGAAACCTGTGTACGCCAAAAAAATTTCCTTTGTTGCCAGTAAAATTGATATCCAAAAAGAAATTTGTGTGCGTGTGTGTGTGTGTGTGTGTGTGTGTGTGTGTGTGTGTGTGTGTGTGTTCGCGTAGAACTCGTTCTTTTTTTAGAAATCCTCACGTAGAACTTGTTTTTTTAGTTTACTCGTCGACCACTGTTATGTGCGACGGATAGCAAAAAAGTATGTCCTCCGCGTAGAGAGTTCGTATTTTGGGGTTTCCTCGTCGCCACTTGTTATGGTCCAAGTTCCTTGTACTACGGTGATGGTCCAAGGTAGAACCAATGAAGAATAACTCGAAAACAGGTATGGAATAACAGATATATTACAAAAAGAAATATGTACAAAGAAGTAGAAGTATTAGTAATGACTATCAGATTTGGTTAGAGTGAACTATGTTGTCTCGACAAGTATCACTATTCCAATGTATTACAGTAATCGTCTGACTCTGTCTCTGACTGACTCTGACCTGAACTGACTCTGAACGTGACTGAACTGACTGCTCCCTCTTGAGGCGCAGTATTTATGATGTCCGGAATAGTCCGTTATTATTATGGGTAAGTTCCCATAACCCCAACAATAAAAATTTTGTCAGCATTAAATAACCCATTGAGTTGATATTCCGTAAAACAGAACAAAACAAACAGAATGGCTGCCAAAAAAGAAAAGCCCAACATGCGAATTACAAATTGAAGGTGTCCAAATCAAGCAAGTACAAAAATTTAAATATTCTAGGAAGTATTTTAAGAGAGGGCAGAAATCCGAATGTTGCATAGCCCCCTGGAGAAGTCTTTTGGTTTACCGGGTCGATTGCATCACGTTGTATCGTCTCTCTCTCTTCTTTCTTCTCTCGGCCGGGTGATCGCTACTTGGTTTGTTCGGAGGTAAAATGAGAACTTCCACAAAAGGGATTTTAAACTTATGTGTTTTATTAAACACGTCGACGTGTACATTTTTAACAAACCAGTGAGGTCGATCCACCACCTCCACTGGGGAGCAATTCACCGAGACACGAAATAACCACACCTACTGTGTATGACGTGTAAAAACTTAACTCCTTCAAATTACTTTCTCTGTAACATCCCCACCCCAGTTTCAACCAATCAAAAGCACCTTCCTCTGTTTTGTCTACCATTTGACCCTAAAGGTCAGCCTCAGAAGGTCTGAACCAAAATACACTGCCACTACAAAATAGTCGTCTACAACTATTATTTAACACGAAGACTCATTCAGATAGTGAAAGATGTCTTCCAAAAGCTAAACAAAGTATTAAGAAACAGTAAAATATCTGGGAAATGTTTTAACAGAGGACGGAAAGCGTGACACGGAAATCCGAAGGCGTAATTGGATAGCGAAAGATGCCTTACAAAAGCTGAGCAAAGAATTAAGAAACAGTAAAATATCCGGAAAGTGTTTTAACACAGGACGGAAAGCGTGACACGGAAATCCGAGGGCGCATTGGGATAGCGAAAGATGTCTTCCAAAAGCTAAGCAATGTACTAAGAAACAGAAGAATATCGTTAGAAAAAAAAAGAAAAGAATACTGAACTGTTATATGATATCAGTCCTCCTGTATTACAGTGCATGCTGGAGAATCTGCTTGCAGGTGGAGAGGAGGCCAGAGACAACAGAAATGTGGTACTACAGAATCATGCTGAGAATACCTTGGACAGAAGACGCGAGCAACGAAGTTTTAAAGAAGATAGAAACAAAAGGACACATACGTAACATCAGATACTGTTGAAAATTCTAGAGCACAAAATTGGTAAAGAGGTCTTTGAATATTTGACACTCACTGAACATATTGAAGGCGACATGGACAGAGGAAATCGGTGCCAAACCTATCTAATACACTTGTTTAAATGGTTGTCAGATCAAGTATTGGTAGAGATAGCAAAATGACAACATTAATGAGTGCTACAAAAGACTGGGAAACTGTGGAGAACCATGATTGCCCATGTCTTCAAGGGTCATGTCACATAGAAGAATTATTATTATTATTATTATTATTATTATTATTATTATTATTATTATTATTATTATTTAGAAATTCTCCTTTGATGAAATGAGCAATTTAGAATTTGGGTGATAGTTATCGTGCACCAAATGGAGGTTCTGTGAATGCCTTGTTAATCTAGTATGCGATTTTGAAATTCGAAGACGCATTAGAATAACGAATGATGCCTTCAAAGTGCTAAGCAAAGTATTAAGAAACAGGAAAATTTCGTTGGAAACAAAGAAAGATATATATGTAATATCACTCCTCAGGTTACAATTTTTATTATTCCCGCTTGAAACTATCTTACATATTTATAAGACAACCATTCGTCCTTGCTTTGAATATTGCTGCCACATCTGGTCTGGTGTCTCTGTAGAAATTCTTGATAAAATTAAAAAATCTGCAATGTTATACGTCTTGACCTGGCATATCAACTTCAGTCACTTTCCCACCGCTGCAACGTACGTTCCCTGTGCCTTTTCTATAAAGGGTGCTACCTATCACGACTTATTATTGGGAGTCACAATTTTAACCCTTTACCTGCCATGAGCCCAATTTGGGGATCTGTTAAAATTAACTTCACTACATGTTATTCCTTGTATTTACATTGAATTGCTTACATACATTGCATTTGCAGAGGTATATTTTACAACACTTAGCCTTTAAAGTTTTTATTATTAGCTGTAAGACACTTTCTGTCGTAATTTTTACATTTCACAAGTAGAAAAGTAATGACTATTTTGAAAAGTATTTTTTTTATTATTTCTAATCAATATTATTTTTTGATGTTTTATACACATATATATTTGATGTTCTAGTTTCTATAAAAACGACAATGGTAACTACTGAAATTAAACACAAGGAATAAATAAACTCCTAAGACACCTGTCTGGGGCGAAAATGCGCATTAAAAAAATTTGGCAGTTAATGTTAAGAAACAGGAAAATGTCGTTAGAAACAGTTATGTAATTCCGGGCTTCTTATATAACAGTGAATTCTGGACAATCTGCTCGCAGATGAAGAAGAAACTTGAGGCGGTAGGAATACTGAGAATACCATAGACTGAACATGTGACCAACTACGAAGTTTCAAAGATTGAAACAAAAGAAACACTTATGCTTCATATCAGAAGGAGACGGATGATATTTCTAGGACACTAATAGCGCTTAGAATATTTCATTTGATTAATTCATTTTTCTAATCCTTAACAACACTTTATTTAAAACCAGAAAATACTTTTATATTTATGAATTTTGGAGGGAAATAATAATGATTTAGTTATAAATGTCCTACTAATTAACCCATAGCTTGGGGAGATCAGGTGAATTTTCTACGTTTTCCAACGGTATTTGCGCGTAAGTGAATATAACGAATCCAAATAGAATTGGAACTCGGCTCTCCGATTAACAACACCGAGCCGTTATCCATTACACCCCACCCCCGCACTTCCAAGCTTACAGCATCTGATATTTCCAAGCGGTCACCCATATAGATACTAACCGGGCTGGACGTTGCTTAACGTCGGCGATTGTACGGGGAACTAATAAACGAGAGAAAGTTTTAATAAACACTTATACGTCCAATTCTTTCTCCGGAAAAAAAAAGAAAATAAACACCGCCTTGTGTTGGACACCTAAGAGTAGCAAGGAACGAAACCGTTATTATTGGTTACCATCACTAGCTCTCTAACAAGCGAACAACAGCAAGCCGCCTATAGAAATAACGATGTATAGATGTGATTAGAAAACCAGAGCCATATTCGGACACAAATTTTAACGGTTTTCTGATTTTGTCCGAAAGTGTAAGTCCAGTAGAATAGCATGGACATTTACTCTCGACTTATTTGCGCCATTACAACTAACGACTGACAGCAGAATACTGGTTTCGTAACTGGCTCCACGTGTCTCACTAAGCTTAGACTTACCATAACATAACATGACAATTATTTCCTACGCTGTAGATTCAGGTTGATTTGCAGTCAACTCCTCTTTCCCGGCCCACTGGAAAGACATTCTCAGTGCAATCGTTGTCTCGGCCACTAACCGTTCCTTCCCACATTAAGAAAACGCCTCCGTCCACATCTCTTTAACTATTTATCTGTCCCTGCATTGGTTGATAAAAACGCCTCTCACTTTACTTTCACTTTCATACTCAGCACTCTACTTTCACTTTCACATTCAGTTGGATATATGTGTGTGTGTATGTGTGTTTATGTGTGTATATGTGTGTTTATGTGTGTGTTTGTGTGTGTGATGGAGAGAGAGTGCATATGTGCGTACTCATGTACGTGAGCGTAGTGTGTAACTTCATTATTACATTCAGGTGAATATTTCTGCTCTCTCATTATTTTTCTCTTTCTCGCCATTTTCCCCGACCGATCTATATTTAAACCTCCCACATTCTTCTCATTATTTCACACGCAATTTCAATTTCAGGGCGTGGGGGATCACAGCTCCCCAAATCTTCCTCAATTTAGCGGCTTCTCGTACATTATCTATGTTTTAAAATGCAAAGACGAAGAATGAATATATATATATATATATATATATATATATATATATATATATATATATATATATATGCAAATATATTGATAAAATAGGAAAGAACCGTTATATATATATATATATATATATATAGAGAGAGAGAGAGAGAGAGAGAGATGGGAGAGAGAGATGGGGGAGAGGGAGAAAGAGAGAGAGGGAGGGAGAGAGATAAATAGATAGATACTCATCTCTGTTCTGTATTCTATATATTATATATATATATATATATATATATATATATATATATAGGGAGAGAGAGAGAGAGAGAGATGTTACTTTTACAATATACTTCTACGATCAAGGCTCATATAATATATAGACAAAATATAGATATAGACAAACAATGATATAGAGAGAGAGAAAAAAAGAAAGAAAGAAAGAAAGAAAGAAAGAAAGAGCAGGAGAGAGGGAGGGAGAGATAGATAGATATGCGTGTGGGCTTGAATTTATCCAGCGCACAGACTCGTGCATATAATCTCAGGTTAACTAAGTTAGCTCTTATCATCCCACCTCTTGCTCACTCTCACTTTCACTCTCACTTACTCCTCACTATTCTCTACTTCTTTTTCTTGTTTGCTTTTTCGTCTCCCTGTCTATATTTCTCCCCTCTCTCTTTCGCTCTCTCTCTCGCTCTCTCTCCCTCGCCCTCCCTCTCTCCTCTCTCTCTCTCTCTCTCTATATATATATATATAGAGAGAGAGAGAGAGAGAGAGAGATAGATAGATAGATAGATAGATAGATACCGGTTGTAACACCAAAATTGTCCAATCGTTGGAATAAGATTAAAACCATTATATCTTAGAAACGATTAAAGATATCTTACTGGAATTCTTTGAGGTTTTTATAACACTATGAGACTAAAATTTAAGCAATAATAATGTATAATTACTCTCCAATCTTAGCAGAAGAATCGTGATGGAATCAATCATAATCAAAAATGACATGTTCATCAAAAATTAATCATAGCTAAGGATCGGAAGCCTATGAAGTTTTGAAATAAAGTCCATATATATATATATATATATATATATATATATATATATATATATATATATATTATTCCAGGATCAAATTCTAACTTATTCAAGATGATCTTCGCCCTCTCTAACCCTCTAAGTTTCTGTCCTGAAGTAACAAGATGCCTCCCTGGTTTCTCGTACAATTTCAATTTTATGTAACGAAACAGACCACAATTTTGACATCGAGAATGCTAGTTTGATTAAAAGAGAAAATCATTCACCTAGAAGAAAATGTCTGGAAAGTGTCTTGATCGCTAGTTCTGACACGGGCTCTTACAATATATCACCATTTTTGGCAGATTTTCTGTTGTCACAACGTGGGATATTCAGGGACAAAGTGATGGAGTGAAAAAGGAAAAGAATATAGATGAATTTGGGTAGATTGAAAGAATATTCTTTCGAAAATTACATCTTTCAAAAAATAATCTTTAAAAAATATTCATTCAAAAACTTTTAAAACATTTTGAAACTAGCAGCGTCTATCGTTTCGTGTGCATTTGTAGAGGTGGCAACACCAACAAAGACCAGTCCAATTAAATCCTAACGAATGAAGTGCGTTACAAATTTTTTTTTCCAATTTGTCGTATTATTTACCTCAATACATACATACATATATATATATATATATATATATATATATATATATATATATATATATATATATATACAAGGGTCATTCAATAAATAAGTTGAATCTTTCGGTATAAGGACTTCTAATACAGATATAAACTTACTATTTTTTAGTTTTTCAACGTAGTCTCCCAGCACTCACACACTTTTCCCATCTGTGCACAAGCTTCCGTATTCCCTCAGCGTAAAAATCTTTGGACTGATGTCTCAGCCAGTCGCTCACAACACTTTGGACTTCATCGTCACTTTTAAACTTCGCGCCTCTCGTGAACGCTTTCAAGGGACCAAACAGGTGAAAGTCTGAAGGGGCAAGGTCTGGGCTGTAAGGGGGATGAGGGAGCAGTTCCCAGCCCAGCTCGTTGATGGTCTGCACCGTTTGGGCTGCTGTGTGAGGCCTTGCGTTGTCATGATGCAAGATGACTACTTCTGACTGATGACCCCTGCGTTTGTTCTTTATGTCTTTCAAAGTCCTTGTAATGTCATCCACTGTCACCCTTCTGTCAGACTGAATGAGGTCACTGACTGATTGGATCACCTCAGGAGACCTCACTTCTGTAGGCCTCCCAGGCCTGTCTTCATCCCCAACACTGCTCCGTCCTTCTTTAAAGAATTTAGCCCACTTGTAGACATTTTTTTGGCTGAAACATGTGGCACCATACACAGTTGACATTCTCCTATGAATTTCAACTGGTTTGCACCCTTCAGCAACCAAAAACTTGATAACTGACCGCTGTTCAATCCTGGAGCATGCTTCTTGGTCGGCCATCTTTGTTAATCGCCAAAAATCTCAATTTTTTTTTCAATCTGCAAAAGAAATTAAATCCATGTGAAAAAGAAGTAAAATTTTAAAAAATTAAAAAAAGAGTAAGCTTCTATCTGTATTAGAAGTCCTTATACCGAAGAATTCACCTTATTTATTGAATCACCCTCGTATATATACATATATATATATATATATATATATATATATATATATATATATATATATATATATATATATATATACTGGCTGACGTACCCGGTAATTCCCGGAAATGTGATAGCACAAACGTGATCTTCAAACAGATTGTTATTCCGCAGATAACAACTACTATGATATACCTTTTAAGTGTAGGTTGAAGAATAAGTTTAGGTAAAACTTCTAATCGAAAATAATTTCAATTTAAATGTTATTTTACGTTTAAATGACCGAACGTGTCGAGCCAATTTCTTTGTATTTAATAAATTCAATCCTAGATATTTTAATAATGCACATGACGAAATTTTAAACGTATTTTTTTATTAAATTAAATTCTAAACAGAGTTATCCGTGTGCGTAAGAACGGGTGACGAAATGCTATCTAGAGCTCCCAGCGGTCCCATTATAGATTTTTATATAAAAAAAAAGTAGCCTAGTAACAAACTGGATGTTAGCTTAACATCTATGCAATTTTTCATCGGTATTGGAGTGGAAGACGGCATTTATGGAATGACATACCTTTGAACACCATTGCCGCAGTTTTTGTGCGCGTACAGGTCAAGAACTCAGATTTGCTCGCTTTCGCAATGACATCGCGATCTTCAAGTTCAAAGCTATTATGTTACTTCTGTTCTTCCGTACGATAACTTCTCCTGACGTAAGCTGTCAATATAGTGATGAATATGTCATTCACAGCTCAAAATGACAACTACAAGACGGGAATTAAAAAGAATATCAAAGTCACTACCACTTCAAGAAAAAGTCTTCGGTTGGTATGACTGGTCTTTTCCCCGCAGTTACCACGAACTTTGCATCGAAATTTGTACCAATTCAGAGAAATATTTTCTTTCTTTCCATTTTGTATGTAGTTAAATATTTTTAGGACCTTCGTTCAGAAATTTTTTTGGGTGGGGGAGGCAATTACAGATTTTTTTTTTAACGAAATAACATTCGTATAATTCAGATTGTATCACCTGAATGTATAAATTTGAAGAAACATCCATATCTGTCGGGCATTTTACGATTTATAAGATTATTATTTCGATCCCTATATTAATTTAATGTTGGTGTACTTTTGTAACTATGGTAACGAACAGTCGGCTACGAAGAAAATCCATGCAGAATTAGGGAGTCAAATAAGGATTATTTTAACGAATCGAACTTTGATCCAGATGTATAAAATCGAATAAAGAACGATTTAAGTCGGGTTTGTATGAACTTGGCGGCCTTTCTAATTTTCCCATGGAAATTTCTACGTACAGAAGATTTGCTGATCCTGCTGGTCGATAAAAACGTTTTCTATAACAAATACTGTGTGACATATACGAAATATTTCATAGTTAATGTACTCCAAATTCCCTTCATCCCCAATTTCTAAGAAAAGAAACCTAAATAAGTGCAATTATATTAATTTGTAAAGAAATGTAGTCAAATTATATTTTTCAATGTAAACACATCATGGAGACCGTATTAAAGAGTGATTATGCTGAATTAATGTCTGAAATAAAGATTTTATTTAGAAAATAACCTGCGATTCGTTCTGATGTTGTCCCCTATTTTTTTTAAATCGAACAAACATCTATCTGTCTGGAATTTTAATCTTTATAAAAGCTATTATTTCGTAACACGTGTATCATAATTTATGAAAAGGTTGCAACAGAAATTATCTCCCTTGCTTAAACACAATGATAAGCATGTAAGACCCGGTGGTGAACTGCGACGTAGGGGCCCATTATAGATTTTTATTAAAAAAAAACAATTAGCCTAGTAACACACTGGATGTTAGTTTAACTTGTATGCAAAGTTTTATCAACATTGGTTCATGGGTTTAGGCGGCAACTTGATTCAGACAAACAGACAGAAATTGCCATTTATATAAATAAAATATATAAATAAAATGTTGAAGAATTATACACACACGCACACACCCACACACCCACACACACACATATATATATATATATATATATATATATATATATATATATATATATATATATATATATATATATATATATATATAAAAGATGAACGCTGACAAGAGCACACTACCGCGGTTCCGACCTCTACGGTCTCAGGCGGTTTGTTCAGCAAATCAACTATAGAGGGCTCAACAACTTAAGCAATTTCGAAACCGGAAATAGTGGGATGGGAGAAAAAAATTTCTAATTTTAACCAGGTTCAAATAACCCGATGCTGAACTTTTTAAAATGTCTGTATTTGGTTAAGATTTCTGATTAATTGCTTTTTCTATTGGTTGCTGTAGCCAGTTTCTCTTCTTGGCACAGCCTAAACGTATTCTCGACTATTATGTTAGTCTGTAAATTTCTTAAAATGCTCCATTTAATGCTCGGACTTTTGCTATGTTTTTCCTTAAATTTTGAATAGTAGCTTGCTAGTTTTGTACTAAATCTATGCTCCGGAATTCTAAAGCATGAGGTGTGATTGTACCATCTCCTCTTCAACTGGCCCTCAGTGGATCCGATGTATTTTTTTTTTTTGCGCTAACATTTTCACCTTCCATTTCGGCACAATATACAACACGTTCAGTACGGCATAATCTATTTAAAGGACAGTTATTTTTTGTCCTCAATTGCATAACATCGTACTCTCGCATTTCACGTCATTTTCTAGCTTTAAATTTCTGCTATTCATTCTTCTTATGATGTTGCCCATGCTGCTTGTGCAGCTATAACTTAATTTGACCGTATTTCGGTTAAATAGCTTATACAGTCCGGACGATATATATATATATATATATATATATATATATATATATATATATATATATATATATATATATATAAAATATCAGATTCTCAAATTTTATACTGCCTCTCTTTCTCTCTCTGCATTCTCTAACTTCTTTCCTCACTTGCCTCATCACCCCCCAGTCTCAATTTCTGTATGTATACAGGGTGCGATGGATAAATTACTGTCTAAATTACGCGAAAATGAAAATAACACTGACATCTCAATTTAACAGATATATTTACCGAAATTGCACAAAAGTATCTTGAAATAGTAAATTGTAAAGTTATTCAATAAAATCGACATTAGCTTCAACCACAGCCCCCAGACGACTTCGGAATCTCCTGTAATACTTCTTGACGGTCTCCTTGTTTAAGTTGGTGAATACTGCAATAATGCTTGCCTTCAGTTCATCATTGGTGTTACAAGGAGTTTTGTTGATCTCTCGCTCAAGTACGTCGCACACATAATAATCAAGGAGGTTGCATTCTGAGGAATTAGTTGGTCCGATGTAAGGGGTGATGTGGTCGCAGAAATTGTCTGACAGCCACGACTGGGTTCTCCTGCTTGAGAGGCATGGTACAGAGTTCTTTTGCCAGACATAGTCTCTTCCATCAGCCACCCGTTTAGCCTAGGGCGGTACTACATCCTCAAGCCACGTGATGTAGGCTTCCATATTGAGTCTCAAGGCCTCACCATACCTTACTAATC
>OZ038492.1:35188617-35206117 GCA_964036315.1 Acanthosepion esculentum | reverse complement strand
TATATATATATATATATATATATATACATATATATATATATATATATATGAAGAAATATACTCTTAAGGTCTGCTATATTTATGGGATAAGGTGCTCAATATCAGAGATAGAGCGTGTGTAAATATAAAAGTGAATATTGAAGTAAACACTTAGAGGCGACAGGCTGTTTCATGCTAGATGCAATCGTCAGAGTCGCCTCTAAATGTTGACTTCAATGTTCACATTAAGATATATATATATATATATATATATATATATATATATATATATATATATATATATATATATACCCAAGTATTGGATTGGTGTATACGGAATAAATTCCAATATCCAAAAACTACTATTCTTAAAAGAGTGCTCAGTATAGAGTAAAGCAAATGTTATAAAATCACTACAAAAATAGTCATTTTGTTTCAACACTTCTGGTGTCTTATCAAATGATGGTGTCGAACACCATCACTTATTAAGTCTGTGGCAATTATTACAGCTTATGAAGTAAATACTTCTTGCAACTTTTATCTTATTACTATATTTTTATTTAATATTATATTAAGCTTAATTAAAGTCTTTTGAATCGTAGTTGTGATAGAGTTGGTAGGGAGAATAATATATTTTAATTCATTGTCTTTGTCAGAATGATCTAATCTTCTATTTTGTTATGTTTATAAATCCTTTGGTTCGCGTTGAATATGAAATAATTATGATATTGGGGGAAGTTAAAATTATTAAAAACTGTAAATTAAGCTTAAAATATAATTTTGCGAGACTTAAGTTATCCTAAAAGTATTTTCGGCGTATTTCACTTCTTCATATAAATATTGAGTACCAATCTGGAGTACTCTTCAATAGAATCTGCTAATTATTCCGGAATTTATTTTGATGTCAGGTTGAGAATAGAAATTTATGAGATCACTTTCATTAGGTGATTTGCAATGGACACTTAGTTTTAGGTCATTATCAGTCCGATATAACATTATATCTAGGAAACGTAAAGTGATTCATATTTCATATTCAAAGAAGTTTTGTATAGCGTGGATGTCTATTTTTTGTTTATCTTGTGGCAAAAAATGTTGAAACCTGTCAGTATATCGTTCAATTTTTATTAAGATGATTGTTGGGCGCCATATATATATATATATATATATATATATATATATATATATATATATATATATATATATATATATATATATATATATATATAAAAATAAAAAAAATAAAAAATATTAAGTAATTCATTGAGTCTGAAAGAAACCTCAACAGAATGCACTGGACGGCCGTTTCGTCCTATATTTGGGACTCATCAGCAGTGCGCATCTACTACCGAGAATTGAAACCCTGACAGTTGAGTTATCAGGCAAACGTCATACCAAATGCTCCAACGTGATAGTAGTCGTGGCTCCGGGCGACACAGACTTATGGTTACAGAGAATTTCAGTTGAGCGGCGCTATATTGAGTCTGATTTGCTACCTCTTCGACACCTAATCAGGCAACAAATAAATAAAGCAATTTCCACACCTAGAGAAGACACCCTAATGTACAAGATTAAAAATAAACTCAGCCGCATCCCTCTAGTAACCACGTTCAACACCACTCTGCCTCCACTATCACAGATATTCAAAAGTCGCTTGGAAATACTAAATCTCAAAACAGAACTAAAAATTGTTTGAGGAACTCGGCCTTCTAGCATATCTTAGGCCTAATAACCTAAAGGAAATTATAGGTAGTAACCACATTTCAGGGGGTAATGTTATCCGTAATAAACCAAAAACAAAAACAAAAGGATTTTCCCAACCATCTAAAAACAAAAGGAGCTTATGCTGTAACCACATTAGACACGCCAATTCATTCACTAGCTCAGTCACTAAATCTACTTTCAAAATCTACCACGACTCTAACTGTAGAAGTCATCATATAATTTGCCTCCTAAAATGCACACTATGTCAGAAAGAATATGTGGGAAAATCTGAATGACCCTTTAACTACAGAATTAATAATGATCGCAATCGAATTAAGTCGACTCCCCATGAAAAATTATTACCTGTAGAACAACATTTCCGCCTACAAAAACACGATTTATAAACCCATTCCAAATTCACTATAATTGACAAAATAGAAAATTTCAGTGCAGATAACATTAGAAAGATTTTAGAAGACCATGACGATAAGTGGATTGTGCGACTTAAAACGTTCCATCCAGACGGGCTTAATCACAAATTTAACAACACAGAGAGAATTAATATATAACCCCACAAATCAGGTCCTACCCACAAAACAGACACGCTTGTGGAGGAGTTCAGGCCTCACACTTATACATGCACCCACACTAATATACACACTTACACACATCATACTCATCACTCCTTAATGAGCTAAACGATAACACACACATAATATAATATACAGACTCACACACATCGTACACACTCATTCCCGAAGAACCAAATAACACACGCACATCCACCTTCCAGGAACCAATAAAACCGTCAAAATGACCAAGGGAATTCAGAGAAGCATGAATCCATCCAGCCCTTATCTTAAGTAACAACTTAAAAGAGACTGTTTGACTAACACAAGGACTGGCAAAAATTCATGATTAAAGAACAAATGAAAACTACAGACAAAAGTTTATTTTCTCCATCAAGACATTCATTTCTGTAGTTCACTGCTACTAACAACCAGAATTTTTTTTCTCCTGATTATGACAATACTGGCTGAAACTAGTCGAGGAATCTAATTGAAATAATAAAAACGAAAGAATATTAATATACCATCCAGTGTGCCTGAAGATTTTAATTTTTTAATATTTTTTATTGTTCAAAACATATATATATATATATAAGTAATAAATAATATATATATATACTAGCTTAAAAGCCGCCCTATCGGATAGCATTTATGCTAGCTATGCGGAGGGGTCTGATTGAACCTTCATCGCAATAGGCTGGAAAGTGTAGATGTGGTAGGCATCAATAAACTACAGAATAACTCAAAATTGATTGCTACATTTAAGTATTGCATCAATATTTAAACTTGCCTTTTACAAGTTCAACGATAATTCTTTTGTTCCTACTTAATCCAGTCATTCCTCGGATCTACAGTCATATTATTCTTTTCTCAGATAACCATTCATTCCAGTCATTCCTCGGATCTACAGTCTTACTATTTTTTCCTCAGATAACCATTCATTCCAATCATTCCTCGGATCTACAGTCATATTATTCTTTCCTCAGATAACAATTCATTCCAGTCATTCCTCGGATCTACTGTCATACTATTCTTTCCTCAGATAACCATTCATTCCAGTCATTCCTCGGATCTACTGTCATACTATTCTTTCCTCAGATAACCATTCATTCCAGTCATTCCTCGGATCTACAGTCATACTATTCTTTCCTCAGATGACCATTCATTCCAGTCATTCCTCGGATCTACAGTCATACTATTCTTTCCTCAGATAACCATTCATTCCAGTCATTCCTCGGATCTACAGTCATACTATTCTTTCCTCAGATAACCATTCATTCCAGTCATTCCTCGGATCTACTGTCATATTATTCTTTCCGCAGATAACCATTCATTCCAGACATTCCTCGGATCTACAGTCATACTATTCTTTCCTCAGATAACCATTCATTCCAGTCATTCCTCGGATCTACAGTCATACTATTCTTTCCTCAGATAACCATTCATTCCAGTCATTCCTCGGACCTACAGTCATATTATTCTTTCCTCAGATAACCATTCATTCCAGTCATTCCTCGGATCTACTGTCATACTATTCTTTCCTCAGATAACCATTCATTCCAGTCATTCCTCGGATCTACTGTCATACTATTCTTTCCTCAGATAACCATTCATTCCAGTCATTCCTCGGATCTACAGTCATACTATTCTTTCCTCAGATAACCATTCATTCCAGTCATTCCTCGGATCTACAGTCATACTATTCTTTCCTCAGATAACCATTCATTCCAGTCATTCCTCGGATCTACAGTCATACTATTCTTTCCTCAGATAACCATTCATTCCAGTCATTCCTCGGATCTACAGTCATACTATTCTTTCCTCAGATAACCATTCATTCCAGTCATTCCTCGGATCTACAGTCATATTATTCTTTCCTCAGATAACCATTCATTCCAGTCATTCCTCGGATCTACTGTCATACTATTCTTTCCTCAGATAACCATTCATTCCAGTCATTCCTCGGATCTACAGTCATACTATTCTTTCCTCAGATAACCATTCATTCCAGTCATTCCTCGGATCTACAGTCATATTATTCTTTCCTCAGATAACCATTCATTCCAGTCATTCCTCGGATCTACAGTCATATTATTCTTTCCCCAGATAACCATTCATTCCAGTCATTCCTCGGATCTACAGTCATACTATTCTTTTCTCAGATAACCATTCATTCCAGTCATTCCTCGGATCTACTGTCATACTATTCTTTCCTCAGATAACCATTCATTCCAGTCATTCCTCGGATCTACTGTCATACTATTCTTTCCTCAGATAACCATTCATTCCAGTCATTCCTCGGATCTACAGTCATACTATTCTTTCCTCAGATAACCATTCATTCCAGTCATTCCTCGGATCTACTGTCATACTATTCTTTCCTCAGATAACCATTCATTCCAGTCATTCCTCGGATCTACAGTCATACTATTCTTTCCTCAGATAACCATTCATTCCAGTCATTCCTCGGATCTACAGTCATATTATTCTTTCCTCGGATAACAATTCATTCCAGTCATTCCTCGGATCTACAGTCATACTATTCTTTCCTCGGATAACCATTCATTCCAGTCATTCCTCGGATCTACAGTCATACTATTCTTTCCTCAGATAACCATTCATTCCAGTCATTCCTCGGATCTACAGTTTGATGAACGTAGGTTCTTGCTTTCTGTACAAACAATTATTTTTATTTCATGGATGACTTTTACTGGATTTTGCAATTATTTTAGATTATTCCCAAATTTATTTCCAAGTTATAAAAATTGTTACCGTAAAAACAAAAAAAATTCGTCGCAAAAAATCACTTTAAATCATCACCGACATCACAGTAATGAAAACTCGGGAATCCAACATTTCATGATTGCGGGCCCGGATCGGGGCCAGAGTGATTTTAATTTTCTCACGGAGTCGACCTGTTTCCAAATAGGTGTGATGCATTGGCCTATGGCCTCTATTAGTAAAGTTGAAAAAATATGACACAGTGACACAGTGACATTCGCATTTATTGTATAGTTATATTATATAATATATAATTAATAATAATTAATCCAATAATATATATATATTCATATACTCAAATTTCTTATATATATATATATAGATATAAATCAAAAAGCACGCTGATATTTAGAATCATAAGAACAGTTGAATTTCAATATAATTTCAAATTAATGAGGAAAGATGGCTTAGAAAATTTGACACTCATGAGACATATTTAAGGCAACGGGAATGGAATAAATTAACGCATGACTTACCCAACCAATATATTTTACTCGGTTTTTTATCCATTTCCTACGGCTTATCAACTCTTTGTGGTCAATTTAATGCCAGAAAATATTTTTATATTGTAAGAATTTTTTAGATAATAATGCTTTAATTATACAAGTCTTACTAATTAACCCATAGCTGTGGGACTACAAGAGGTGTATTCATACTTTTCCCAACGGTATTTGAATCTAACGAATCCAACAGGAATTTGGATTTCTGCTCAGCGTTTAACATGATATGCATTACACCACGCGCACATTCAAGCTTACAGCACCTGGTATTCGCAAGCGGTCACCTATCTAGGTACTGAGCAGGCTCTACATTGCTTAACCAATGTTTCAACGAAATGTGGCCGTAATCCTTAATCAACTTGCGCAATCGATAGAAATGCCGGTATGTTTGAAAAACGCCATGACCTTTTATTGTTTGACTTTAGTTCATTCAGTACAAGTTCCAAAGGTCACTCAAGGTAGAGAATTACCGAGGGTTTTTATGTAGGTGGGGGGGGGAGAAGAGAGCAAGCAGAACGCGCATATTATGAGGATATATTGAGGTATTTAAGATTTTAGTTGCCAGGGAATCATTCACTCGGGAGCCTGTACCACCAAGTACCAGTTCTAAAGAAGAAAAGGCTGTCTCAATATAAATTACTCCTTACCAAAGGAGCACCAAAGGAAATAGGGACGATCTGATTCATGACATGACTGGTCCTAGCTGTAAAGGCCTTAACAAGAAGTGGGGACTAACGACTCGTTCTAGTATCTGCCATGGCGTTAGTGATATAGTAGTGAGATGTTAGCAACGTTTTCTTCTGTGGCTTAAGAATTGCAGGGTTGAAAATTAATTACTGACAAAGCCTAGCAATCACTTTTGAGCTAAACGATAACACACACACATAATATAATATACAGGCTCACACACATCGCACTCCCTAAGAACCAAATAACACACGCACATCCACTTTCCAGGAACCAATAAAACCATCAAAATGACCAAGGGAATTCAGAGCAGCATGAATCCATCCAGCCCTTATCTTAAGTGACAACTTAAAAGAGACTGTTTGATTAACACAAGGACTGGCAAAAATTAATGATTAAGGAACAAATGAAAAACTACAGACAAAAGTTCATTTTCTCCATCAAGACATTCATTTCTGTAGTTCACTGCTACTAACAACCAGAATTTTTTTCTCCTGATGATGACAATACTAGCTGAAACTAGTCGAGGGTGGACAGCGAGGCATAGGCAGCACCTGCCCAGATATGGCAGCAATACTCCATTCTTAGTTTGATTTGGCACTTGTAATGTGCATGGCAGAAGGACCATTCTTTTAGCATCTTTAGCGATGGTATGAATATCCGTTCTATTTGAGGTCTGGTGCGATCTTTAGATCAATAATTCAAGACATTGAGCGTAAATTGAGGGGATGACCGCTCATCAAAATTCGAGCAAATTTGGCGTCTGCTCACTGATATAACTGTGCAAAAACCAATCGACAACGTTGAACACGCCTTGTTTAAGGATTGAGTATAGAGTTTGGCGTCGTATGAAAGGATGCGTTAGTGCTGGAGAGTTTTATGTCTTTTCGCAACGAGGGAGAATTTTGTCTAACTGTAACTTTTCAATTTTTGACTTATTAGTAAAGACAAACCTTTCATCAACTGACTAATATGGAGGAAGAGGTGGGCTGTTAAAACCGATTTTCCGTAGATAGGAAGGGATTATTTTTTAGTTATAAAACCACTATAGTAACTACCAGTAGTTATGATCATAATATAAATACTATAGACATGTATATATGGCATAAATAAATATATACTTAATATCGGTATATTAGTCAAAATAACAAAAATACTAGATTTCTCACGCACGCTCTAATGTATCGTACTTTATATACTGTACACCCGTCTTTGTTTACAATTGAAAGGCCAGCCACCGCCGCCAAGCGGTCACTTTGAGAATTAATACGACTCGTTCCGCTAAGTCCGTGAATTTTTAAATACATCGCTGACAATTTGGAAGGATTTTTTTTCCTGCAGAACTTTTTTTTATTTTGCCTGCAGATTTTCTCCGTTGCATCCGAACTCCGTTGATATGGTTCGTAGCTGAGAGGTCTGTATTCCCATGTTGACTTTTAAGATTTTTGTTTCTTTTTTTTTCAGAAGAGAATTAAAAAGAAATTCATTTATTTGTTCTTTTCCATGCATTGCTTCAGTAACGGGCTTTCCCAAATCGGTAATGTCGCTTAAATAGATTAAACAGTTGATGGTCAGCATTACCACTGGAAAATCCACATTCAAATGAAACGCCATAGTAAAAAACAGAAAGTGATAATTTCATGATTGATTAGAAGAAACCCTCAGTTTATATCCTGTTAACTTCTTAATAATTCCCTTAGAAAAGGGATGAATCCATTTTCATTCGGCTACGGGTTAAAAAAACAGTTCAAACTGAACTTTCTTGGATGGATTGGAAAAAGAAAACTTTCAATTCAGACGTGAGAGGTCTGTTTGTAGAATTTCGATGCACACTGTGAACCATTTATTTTCTAAAAAGTGTGGCCGGTTCTATCCAGCCTTCACAATCAATTCATCTATGTGGATTATCGAGCTGTTTAGTTTTAGAACAGTTGGCTGTTCATACATAAAAAAAAATTGGCAGGAGAATTCACCTAGCTAGTATGTATACATATATATATATATATATATATATATATATATATATATATATATATATATATATATATATATATATATATATATATATATCTGCGAGTTTTATTAAACTGATAAAATTTGATAAATAGAATCTTTATCATCATGTTTCTATGTATTTTTGTCGTCCTGTTTTTGTGTACTTTTTAATGTTTTACTTGTACTTTTCTTTGCGTTTACTTTTCTACTTAGATTATGTAATCTTGTCATCCCGTTTGTGCGTAACGTTTTCGTCTTGTTTCTCTGTACATTTGTCGACCTGTCATTTTTTCTGTCGGATGTTTATGTACTTTGATGTATTTGTGCTTGTTGCTTTC
Source organism: Acanthosepion esculentum (assembly GCA_964036315.1). Taxonomy (NCBI): domain Eukaryota; kingdom Metazoa; phylum Mollusca; class Cephalopoda; order Sepiida; family Sepiidae; genus Acanthosepion; species Acanthosepion esculentum. The sequence continues at coordinate 35,197,567 of OZ038492.1, read as the reverse complement.
ATCATTTCCCCATGTATCTTTGTCCTCATGTGGACTGTTTTCTACATGATTTTGTAGAATTTTGCTGTCATATTTATGCATAATTCCTGCGTAATTTGCCGCCATGTTTATGTGTAGTTTGGAAGTAATTCATACTGTGTACTTTCTGCTGTCGTCATGTGTAATTTTGTCGTCATGTTTTCGTGTACTTTATTCGCCAATGTGTACTTTTCATTCATACGTTTGTCGTCGGGTTGAATGCATTTGCGTGGTAATTGTTTGTGTGTGCTTTTGTCTTTAGATTTGTATGTACTTTTGTTATATTTGTGTTTGAGTTTGTCGTTAGGTTTATTTTGTCTACATATTATTTGCTTTATGCTTTTTTTTAATCTGCGCATGTGCTATCAGTTGTTCTTTCTTTCGTATCGAATCCGATGAAGTCGAAGTGAAATGAATAAATTTAAATAAATTCTTTATTCTTATCTTTCCGACCACATTATTCGTATTTTGCTATTTATTTTCATCGGTAGTTTAGCATTTTTTACTTTGCTTTAACCGAAATGAATAACTTTAGCTGAGGAACAAATAACATAAATTTATTTTTTTTTATCGTCGAATTGTTTACGAGTCGATTTTTGCGGAATTTTGAATTTAGCCACTAATGTGAGACCTGGAAGAACAATGTAAGAAATTTATCTGTGATGTATTCTGACTGCAAAATTATGTTATTAGTTTAAGTGGCAAGATGGCGATATTTCAGAAGGATGCTTCCGTTGCTGCTCTAGGAATCGCTAATTGGTATAAACGTTCATTTTCAAAAGTACTTTATCGATCATATATAAATATTGTTTTTCATGTAGGTTTCAGGAGAAAATGAATAATGGGAACAGATCTTGGAGGTGTGCTAAAAGAGGGCGGAAAGTGCGAGACTTAAATCCGAAAGCGGATTGGAATGGCGAAAGGTTCCTTCCAAAAGCTAAGCAAAGTATTAAGAAACAGTAACATATCTGGGAAGTGTTTCAACAGAGGACGGAAATGCGAGACGGAAATCCGAAGGCGCATTGGGATAGAGAAAGATGCCTTCCAAAAGCGAAGCAAAGTATTAAGAAACAGTTAAATATCTGGGAAGTGTTTTAGCAGAAGACGGAAAGTACGACACTAAAATTTGAAGGTGCATTGGCGTAGCGAAAGATGCCTTCCAAAATCTAAGCAAAGTATTCTGAGACCAAAAAAATTCGTTAGTAACAAAGAAAAGCGTACCGAATTGTTACGTGATATATGTCTTCCTGTATGGCACTGAATACTGGACAATCTCCTCAAAGATGACGAAGAAACTTGAAGGAACAGAAATGTGGTTCAACAGAAGATTTTAAAGTTACCATAGACCCAACATGTGAGCAACGACTAGGTTTGGAGAGAATGGAATGAAAAAGGAAACTTATAACTAACATAGGGAGGGGGTCAGTGGAAATTTAATGTAATGAGGAAGAAGGGCTTCGAAAATCTGATACTCAGATGGCAAGAGGGACAGAGGAACGCAGCGCGTAACATACTTGATGGGCTTGAGCAAATGAATATCAGAACAGGGTTTGGGAGAAATAACAAAAAAAAAAGTTATTAAGAACTACAAGTGACAGGAAGATGAGGAGGGCAATGATCGCCTACGCCCTGAAGAGATACGGCACATAAAAGAAGTAGAAGTAGAAAATATATAAGTAGTGATTGCATTTTTTTTACTGTTTATGATAATAAAAAACAACGATATCAACTCAAAGAAAATGTGAAAATTTCCTTCACAGTTAAGTATAAGGAATTGACGTAGCTTGTGTTTCAAGTTCTCTTGAGTCAGCTCATGCGTGCGACAAGCAGGTGGTAGTACAACTTAGCCGGCAATGCTGGATTTGTCAGAATGTAATGTTCAGCGGCAGAATCTGATTGAAAGCAGACGAAACCAATGGATACGTAAAGGGTTGATCGGATTTATTGAGAATCGATCTCGAGTATTCGTAAGAATTTGATGGCTCAAAAGAGGTTAAATCTTGCTGGCAATTATTTCTCATTTGTAAATCTAATTGGAGGGAAATATTAATGCAATATGCATATATTTATTGGATAAAATACTGATGATAAAATAGATAGATAGATAGATAGATAGATAGATAGATAGATAGATAGATAGATAGATAGATAGATATGATCTGAAAGAGATAGATTGATAGATATTAATTGAATCTATATATATTAACTGAAATAGATAGATAGATAGATAGATAGATAGATAGATAGATAGATAGATATGATCTGAAAGAGATAGATTGATAGATATTAATTGAATCTATATATATTAACTGAAATAGATAGATAGATAGATATGATCTGAAAGAGATAGATTGATAGATATTAATTGAATCTATATATATTAACTGAAATAGATAGATAGATAGATAGATAGATAGATAGATATGAACTGAGATGGATTGAAAAATACTAATTGAATAGATATGAACTGAAAGAGATTGATAGATAGATATTAATTCGATAGATAGATAGACAGATAGATAGATAGATAGATACATACATATGAACTGAAATAGATAGATAGATAGATAGAAACAGAATGAGATAGATAGATAGATAGATAGATAGATAGATAGATAGATAGATACATACATACATACATATGAACTGAAATAGATAGATAGATAGATAGATAGAAACAGAATGAGATAGATAGATAGATAGATAGATAGATACACACATACATACATACATGTATATGAACTGAAATAGATATTAATTAATAGATAGATAGATATATAGATAGATAGATAGATAGATATGAACTGAAATAGATAGATAGATAGATAGATAGATAGATAGATAGATAGATAGATAGACATGAACTGAAAGAGATAGATAGATAGATAGATTTGATCTGAAAGAGATAGATTGATAGATATTAATTGAATCGATATATATTAACTGAAAGAGATAGATAGATAGATATTAATAGATAGATAGATAGATATGAACTAAAAGAGAGAGATGGATAGATAGATAGATATTAATAGATAGATAGATATGAACTGACAGAGATAAATTGATAGATATTAACTGAATAGACATATATGAACTGAAAGAGATAGATTGATAGATAGATATTAATTGAATAGATAGATAGATAGATAGATAGATAGATAGATAGATAGATAGATAGATATGATCCTGATTGTATGCGCATCCGTCTGCCTGAATATCAAACACTGTTACGTTTAGTTCATCAGCTCTTTGAGATTCCATACAAGTCTTTCTCATTTGCCATTTCTGAAATGCACATTGCCACTTGCCTAATGCTCCAGGCGTACATATCCACCTATGCGCAACGTAGATTGTCTCAATGGCATAGTGTCGATTAGAGATCATGTGAAATGTTAATAGACACCTGGAGGAGAATTGGACGGCGCGTCCAGTCACTTAAACTATAGATTTGCGTATGTATGAATAGAAAAGATGATCAATGAGACTCGCAGTATCTTAAGGACGAAAATACAAGTGAAATAAAACAATTGAGAAATAATTCCCAGCAAGATTTAACCTTTTTTGAGCCATCAAATTCTTACGAATACTCGAGATCGATTCTCTGTAAATCCGATCAACCCTTTTCGTATCCATCGGCTTCGTTTGCTTTCAATCAGATTCTGCCGCTAAACATTACATTTTGACAAATCCACCATTGCCGGCAAACCTCTGCTACTAGCTGCTTGTCGCACGAATAAGCTGACTCAAGAGAACTTGAAACACAATCTACAGCAATTCCTTATAATTAACTGTGATTGAAATGTTCAGGCTTTCTTTGAGTTGGCATCGTTGGTTTTTATTTTCTTGGCACAGAGGGTAAAGGTGTTGGTTAGATACAGTGACAGGACCCAAAGAGTGTGAGTTCAATACAAGGCTAAGGCAGTGGAAAACGTGGAGAGGTCAATTAACAAGAGATTAAAAAAAAACAGTAACAAAAAATACTGCAATCACTACCTTTATATTTTCTACTTCTTTTATTTGACGCATATCTTCAGGGCGTAGGCGATCATTGCCCTCCTCATCTTCCTGTCACTCGTAGTTCTTAATATCTTTTGTTATTTTGTTATTTCTCCCAAACCCTTTTCCGATATCTATTTGCTCAAGCCTATCAAGTATGTTACGCTTTGCTTTCCTCTCTCTCTCTCTTTTTCCCTCTGGGTATCAGATTTTCGAAGCCATCTTTCTTCATTACGCGCCACGGAAATTTCAACTGCCCCCTCCCCGATGTTAATTATAAGTTTCATTTTTTATTCCATTCTCTTCAAAACCTCGTCGTTGCTCACATGTTCGGTCCATGATATTATCTTACTATTGAAGCCCATTTCTGTTCCTTCAATGTGTCTTCTTCATGTTTGAGGAGATTGTCCAGCATTCGCTGCCATACCTGGGTACAGATATCACGTAACCTATCAATACTCATTTCTTTGTTTTTAACAAAATATATCTATCTCTTAATGCTTTTAAATTTACAAAGACATAGAAAGAAAACAAGACTTGCTACACAAGGTAGCAAGAGAAAGAATGAAAAAAACATATTAACTGCAAGAAGAGAGAATGTGTGTTTGTCAGCAAAACAAAAACGACCCCAGAACTGGAAATCAAAATCAAAGATATACAGAAATGTAAATATTAAGAAGTGTTTTAACAGAGGATGTAAAATGTGACACCGAAATCCGAAGGCGCCTTGCGATAGCGAAAGATGTCTTCCAAAAGCTAAGCAAAGTACTAAAAAACAGGAACATTTCGTTAGAAAAAAAGTAGAGAGTGTTGGAAAGTTATGTAATATCAATCCTTCTAGATGTAAGTGAATTCTGGACAATCTCATCACAAATGAATAAAAAAAACAAGAGGCAAAAGAAATGTGGTTATTCAGAAAGAATGCTGACGTTAGCGATAACGGAGTACGTAAGCAACGGGAAAAACTCCGTAGGAAAATAGCAACAAGAAAGGACAAGAGGCAATAGAAATATGGATCTTCAGAAAGAATACTGACATTAGCGATGACGGAGCACGTAAGCAACGGGAAATAGTATTTAGGAAAATAGAAATAAGAAAGGACAAGTGGCAATAGAAATGTGATTCTTCAGAAAGAATGCTGATATTAGCGATGACGGAGCATATAAGCAACGGTAAAAAGTTTTTGGCAAAATAGAAACAAGAAAGGAAAAGAGACAATAGAAATATGGTTCTTCAGAAAGAATGCTGATATTACCGATAACGGAGCACGTAGTCAACGGAAAAAAAGTCTTTAGGAAAATATAAACAAGAAAGGACAAGTGGCAATAAAAAGGTGGTTCTTCAGAAAGTATGCTGACATTAGCGATGACGGAGAACGTGAGCAACGGAAAAAAATTGTCTATAGGAAAATAGAAACAGGAATGGACAAGAATCAATAGAAATGTGGTTATTCAGATAGAATTCTGACAATGGTGATGACGGAGCACGTAAGCAACGGAAAAAAGTCTTTAGGAAAATAGAAACAAGAAAGAAGAAGAGGCAATAGAAATATGGTTCTTCAGACAGAATACTGAGATTAGCGATAACGGAGCATGTAAGCAACGGAAAAATAAGTCTTTAGGAAAATAGAAACAAGAACGTACAAGAGGCAATAGAAATCTGGTTCTGCAGAAAGAATGCTGACATTAGCGATGAGGGAGTACGTGAGCAAAGGAAATATGTATTTAGGAAAATAGAAGCAAGAACGGACAAGTGTCAATTGAAATGTGGGTCTCCAGAAAGAATGCTGACATTAGCGATAACGGCGCATGTAAGCAACGGAAAATAGTATTTAGGAAAATAGAAACAAGAAAGTACAAGAGGCAATAGAAATGTGGTTCTTAGAAAGAATGCTGACATTAGCGATGACTCAGTACCTGAGAAAGGGAAAAGTCTTTAGGTATATAGAACCAAGAAAGCACAAGAGGCAATAAAAAGCTGGTTCTTCAGAATGAATGCTGACATTAGCGATGACGGAGCATGTAAGCAACGGAAAAAAGTCTTTAGGAAAATAGAAACAAGAAAATGTCACTCATCCTCAGAATCAGGTAGAGGCAACTCAAATTCCTTGGATACATAATGAAAAAAATAGGTCATGGAGAATTTGACCACTCACAAGATATATCGAACAAAATGGTCACCTACGTGACAAGCTTGTGTGAATTTGTAAGATATAACAAAAGAAAAATGTTCCTTATAGCTATAAGTTATACGGATTTTTGGCTGCCATCTTTACTTACACGGACACGGTACACAAGAGAAATAGTTTAATCTGGTAAGCATCCCCAATAAAGCATGACTTCCAGAACGTTGGATTATGCTTCCATGCATTGCTCCACACTATATGGACTGAAAATAATTGATTAGGGATAGTGGAAGACACAGTAAAGAGCATCCTCTTTAATAATGGCTTCCAACATTATTTTGCTTATTATTTATTTTAAACAAGCGGCCTTATATGTAGTAAGTTTAGTTTAATCTGATTAAAGACAATTGTGGAACGTGCCTTTTTTTAATCGAACAATGCTAGATATTTCTCTAAAGGAGTAGTTCTTTTTTATTAATTATACTTGGATTTGTCTGACACAAGGCAAGACAAGTAGAGCGCTTAGGAAGAGGCAGAGAAAAATATTTTTCTCCATTGGATGAATAACATTTTCTCTGCAAGTGAGCTGGGCTCACGTTATAAGTCATTGCACCATGTGCCTTATCAAATAAGATACTAAACCATACAGCTTCTGAAATCAGAAAACACCGTTCATTTTATCAAATAAGAGAGTGCGTCATTCGTCATTTCAAATGAGACGACACACCGTTCAGTTTATCAAATGAGACAATGGCAGCATTTGTCTTTTCAGATGAGACAACACACCGTTCAGTTTCTGAAATTTGTCAATGCAGCTTTTTTCATTTTTCTCATTGAATCAATACTATATCTAAATGGGATTGATTCGATAATAAACGCTTTCATGCGTCCGACTACCTAATTTTACTATTTTAAATTTCTTTAGCTTTACATTGAATTCTCTCATTCCCACCTCCCACTAGCTCTGCTTCTCTTTTACACTTTCCTTTCCTAACTGCATGTGGTATTTTCTCCGGAAGATTCAAACATTTGCACACCTGATCGACACCAGGACCACTTCATCAAAACAGCAGTGTCAAATAGCTGCTGTAAATCGATAGACGCAACAAAGGACGATAATAGTGGCCATTTGCGAGCCATTTGCGCGGTTTCCAAAGCTTTTCTCATGCTGCAGCAAAAACGAATAACAATTATCACGGTATTTTTCCTGGCGCCGATGGCACTTCTCCGCGGAAAGTCAGCTAATTTCTTCTGTTTCAAATACAACGTCGCAGAGATTTTCAAATCTTGAGTTACTTACATCATAACATGTCCACGAATAAAGCCACCTCTAATATATAAATTAGCAATACTAGCAATTCCAGACCACCAAAAAGACTTTTAATAAAAAATAGTCTTTTGTAAAAAGAAAAAATATTTTCAATGAGACATCGAAAATTATGACTACGTAAACATAAACACTAAAATTCCTTTTGAGTTCGAATGAACCAGGATAAAAGGAAAGTATATAGATTTCATTTAACCCCCACAGATATATTTCCAATACACATGCTTTTCTTTTCCTCCAAATCCTCCTCTTCTATTACACTTCCCCTCGTGCGTTTATTTATTTATTTTAAAAAATAAACTGTTCATTAAGTTAAAAAATATATAAATCTTTAGAAATTCAATTGACCGGTATCACCTGAAGATAGCGAAAGGTTGAAACCAAGATTTCGAAATGGGCTGACCTCCTAATTATATATATATATATATATATATATATATATATATATATATATAATTTCACACTAAGCAAGGAAATAAACAACTATAATGCAGTATGATTGTGAAGAGATATAAGAAAAGAAAAGATTATTAAGGAGCATGAAATAAAATATATTTATATATATATATACATATATACACACACACATATATATATATATATACATACACACACACACACACATATATATATATATATATATATATATACACACACACCCATATATATATATATATATATATATATATATATATATATATATATATATATGAAGAAATATAGTTTTAAGGTGTACTATATGTATGGGATAAAGTGGTCAATATCAAAGATAAGAGCGTATGTAAATATAGATATAAAAGTGATTATTGAAGTCAACAATCAGAGGGAACAGGCTGTTTCATGCTGGACGTAATCATTAGGCTGACGATTACGACCAGCATGAAACAGCCTGTCGCCTCTGAGTGCTGACTTCAATGTTCACTCTCATATATATATATATATATATATGTGTGTGTGTGTGTGTGTGTGTGTATACCAGGTGTAACAGCAAAATAGTCTAAATCGTGTAACAGCAAAATTGGCCAATTTTTACATTAAGTTTAAACCGTTTTATCTTAAAAACGTTTTATCTTTATCTTATATGATTAAAGATATCTTACTGGAATTCTCCGAGGTTTTTATAACACTATTTGATTATATTTTAAGCAATAAGAAAATATAATTACTCTCCAAGCTTAACAGAAGAATCGTGATGAAATCGATTATAAACGAAGATAAAATTTTCATCATAAATTTATAATAGCTAAGTATCGGAAGCTCATGAAAGACTGAAATAAAGTTCAAGTACACATACACACATACACACACAGACACACAGGTTTCACGTACGATTTCATTTTCGTGTTTTTCACAGCTCTTTGGACTGTCATAGCTGAAGCTCCTCTCTCACGTGCCAAACGTCTTCTGGATTGAGTTGGATCTTTTCTAATTAATCTCTTTAGCACTAAGTTGAAACGATGATCTGTCTTCCTGTTGTGACCTCC
>OZ038492.1:35178617-35183617 GCA_964036315.1 Acanthosepion esculentum | reverse complement strand
CCCGCGTCCTGGGTAAGACTATACACTACATCCAACAACAAGGCCTCTGATCAGGACGTTTTGAGGAGCGTGGAACCACCTTTTAATTGCTGGTGTTCCCAGATCCACCCTGAAACGGGGTGGTATCACTTGTTAGGACCATAGCTATGGGCAAATAGTTGACCCCCAAACTGCGGTCAAAACACTATGAAGGTGTAAAAATTTAAATAAAAGTTTTAATACGAGCAAGACATTTTAGTAAAATCTTATTACCAGCAATGAAGTTTTGAAGAAAATATTATTACAAGCAATACATTTTTGAAAAGAATATTACCACCAATAAAAATCTTGGAGTCACCTCTTAATTGCTGGGGTTCACTTGTCTACCTAGACCCGGGGTGATAGTACCTGTTAGGCTCCTAGCTGTGGACAAATAGTTAACCCCTAAACTGGGGTCAAAACAGTATGAAAGTGTAAAAGTAGGTTTTAATATCGTCGTGAAAATATCAAACACAAAAGTCCAGAGACGGTGCAGGCCGAGGAATGGAGCAAAAGTACTTTCCTTAAGTTGCAAAAAAAAATTCCTTCCGCGGCGTAGTTTAATCGTCTGATAACTTGCATCGAGTTACAAGAAGAGCGATGAAAAGGAGAAAACATTTCCCTTATAACCTCTTCAGGGATCACGTGGTAACAGTCACAAGACCCGTTTACTATAAATAAAAAATAGTAAAAAGGTAATAGTTTTTAGACAACAAAAAACAACAACCCAGGTAAGTACATTACTCGTTCCTCAGCTTGAACCGTCGATTTCTCCATAATGCCAATAATTGATTTTTGAGGAAAAATTATTACAAATATTACATTATTACCAGCAATATATTTTTAAAGGCAAAATATTGCCAGCAATATATTTTTAAGGAAAAAATATTACCAACAATACATTATTGAGGGAAAATATATTACCAGCAACACATTTTTGTAAATAATTATTACCAGCAATAAAAATGTTGTCGGAATTAAATAACCCATTGAGGTTGATATGCCGTAAAACAAAATAAACCAAACCAAACAAAACTCTTCAGTTAGAAATGGTTAATGTTGAACATATCACGGATAGAGCATTTAACAAATAAAAAAGTTATTAAGCCTTTGACCACTGAGCACCGCTTTAACGGGGGTAGAGAAAAATGACGTAATGCTCAGCCACCGGTTGAACAGTGGTAGAGAAAAAATGACTGAATTCCCAACCACCGGTTGAACGGTGGATAAAAATTTGTAACTATTTTTATATCTACCGTAAAACATTACGCACCATTTATTTGCGAATTTTGACCCAGGAGCTCAGGAACGCAGGGCTCAAAGGGTTAAATAATAGTGACCACAAAAAACAGAATCTATCTTACATATTTATAAGTCTATCATTCTTCTATGTTTTAGATATTGCTCCCACTTATGGTCCGATGATACCGCAGTACATTTCAAGATTCTTAATAAAATACAAAGAAGAATCAGCTATGTTACCGGTCTTAAACTGATATCTCAGTCTCAGTCTCTTTCCCACCACTGTAATGTAGAATCTCTGTCCCTTTTCTATAAATACTTTAATGGTAATCTTACGGATGATCTCCTCCTTGTGGCACATAGACTTTATGTATTCCTCACTTGTATAACTCTCTTACGGTTTTATGCCTTTCAGCCAACTTTGATATTCAAAAATTTAAATTCAATATCAGTGGTTATTTAATGTCTTCTTGATTACTCTTCTATTGTTATAACTCCTGGCAACGTTTCGGCTGCTTCTCCTCAGTCTATCCTCAGCTGTTTTTGAGTTCCGAAATTCTAACTCTGATGGCACATGAGTCTTCTTTATCACATACACCATATCTAGCGTCAGAGTATTCATGAGATGAGATTTTTTTCTCCTTGCCCAGATGGCGGACGTAGACATTGAATATCGCCTTTTATGGAGGTGGGTCATCACAAAACAACAAAGAGGAAAAAATTAGTCAAAAGTAACAGATTGTTGTGGCTTTTTTAGGGCCAGAAATAAAGACACAAGTGAGGGATTAAGTTAAACAAATATATTAACAGAAATAGTAATATAAACATATACAAACGAGAGTGTTACAGCAAGAATGTTCGGTCCGACTGACTGCTGGAAACTTCCCTCTCCAAAAGGCAGTACCTGCTCCTATTTATAGCTGGGAGATTCCATGAGTGCGTGAGTAAATTACTATAATACAGATATACAATGATTTAAACATCTTACCAAAATCCTGTAAGGAAAAAATGAAACCCATGTTTTCAGAATGATGCAAAATATTTGCTTTATATTTTCAATTCCATCAAGAGATGTAATCATATCAAACTACTAAACTAAAAAACATTATTATCATATAATAACTGTGCTTGTCCCTCCCTTCGTTAATTCATTAGTTAGTTCGCACGACTGTTACGCCTTGCCAATAACTCATAAATAATGGACTATTCCTGTTTTGATCGCTTGAAAAGCGGGGAAAAATACTACTTGATTTCAGGGAGAAAATGAAAGAAAGAATGAAAGAAAACCGAAAGAAATAAAAAGGGGAAGATAGAAGTGTTTTACGTCTTCAGGAAATACCTATTTTTGCCACTGTCAAAAGGGGAAAAATGGCCTGGGTTGGGAAGGTTACAAGGCACGAGAGCATGTGCAAAACCATCATGCAAGGCACCGATGAAGGTGGATATAGGAGAGGACGCCAACGCAAAAACATTTTGCACAATGTCAAACAATTGTCAAATATGGCCGTTACCAGAATTACTGATGGCTGCCGTTGATAAACGGTTATGAAGGAGGCTCAATCTTCTGTATTCGTATCCCCACCTGCGATTACAAACGTAAAAGGGATGATGATGATGATGACGACGACGACGACGACGATGATGATGATGATGACAGCGACGACGACGACGATGATGATCATGATCATGATCATGATCATGATATACCAAAACCTCATTAAATAGTGGACTATTCCGTTTTAACAACCTGGGAAAGCAAGACATATCAGAGACAGTACTTGATTTTAGTGAGAAAAAGAAAGAAAGAAAGAAAGAAAAATGGGAAAATGGTTCTAATCATTTCATTTGTACCCACATCTTAAATAATAAACAGCATTCATATTAATGATTTCTATTACAATATTTTGTTAAAGTTGTTAAGTTTAAATATTTAACGATGCGATAGGGAAATTTCTACAGATATTTTATTCTCAATGAACTCGCCATTAATTTATTAAGAATTAAGATTCACCAGAATATTAACATAGGAAAACCGTGCAATTTTCATGTGTCTTTCTAGTTTTAAATTATTACTTTTAAATAGACTAAAAATAAATGTTTACTTATAACTTCATTTAATAATATATATATATATATATATATATATATATATATATATATATATATATATATATATATATATATATATATATATATATATATTATATATATATATATAGCAATAAAATCGGGTCCCGCAAGCCTTCCTTGTGTAAACAACGTGAGTGTTTGTTGGGGCTCGCTGTCATTTGAGCAGAAGCGAAACCGGTTGCTTCGCGCGTTTTAATATGTCTAGTAATATTAAGCTTAATACTTTTATTGCTATTATAAAATTTTGTACCTTTAAAAATATCTTTAAATATATATATATATATATATATATATATATATATATAGATAGATAGATAGATAGATAGATAGAAAGATAGAAAGATAGATAGATAGATAGATAGATAGATATATAGTTGTCCCTCGTTTATTGCGGTTAATCAGTTCCAGACCCTACCGCTCTCAGTGAATTTCATCGAACTAGGATTCTTTATTTATAAATCGAATACGGTCTTCTAAATACGGTTTTGACATTATATGAGCTCTGTAATATGAAATAACATCCCTCTTGTCATCTTTATACTCATATTATCCAATATATTAGACATAAGAACATAAAATATATTAGACGTTCTTATATTATTATTATTATTATTATTATTATTATACATTAAAATCACACACAAAGTTCTTACGTGTACATCGCTTTATCATCGAAAAAGTTGCATAATTTTCCTAGGTTAGTGTGAACCTAGGAAAATAACACAACTTGTTCGATGATGAAGCAATGAGGGGATGTAAAACACAACAAAGGTTACTGCTCCTCTAAAGCACGATTTCACTAGAAGAGTCTTCAGGTGGTGCGTCGTCTTCTCCTGCTGAAGGCATACTAGGCCTAGGCGGTAGGTGTCTCAGTGCTCGACTGAAAAACATCGTGATAGGCAGTTCCGGGCGCTGTCTTTTCACCTGCGTGAGGAGGCTTTTGTGGGGTTTCATCGCTCCATCAGGTGAATTCCGGAATCACAATGCACGCATTATCTGTGGGTCCCATTCGCTAATCGTTTTCTGTACTTCCTTCATATTTCTCACGACTTGCGTTAGACGCTCAAGTGTAAGGCAATAGTATAATTGACTCAGACAAACTAGCGTGCGCGCTGAAGGATCGGCTGTGTTCCTGCTCCTGAGATCAGGGCAAGAACTATTTTCCAACCGTTTAGTAGACGGTAATCAACAGCGAAGCAGTGAGGACCTGCAATATGATTTTTAATCAAAAGATCTGAGCAAACCGCGATTGAATGTATCAGTGAAAAAGACGCTCCTGAGAAAGTCTCTTTCTGAATATGAGTAACATAAGTGTATGTTTTTGTTTTCCATGTCGACAATGGGTTCAACATTTTGGACCCAGCCCCAAAATTTTGTAAAATTATTTTTGGTACACCCTATATATATATATATATATATATATATATATATATATATATATATATATATATATATATATATATATATATATATATATATATATAATGAGATATATTATATAATAGATACATATATAATATATATAATAGATACATATACATATATATATATATATATATATATATATATAATGAGATATATAATAGATACATATATAATGTGTAATGAGA
>OZ038492.1:35111117-35173617 GCA_964036315.1 Acanthosepion esculentum | reverse complement strand
AGAGACAGCTGAAATTTCTAGGGAACATAATGAGGAAAGGGGGCTTAGTAAAATTGATTTGATTGATTGAATTTTTTTCTACAGCTTATCAGCTGAAGGCAAAATGGGCAGGGGAAAGCTGCGGGTATCTTACCCAACGAGCTTGTTTAAAATGTTGGCAGAACAGGGATTAGAAAAGATAGTGAATAGTTGATGACGAATGTGTAAATGGCTGGCCGAACGGTTAGTGGGAAAGTTAGTGAAGAGACAAAATATACTAAGAGCTACAAACAACAGAAAGTTGTGGAGAGTCATGAACACCGAGGTCCTGAAGGGTCAAGACCCAAAAAAGGATCAAAGTTACCGCTTACATCGGTTTGTCTTGCCTTCGATGCGTCCTGTGTATGTTAAACATTCCGAACCTTCTGTCTTCATTTTGCGTCTGAAAGGTTTCAGCTTTCCGTATCTGATTGTTAGCAACAATTTCCTTGCGGTCACTATAATTTAACCCTTTGAGCCCTGCGTTCCTGAACAATTTTAACCCCTTTCTGCCTGAGCTCCTGGGTCAAAATTCACAAATAATTGGTGCGTAATGTTTCACGGTAGATATAAAAATAGTTACAAGTGTTTAATCAACGTTCAATCCGTGGCTGGGCATTAAGTCATTTTTTCTCTACCACTGTTCAACTGGTGGCTGAGCATTACGTCATTTTTCTCTACCCCCGTTAAAGCGATGCTCAGGGGTCAAAGGCTTAATAACTTTTTTATTTGTTAAATGCTCTATCCGTGATATGTTCAACATTAACCATTTCTAACTGAAGAGTTTGGTTTGGTTTGGTTTATTTTGTTTTACGGCATATCAACCTCAATGGGTTATTTAATTCCGACAACATTTTTATTGCTGGTAATAATTATTTACAAAAATGTGTTGCTGGTAATATATTTTCCTTCAATAATGTATTGTTGGTAATATTTTTTTCCTTAAAAATGTATTGCTGGCAATATTTTGCCTTCAAAAACATATTGCTGGTAATAATGTAATACTGGTAATAATTTTTTCTCAAAAATCAATTATTAGTATTATGGAGAAATTGACGGTTCAAGCGGAGGAACGAGTAATGTACTTACCTGGGTTGTTGTTTTTTATTGGCTAAAAACTATTACCTTTTTACTATTTTTTATTTATAGTAAACGGGTCTTGTGACTGTTACCACGTGATCCCTGAAGAGGTTATAAGGGAAATGTTTTTTTTATTTTGTTTTACGGTATATCAACCTCAATGGATCATTTAATGCCGATAAAAAATTTATTGTTGGTAATATTTTGTTTCGTCAAAAATCTGTTTTTGGTAATATTTTTCCTTCAAAATTGCATTGCTGGTAATAAATTTTTTTTCCAAAAAGTATTGCTGGTAATAGTTAACTTTTTACCCATAGCTGGGACCCAAACAAAGATGCTACCACCCCGGGTCAGGGTGGACCTGGGAACACCAGCAATTAAGAGGTGGTTCCACGCTCCTCAAAACCTCCTGATCAGAGGCCTTGCTGCTGGACGTAGTTTATCGTCTTACCCAGGACGCAGATGTAGTTTAATGTCTTACCCAGGATGACTAATCGAAGAGATTAGACATAGTAGATTTGTTTCTTTCTAATGACACTACAAGTACATTACAAACGTGCTGTATTCCTAAAACAAAAACTTACTTTACTATTCCTATACGCCTTCTGTTTTCAATATCACACAAGTGCTTACGAGGAGTGGAAGAGAACCCAGAGACTTTAGCAACGTCAAAGGACAATGAAAGAACCGGAGTGAAGAAGACAGAAGATGGCAACGGAGTTTGCATTTAAAATGTTGAAGATTGCAGGGGCGCAATAAATCGTTAGAAACTTCAAGTGGTGAGAACTGTTAAAAAAAAACAATTTACGGTTACATCTACATATTTCAACAGGAAAACGATTAGACCTAATTGCCAATCTAGTAGTACGTTTGTTGTCGAGGTAAGGACGGGAGTTCATTATAGCAACTGCCATGAAAATATGAAGGGAATTCGAAACTTAGGAGACAAAATGTTGGTTTTGTGCCGCATTGAGCGAAGATGAACAAACTGGTTCACCTTGCCGAATAGCAACGGTTGGCAAGCTCGGTGACGACAACAGTAGTAAAATTATATTTCACCGTATACGTCATATTTTTTTTAATTATTAAATAAATCTATATAAGCATTAGTGTAGATGTGTCACACTTAACCTTTCATACGTATACACAGATACGTACACGAAATTCGAAATAGTTATGAGCACATTATCGATCTACAAGTCGATAACGTTTTATCATGCGAGAATTTGACTTGGAAATAGATAATACATGCTGAAGTAATGAAAGATTGTACGAAAAAAAAAGACATTTTATAAGAAAAAATAAAATTTAAATAAATACCAGAGACTACGCAACATATGAAAATTCTATGACAGATAATAATAATAATAATAATAATAATAATAATAATAATAATAATAATAATAATAATAATAATGGCCAGCAGTGCGCAGAGAAGTGGTAAGAACATTCACCTTCGTCAGCAGCCGAAAATGAGTAAGTGAAACTCATGTGAGATAACGATGGTCTTGACTGACAAGCGGTTGGAGAGCAATCGCCCTGATATTACATTTGTGCACAATGCTGCCATGAGAAATCCTGATAGACGTTGCAGTAACTTAGGTAAATACTACTACTACTAGTACTACTACTACTACTACTACTAATAATAATAATAATAATAATAATAATAATAATAATAATAATAATAATAATTGCCTGGGGTTGCGTAGAAAAGTGGTTGTCAGTCAAGTTTGTCGTTATCTCACATGAGGTTCAATTGCACATTTTCGGCTTCTGACGGAGCATCTCCGTCAGAAGCCGAAAATGTGCAATTGAACCTCATGTGAGATTACGACAAACTTGACTGACAAGCGCTTGGAGAGTAATCGTCCTGATACACTTATGCCCAGTGCGGTGGGGGGAGGCATCAATACATCCTAATAGACATTGAGGTAACTTGGAATAAGAACCTCGTGAAGGAGAAGCAGGCGAAAATACATAGATACGAGGACCTACCAGAGCAAATCGCAGAAATATACCAAACTGTAGCTAAAGTTGTGTTCGTTTTGTGCTTGGTACACTCAGGAATGTCTCCAAACATCTGCAATGCAAGACACTTTGGGGAAACCTGACATTATTGGGAGTAACAGTGCTGCATGGTACAGCTCAGGTACTGAGAAAAGTGTTATCTCTCTTAGCCGCGAGTAGGAGCTGAAATATAAACCATCGCCAACCGGCCAAAATATCTAAGATGATATCAATAATAATGATGATAATAATAATAACCCAGCGTCACTTTGCTGGCGTTATACTCTCACACTGAATAATAATAATAATAATAATAATAATAATAATAATAATAATAATAATAATGAAAGGTGAAACTGAAGGTTTTATCATTGCTGCACAAGACCAATGCTTGTTAACTAGGAATTATCAAGCACATATACTAAAATATTGTGTTAGCCCAAGATGCAGATTCTGTGACAAATATCCAGAAACCATTGATCATCTTATATCAGGTTGCATGATATTGGCACCCACTGAATATAAAACCCGGCATGACAGAGTGGGCCAGTATCTGCACTGGAAAATTTGCAACTCCTATAGGAAGGAAACTGGAAGAAACTGGTACGAACACCACCCTGACACGGTTACGGAGAAAGGACCTGTTACAATTCTATGGGACTACACAATACACACTGACAGAACAATCAAAGCCAACCTCCCAGACATTGTTATTAAAGACCACAAACAAAATAAGTGCCTCCTTATTGATATGGCAGTCCCTGCAGACTGCAATGTATCTTTGAAGATATTCGAAAAACTGTCAAAATACAAGGACCTTGAAATAGAAATCTCAAAAATGACGCACATGGGAACATCAACAATACCTTTTGTAGTTGGAGCTCTTGGACTGGTCGGAAAAGATTCCAGTAAGCTGATTGAAGGGATCCCTGGAAGTCCATGCCTCAAAGAGATACAAAAAATTGTTCTGACAAGTACAGCCCACACTTTACGAAGGGCTTTATCGATGTAATTATTTTTTTATTTTATTTTATTTTTTTTTTTTTTGCAGTGGAAAGTGTCATGATGCCATTTCTAACCTTAGGTCCCTGGGCAGGACCCGGAAAGAAATGGGTAAACGTCAGATATCAAAGGAAATAATAATAATAATAATAATAATAATAATAATAATAATAATAATACCCCAGCGTCACATTGCTGGCGTGCTACTTTGACATTGAATGGTGATAATAAGAAGAAGAAGGAGAAAGAGAAGGAGGAGAAGGAGAAGGAGGAGAAGAAGAAGAAGGATGACAACAGAAAAAAACATGCTCACCATTGTCAAAACCTTCAACGAATACATTAGAATAGAGTTGGGAATCGACAAATGTGCCAAAACAACGTTCAAAATCGGTAAACTAAGGAAAAGTCCGGATTTAGACTTTGATATTAACAAGATTAAGGAACTAGACAAAGATTGTACAATCATATACTTAGGAATTAATGAAGGAAACGGAATACAACATTCAATTATGAAGAAAAAGATCTGAAAAGAGTATTATAGGACAGTGCGTTTGATACTAGAAAGCGAACTAAATGGGACCAATAAAATGAAGGCTATCAACACCTTAGCTATACACATAGTAACATACAGCTTCAACATTATGAAATGGAAATTGAGTGACATTAAATGCTGCCCCAAATGAGGATGCACAACCCGAAATCATATGTTGATAGGCTGTATATACAAAGAGCTTTAGGAGGCTGAGATCTAATCCAACTTGAACTAAGTCTAAAGACTACAACATTCGGATTGGAAGCCTACCACACAAAAAAACAATGTCCCTCCACGCCAAACGAATAAAACAGAAAGCAAAACAACTTGGTCAAATGAAATTACGAAAAAAAAACTGGAAGGAAAAGGAGTTTCATGGCAAGTACGTAAAAATAACGAAAGAAGCAGATGTGGACCAACAGAAAACAGATCAATGGCTGAGGAGCACCGGATTGAAAGCTGAGACATAGCGCCTAATTATTGCGGCTCGGGACCAAAGTCTCGTAACCAGATCATATCACTGTCACATAATCAAGGATGGAACTAACCCGAAATGCGGGATCTTCAGAAAATACGATGAAACTGTCGACTATATTATGTTAGGATGTCCGTAACAGGCAAAAAATGAATATACCCACAGACATAACAAGGTAGCGACATATATGCACTGGAAGATATGCAAGAAGCACAAAATCGAAACCACTGAGAGATGGTTTGAGCACCAACCAGACACAGTTACCCAGAATAACGATGTAACTATCTACTGGGATATGCCAATTCAAACTGACGGGTAAATAAAAGCCAACAGACGTGATATTATCATAAAAGACCAGAAATTCAGGAAGTGTATGATTATTGAAATAGCAGTAACTTCTGAGAGAAACACGTCTATTATCGAGAAATTGTCCAAATACAAGGACCTGGAGATCGAGTTTAACAGGATGTGGGGAATGAAGACTGAGACTGTACCAATAGTAATCGGAGCTCTGAGCCTCATGAGAAAAGTAATGGACACTTTTAATAAAAGTTTCCCAGGTAACATCGACATACAAGTTGTCCAGAAAATCGCCGTACTAGGAACATCCCATATATTAAGAAAAGTACTATCAATTAAATGACAATTATTCTATAGGGTCTAAGGACCATAGTTTGGACCCGGCTCTACATGATACAAAGCAGGAAACATAACATATACAAATAATAATAATAATAACATAATAAATGTCCTATGCTTCAGCAGGTCTCTTTTCCACATATACATAAATAAAAAACAAGAGAACGTACAAATATATACACATTTTATATAGATTCCTTCGTATGGTGAGAGCTGGGTTTGTGAGAACAAAGTTTTGTATTTATTCAAGGTTATTATTATCAGTGTGTGTGGTATCATCTTAACGGAGAGTAATCTGAAATTTCTGGGACACGTGATGAGAAAGGAGAGCCTGGAGAATCTGATACTCATGGGACGAATAAAGGGGAAAAGAGACAGGAGAAAGCAGCGTATGGCATACGTGGCGGGCTAGGGTAGGTGGGTAGCGAAGCGTTGTCTGAAGGAGTTGGCAGAAACACATAACCTGGGATAGGGGGAAGTGGAGGGCCATGATCGCCTACGTCCTGAAAGGATACGGCACATAAAAAGAAAAAAGAGAATCTGAAGTGCCCAATTACCAAGTACCCTCTGGTGTCTATGGTTAAAAAGGGAAC
Source organism: Acanthosepion esculentum (assembly GCA_964036315.1). Taxonomy (NCBI): domain Eukaryota; kingdom Metazoa; phylum Mollusca; class Cephalopoda; order Sepiida; family Sepiidae; genus Acanthosepion; species Acanthosepion esculentum. The sequence continues at coordinate 35,167,268 of OZ038492.1, read as the reverse complement.
TATAGGAGAGTTATCGATGCAAGTTTAGTGAGGATTTTATTGATATGTGCAGTACCGCAGCAAATAATCTCTTGTAGTTGATGTGTCCAGGAATTTTTACATGATTTTCGATACATTTCACCACCTTCTTATTTTCATTATTATTATTATTATTATTATTATTATTATTATTATTATTATACAACAAACACGTGTTTATAGGGCCTTTAATCAACGTCCATAAATATTGCCGAAGGTCTTCTCCCAAGGCTGATCCTTTTTCAATGCTTGAAGTATTTAAGGTTTATGGCTGATACGTCTTAAAAGAAAAATGCCGAGAAAACTGGACAATTCCCGAAACGGCCTAACTTGGCGTATGTAGGACCCTACTTTACGTTCGACCTTGTGCCATAAATTACTGTCGTTGCGAGGTGGCAAAAGCTCTAACGTATAACCATCTTCGTTTTGGCTGGTATAAACTTCAAAATCTTTCATCAACACGATCTTTGTATACGTCTGTGAATCACTGGTGAAAGAAAGTACGTCATTAGCTTAGAAGCAATTAAGAGAAATGAACAAACAAAAGCGTGAGCCGAGAAATAATGAAAATAAAGTAAGTCGTAAAGAAGGCTAGGGAATAATAGCCCCCACCCAAACTTTACAGATCCCATGACGCTTTCTCCTTCAATAAGCAGGCAAAAGATGGTGGCACGCTTAATTAATAAGCAGTACGAGGCTCGAAGGAAAGAAAGTAAAAGAAAACAAAACATTCTTAGATCCAAGATACGATTGACTTAGGGAAACGCGGGGAAATGTAACTGAGATTTTTCGAATCATTTTGCGAGGTGCTAGCGAAAGCAGTTAACAACAATGAAGAGTCGAATTATGACATCGAAAAGAAAGCAAGATGTGGAAAGAAAATGTTTAAATCATTAACTCAGTTTGGTTTGGTTTAAAGCGTATCAACACCTCAATGGGTCATTTAATGCCTACAAGATTTTAGGATAGGTTCGTATGAATGGAGTATGTATTCTTTGTAAGAAATCAGTTTGTAGATCAGGTTACATTGACGTATTTTTATAAAGAGGCTTTTTGTCAAGATACAAAAGGAAATTAATGGAATTTTTTTTTTAAATATAGTGTTGATATTTTACTATAAAAATCTATTTTTATAGTATCATTGTTTTTGACCACAGTTTGTGGGTTAACTGTTTGGCAATAGCTGAGATCCTAACAAAATGCTTTAGGGTGCACATAAAGCATATATATATATATATATATATATATATATATATATATATATATATATATATATATATATATATATATATATATATATAAAAGTTAACATAGAAGTCAACACTTAGAGGCGACAGTCTGTTTCATGCTAGATGCAATCATCAAGCAACGATTGCCTGACGATTGCATCTAGGATGTAACAGACTGTTGCCTCTAAGTGTTGACTTCTGTGTTCACTTTTATATTTTCACACGCTCTATCTCTGATATTGAGCACTTTATCCGATAAATATAGCACACTTTAAGACTATATTTCTTCATTCATATATATATATATATATATATATATATATATATATATATATATATATATATATATATCACTCATTATACATTATCTTTAGATTATTCAATGAAACACACACACATATATATAGATAGATAGATAGAGAGAGAGAGAGAGAGAGAGAGAGAGAGACTGGGTGCGATGGATAAATTGTCGTCTAATTCACGCAAAAAAAAAAAAAATAAATAAAATAAAATAAAATAAAATAAAAAATAAAAATAAAAAATAAAAATAATACTCACATCTCATTTTAAGAGATGTATTTATCAAAATTACACAAAATATCTTGAAATGCTAAATAGTAAATTTATTCAATAAAATCGCCATTGGCAATAACCACGGCCTGCAGACGACTTCGAAAACTTCTTAAAATCTTTTGAATTTTCTGCCAGTTTAAGTTGGTGAATGCTGCCATAATCCTTGCCTTCAGTTCATCTTTGGTGTTACAAGGAGTTTTGTTGGTCTCTCGTTCAATTATGCCTCATGCATAATAAGCAAGTGGGTTGCGGTCTGGCAAAAAATGAAATGGCGACCTGACACACACCATAAAAAATTTAAAAAAGAAGGAGAAAGAAGGAAAACCTCACCCCTCACTTCTCCAAAATTAAAAAGAAAAATCTAACGAATTAATAATTGCGAATTGTCTGTTTCAACCCCGGCATTAATATCCCATTAAAAAGTCAATAAGGTGATTTTCTTTCGTCTTTTAATGATAATGTTATAAATTTTATCAGACGATATGAAAGAAATTTGATTAAAATAAATAAACAAATCTTGTCTATATTATTTAATTAAACATGCATCAATGAAATAATGTAGCCTAAACATATATATATATATATATATATATATATATATATATATATATATATATGATTCTACAAACGTTACAGCTAGTTTATTGAATTTTGTCGAGTGTGCAGACAGATAGATGCAATACACACATTTTAAAATAAAAACAGTGCGTCTATTTCAAAAACGAGTATTCACTAGAGATAATGTTTGGCGTAATAAAAAAGTCGGTTTGACAGTAAATATATTAATTCTTTAGGAATATATATATATATATATTATCATGAAGTGCCGAAATTCTGTTCTAGTCTACAAGGATGAACAGTGGAAACAAAAAGTCTTGTAACGAAAATTTTGACATCTCAATGGGTTCTTTGGATTCTGCAGAAGCTTCTGCCCTGGTCGGGTTATTTCTTTTGTATAATTTAAGTGCCTTTGATTGTCTAGATTCTGATAGTGTAGGATTGTATAGGGATGATGGATTATTAGTTGTTAAAATCTCCACTAAAATTAAGGTAGGACCGTATTAGGAAAATGATTCATAAGGTATTTAAGGATTTGGGTCTTAGGACAATAGTTACCACTAATGTTAAACAAGTAGATTTTCTAGACGTTACCCTGGACCTTGCCAGCAACACATTCCAACCATATGTGAAGATTAATTCCAATCCAATATACGTGCATCCAAATTCCAACCCCCCACTTCAGTTATCAAACACATACCCTCCTCCATTGGATTTAGGATCAGTAATAACTCTTTGAACAAAGATGTTTGTAATAAACATCGGGATTAGTGGATACAAAGATACCACTATTCAATATAAAAGCCCTGTTAATAGCAACCATAATAAGAAAAAGAGATCTAGAAAGATCATATGGTTTACTCGCCCTTTTAATATTATGGTTAAAACTAAATTGGGGCGTATATTTCTAAACCTCATCAAAAAACATTTCCCCAACTCTGAAACTAACCCACTTAGTAAAATATTTAATCCTAATACTCTTAAGTTAAGCTATAGTTGTGCAGATAACCTAGAGAAAATAATTAAAAAACATAACAACAGAGTCTTTAACAAGTATAGGGACTCAGAAAACTTGATAACTCACCAGGTTGCAAGCAGCAATACTAAGCATAATGACACAAATAATAAATTATGTAATTGTAGGAATCCTAATAATTGTCCACTAAAAAATAATTGTTTGACTAGTTCTGTAGTTTATCTTAGTACTATATCATAACTAGAAAATCCAAATATAAAGAAATTTTACATTGGTAGCACCATGAGACCATTGAAGGAACGTTGGCGGGGTCATATGCAATCTTTTAATAAAAGTAACTATAAGTATATGACTTCATTATCCAAATACTTTTGGAGTCTAAAAGAAAAGAATAAAACACCTACGGTTAAATGGAAATTGATTAAGAAAGCCCGGACATGTAACTCCCTATATGCCCCGTGTTACCTATGCCTTAACGAAAAATTTGAAATAATTAGATTTAAAAATAAGACTGATCTTTTAAATCAAACATATGAACTAACAGTTAACTGTAAACGCCGTTTTAAATTTAACTTAGTAAAGAGATCATATACTTTCAATGATAATGATAAGTTAAATTTAATAGACTATTACCTTTATAACATGATGGTCACCTGGTCGATATAAATGTGTATTGTGTACTTACAAAGTGTTATACGTGTCTGTATTTGTATGTATATATTTGTATGTTATGTATGTGGGTTTGTACTGTTGGATGTGTATATAGGGGTATATATATGTTAGTAGTTTTTTTGTTTTTTATATGAAGGTATATATGTGTGTATATTGACACCTATCATATGTTAACCTGTTTATGTGTACGAGTAGGGATGTAAACTTTGGTAGGTGTCTACTACTACGTGTGTAAGTATATGTATGTGTATATGAATATGTATGTGTACTTGTGTGTGTCTAAATGTGTATATATATGTATATGTATGTATAAATATATGTGAGTGTACGTATGTGTGTATATGTGTATGTGTATATGTATGTATATATATATACATATATATGTGTGTGTGTGTATGTATGTATGTGTAAATGTATTCGTTTAAATATGTATATATGTATGTATGTGTGTTTGTATATAGGTATATATATGTGTGTAGGTATTTATATGTATGCGCTCGGATGTAGGTCTCTGTATACATATTCCTTTCCCTTTTTGTGTGTGTGTCTATATGTTTATATATATATATATATATATATATATATATATATATGTATATATATATATATGTGTGTGTGTGTGTTTGTGTATGTATATGTATATATATATATGTATATGCGTATGTATGTGTGTATATATGTATACATGGGTGTGTATATACGTATTTATATTTATATAGTTTTAATTTACGTTTGTTTGATTTTTCATGTATATGCGTGTATTTGTAAATATCTGTTTATATTTTTAGTTTATATACATATATGTATACGTGCGTATGTATGTATATGTAAATATGTATGTGTATGTATGTATGTATTTGTATATATGTGCATCTTTGTATATATATATTTTTACTTACTTTATTTACTTTTTTACGTTGCTGTATGGGTCGATATATTTATACGTGTTTATATGTATGTGTATGTGCGTATGTGTGTATATGCGTATCTGTATGCCTATATATGTATATGTAGGTACATGTGCAGATCTGTATGTGTATATGTGTGAATGTACGATTATATATGGAGGTAGTTCTTTACTTTTTCATGTAGTGTGTGGAAAATTATATGGTTAAAAAAATATATATTTATATATATTTATTTGTTTAAATTTTATCTATATATATTTGCCCAGATTAGTTATATATTTCAAGTTAGAATTCGTTTAATAACATATTAAGCCCCGAATATGTTTTGGCTATTGCGTCTGATTGTCTAGGTCAATGTGCATGCGGATGTATGTGCCAGTGTTTATCGATGTCTATATGTAAGGAAAGTGCATGCAGGTTTGGTGGCGTGTGTGTGTGTGTGTGTGTGTGTGTGTGTGTGTGTGTGCGCGTGTGTGTGTGTGTGTGTGTGTGTTCGTTTTTTTTAGTTTTTTTTTATCAAGGGTCGTGTCTCGTCACCGTTTTTTGTGTGTGTGTATATATATCTAAATATGTCTGGACGCTTATGTATTATAACCTGAGTGTGTTTGAATTGCTTTACGTGAGACGTGGCCACCATGTTGAAGTTAAACTGTAAAATGTATACATTTTTGTCTGGAGCTATCAACATCCTTTTTAACATAATTTCAATGAAAAAATAAATTAAATAGCATATGTATTTTTTATTTATTATTTTTTCTCCTCCGTAATTCTACAATTTTAAACTTAATAGAGATTTGATTTAGATTTCTAAATAGGTAATTTTTTACTTTTAATTTTAATTTCAAATTTTATAAATCTTTTAATATCTATGATAACCTTGCTTCGTTGTCAAATTTGTTGAATTACCATATACTTGTATTTTGATTGGTCATTCTAGCTTATGTAACAGCGTTTACCCCTAGTGAAGGATCGTTAATTAATTTGAAACTTTTAAAACCATTGATTCTACATTCAACATCATAACTTGATAAGAAACCAGAAGTGTTGAAACAAAATGGCTATTTTTCTAGTGACTTTATAACATATTTATGTTATAATATTTAAATAAATAATTATATATATATATATATATATATATATATATATATATATATATATATATATATGGCCTAACGATTGCATCTAGCATGAAACAGACTGTCGCCTCTAAGTGTTGACTTCTATGTTCACTTTTATATTTACACACGCTCTATCTCTGATATTGAGCACTTTATCCCATAAATATAGCACACTTTAAGACTGTATTTCTTCATATATATATATATATATATATATATATATATATATATATATATATATATATATATATATATATTTAATTTTTTTTTAATGGATACTCAAATATGAGTATCCATTTAACATCCGACAGATGCTCTGTTTTTATTATTTAATAAACAGTATTCTTGTTAGAAAACATCATTTACTCAAATATGAGTATCCATTTAATAAATGAGGTTTGAATTGTTATATAGGAATAAAGTGTCGCTGCCGACATTTGAGCTTGAACATAGATCGCCAATGAGCAAACATTATTGAAGTAAGTGACAATAGAGAAAACGCATATATAAGAAGTCGCGTGACGTCTAGACGCATCAACTTTTCTATTTATACTTTATTGCTATACGGACCGCTATTCTCGACTCTATTCACTATACTATTTCTCTTTTCGGATCAATATACGGGTTACTATTTGAACGAGTATTATCGAGCAAGTACTATTAGTGTGAGTGTTATTCGAAGACGTCTTATACCAGCATTGTTCAACGGCGTTACTATAGTTGTATCTGCGATTGCAAAGTCTCTACTACAACGAAGATTACGAAAGTGACAAGTATTTGTTGGCATAACACGAGTGGCAAGGAGTGTTCGCTGACATCACAAAAAAATAAATTATATATATATATATATATATATATGCGTGTGTGTGTGTGTGTGTATGTATATATATATATATATATATATATATATATATATATATACATATTTCTAAAGAATTAATGTATTTACACAAACACACATATATATATGTATATATAAATATATATATATATATTTCTAAAGAATTAATGTATTTACACACACAGACACACACACGCATATATATATATATATATATATATATATATATATATATATAAAAGAAGAAAGTTATTTTTTCTCTAGTAGAAGATAATGAAATCGAACACGTGAATTGCTGCGTGGTTGAAATAATAATGTGTAAAATATCTGAACTCACTTAAAAAAAGAAACAAAAGTGGGGAAAAAAAACAAGATATTAAATGATGATTTAAGAAAAAAATCATTTCACCCCAAGCAGGGCAATAATGCTACTAAGACGCTAGGGCTGAACGGATGTCCGAAAACTTTAGGACGGAGAAAATACAACTATAGAACAGGTTCGATTCTGTTTCTTTCACTTCGTGCTAATGCCCTTGAAAAACGCATTTTCCAGCAGCTATGGCTTGAATACCAGATCAGTCTGGACCCTCGTGCCTTGAGATGGTAACCGGTTTAGGAGAAGGAAAACTCTGAATTCGAAATCAGCCTGAACAGGGATGAGCTTCATCGATCTATCTTACTCAAAAGACAAAGACTCTGTCATCGCTAGAGAGTGTGTGGTGCTCTTATGATCCTAACTGGTTTGGGACCTCGTGGCAACCACCCCACAAAAAAAAAACGGTAATATATAAAACAATATAAAATGCAATCTGCTTCGTGTGTGACATAGATGTATAACTCATATATACAATCTACTTCTAAAAAAGTTGGAAAAATGGTCGGCTCACTATATCACTCCATGAAGTACAGAAGCTGTAAATTTATAAGAACCAGACTAGCTCACAAAAATGGAGTATATTCCTCATCTCTGGGCCATTCTTTTCTTTCAAACCTTGAGAGAGATCAAAATCGTGGATGTCTTATTGTGGTAGAAGACTTAATGTTCAACTCTGCGAGATCTTTCCGCAACATAGGAAGCCTATCGCTTCTCTATCCGTATTTTGATGGTAAATGTTTTCATGAGTCCATTCTTTGGTTCCGCCAGACAGCTTGGAAACGTCACGCTTCTTCCACGGAGCCGAATCACCTTTATTTCCCATGTGTTCTGAATGTAAAAAAGAGATTCCACTCAAATGGATTATTTTCTCGAGAACTGCTTGGGTGTTTTTCTGATCACGTTTATACAAACACACACACATACATATATGCATATATGAATATAGTAGTTCATGAAGTCTAGAAGAATACTCAACGGAATGCAGAAAGTGATGGACGGCCGTTTCGTCCTATTTGGGTCTCATCAGCAGTGCGCTTCCACTACTATGACCCGGGCCGTTTAGATACAACGCAAGCGTCATACCAACTGTACCCACGGGCCTCGGTGACGAAGAAGAAACTGAATAGACTTGCATTATATTTTTTCGTCTCGGATACTACCTGAATTTTACCAAAAATAAAATAGTTTCCATGCCTGATGATGACTGGAGAACCCGTGGAAAATACTTTTATATTGAAGGAAGACCTAATACAGTTAATAATTAAAACAAGGATCACAAATTTCATCGAGTGGTTAGTGGGTTAATCCATTTTAAAAATTTAGTTAGCGAAGTTAACTCGACATTTTATATCATTAACTTTATTAATTTACTTTTTGTATGAATGATTCATTGTAATATAAATTAAAGTGCGCCACATAATTTATATATAATGATGCATACATTTGAAAATAGACTCAAACCAATTTCTTTACGGTGCAATGGTTATGGGGTTCCAGCGTGTTTGTTCGTTTCTATGGGTTGAATTTAGCAAATATATTCCTGTTTGTTTTGTAAGGCAATTCGTTATTTATTGAGAGTAACTTGAAGCGTCTAGCGCTTCGATTAGTGATTGAATGCAATTATTTTACATCCCACCAGGCCGGAAAATTAATTTTACGAACCGCAGGAAAGACTAGTTCAGCTCTATATCCCATGGCGAGGTTCTTCCTGTACAAAACCCAGAGACCAGTCGAAATAGCTTGTTACAGAGCAAGAGGCAGTTTATGTAGATAGCAGAGGAAGATAACGTTTAACCCTAGACTTGAACAGGATAAGATTATATTGATCGGGAATTCAACCTCTTGTAGTCGGTTCCACAGAGCGAGGATTAGCAGGAAGAATCTATTCGGGTGGAACTTCTCACCGCTGGAATACGAAGGGAATGTGGATGGTTTGTTACAATATGAGTGGCATGGCGAATTCTAGCCGTGAAGGTTAGAACTGGCAGACTCAAATAATTCAGTTCGCCCGTGTACTTTCCATGGAAATAGCGAAATAATAGTGAGAGTCATTCTGGAAAATAATTTATCACCCACAATGAATGGGAGACGATTTTGGAGTCTATGGAGACTGAAAAATGAGGATTGGCCAGCTCTTGCCCATATATGACAACAGCTTCATCTAGCTATTGTAACAATACAGGATAGCACGAGGTGCCAGGTACTTACTGGAGTGGTACAGAGAACCGGCCATTAATACGAGAGTTGATAACTATTAGCTTGGTTTATAAATAATTTCTGTCTTTGTTTATGAACTTTATTTTAAAAAAAGAAGTACATTTCATCATTCATTCAATTAGAACCTTTAATGTTCAATTAGAACCTTTTACACCACTATGGTCACCACTGCCGTTGTTGTAAATGTGATTCTGAGACGCAGATCCTACACCCAAGCTGGCGATTGGCCGATGGTCGCTTAGCACGCGTGGGTTGGGAAGACGCGTTCCCCTGCACCGGTCGGGTTGGAAAACCCTTCCGGCTACCATCACACAGTTTAGCCGACAGTTTGATGACGTTGAGCGAGGTGTGGCCGTCGCAGTGACCAAACGACTTCTTGGAGCCATGTGTGAGAGTTGATTATAGGCTGTGGACCAGTACAGTTCCGCATCCCAGTTCACCTGAGTAAAGCACAAGTTACTGCCACTGACAATACAGTATAACATTGTACAAATTTATTCAAAAATTAAGGGCAGATTTCGAAAATTTAATAGAAACAAATGCTAACAGACTCGGATGAAGAAAAGATTTGAAGCAACAGAAGTGTGATTATCTGCCTATATTTCCGAGATGAAGTATTATGCACACTATTTACATTATTCGGACGATTTTCCTCATTTTTGTCGCCATATTTATTACAACGTTTCGGCCGTTGTACGCTCTGGCCTTCTTCAGGTGTTTGGAATGTCGAACTGAACCCTTTATTTCGCTCACTGGGGTAGACTGTTCTAGTTCCACGTGCCATGTTTTAATGGATGTCAGTTATCAGTTATCTCCTGTTAATTCCCCCTCTCCAATTTCTCCACTGCCTTAACCGGCACAGTGGATAAAGGCGTTGGTTATATCCAGTGAAGGGTCCCAAAGAGTGTGAGTTAAATACCCGGTTAAATTTATTAAGAGCTACGGAGAACAAGAAACTGTGGAGAACCATGATCGACTACCCCCTGCAAGGAAACGGCACATAAAAGAAGAAGAAGAAGAAGAAGAAGAAGAAGAAGAAGAAGAAGAAGAAGAAGAAGAAGAAGAAGAAGAAGTTTTTGATGTCGTTTGCGGAGATATATCCTTGTCACTTCACTAATACGTTGCACCTGCTGGAGGTATAAATACAATTTTTTCCTATAATCCACCGTGTACGGTGCTAATGCCGTATGTTAGTGTATTCCAAGTTTATTTTTAACTGTCACATATGATTAATATTTGTCATTAGAATTAATAGCCTAAAACGGTAATTATTTATGACGCAGGCAAATATGAACGAAAGATATCAAACACAAAACAGCAAATAAATTTGCTGCTTGACTCCTTAGAGAAAACGATAGAAAATGCAAGTGACTCTCCAATATATCGTGGATATTGATTAAAAATGTTCCCTTCAAAAGATTTCTTGAGTCAACATGAAAGCTCGCTGAAAATGTTTTGTTCCTGAATATTTTTGACAAAGCTTATAAAATACAGAATGGACAGTTTTATTCCCGGGAAGGAAAACGAAAGGATAATAAAACAATAAAGTTGATGGCTAAAAAAAAATATATATATATCACAGACGGGCGTCTATCGTCACCACTTGATCTAAGTAGTTCCACCAATTACAAGATACCTTCACTACAACGCTTGAATTCACACAGTCGCGATGTTTAAACCGATTCTTAAATGTTTCTCGGCATATAAATCAAGAAATATATTTTCATTTTTTTTTTAAATGGCGTCCAGCTTCTCTGTCGAGTCACAAAGTAACCAAATATGACGCACATTGATTGATCACCGTCGATACACTGTCACGATTCAATGCACAGGGAAAATTGAATAAATGCGATTTTTCGCGCTACGAAATGACAACATTTTAATGTTTTTACAGAAGGTAAGAATACATACAGCCATTATCACCCATATATGCATACAGCTATAACCGCACCTTCATAAAATGAATTCATGGATACACATCCCTTATAAGACATTATACCCAAACATCTATACATACATATAGCCATAAAAGAACACATACATGCATGCGTATACTATCACGCATACATATATGCATACATTACCACGCACACATGGTGCCATCTTACAGCCTAATCGCGTTGAAAGATCGGTCCTCGTACGATCAAAGACGTTAAGCAAATTAGAGCCTGGTCATTACCTAGATGGGTGATCGATCGGGAATATCAGGTGCTGTAGGCTTGGAAGTGCAGGTGGTGTAAGGGATAACGTCTCGGAATTGGAAATCGGAGAGCCGAGTTCCAGTTCTAGTCAGGTTCGTTATATTCACTTACGCACAGATACATTTGCGAAAGGTATGAAACCAACTCTTCTCTTCTACCCCCAGTTATGGGTTAATTAGTAGGACTTGTATCAGTAAATTATTATTTTCTTCATAAAAAAATTCTTACACATTCACTGGCTTTAAAAAAACCTTCAAAAAAGATTGATATGCCGAACAAAATAAATCAAGCAAGCAAACACATGCAGCCATATCCACACATGCATACATACATAACCACAAATACATTCATATATAACATGCACACATAATCAAATATGCATGCATGCAACCACAACAATGCATACATACAGATATAACCATAGATAAAACTGAACATATACTTATGCCGACTGAGCAAAATCTTTTAGGTGGGAGGTGTCGCCACCCTTCCTGCGTATGCGTGAAGATTTTCGCACCGGCAGACCACGTTATTTCCAGCTCTTACGCCTAGAGTACAGACGTGTAGTGTGCGTACGTCGGATTTTCGTTTTCACACATCGCACATTGCTTTTGTTTTCCCTATATTCATTATATAGGGTGTCACAAAATAATGTATACAGTCTTTAAGTATTAATAGTTAATAATACATTACCGTGATGTGAGAACTTATATGGATAAAATATGCAAACCAGATTGATTGATTGGGAGAAGAGGGTTAGTTGAATACTCACCTAGATCACCAGATTTGACACCCTTGGATTTCTTTTTGTGGGGGTTTCTAAAAGACAAAGTTTACGGCAGGAAACCTGAAACAATTGCTGAAATGAGAGTAGCAACTGAAGAAGAATGTGTTCAAATGCCAGAGGAAATGATACTGGACGTTTGTATGTCTATTTCTTCAAGATATGAAAAGTGTATTGAACAGAACGGCAACCAGTTTGAGCACATGATGTGAACTCATTATTATATGAACATTCTACCATTAGCCCAAGTAACTTTTATCTTATTAAAGTTAATTTTCTGTTTTTTGTATATTTTACTCTCAAATTCTTTAAATGTGTATTCTCTCTCTTGTATTAATCTTATTTACAAGTCAAAATAATAAACTGAATAAGTTATAACAATTCAAAGAGTCTATACATTATTTTGGGACACTCTGTGTATATATATATATATATATATATATATATATATATATATATATATATATATATACTTAAACACTAATATTCCATGGTGATAATTTATTTCATTGGAATCGTAAATACGATCCAATTCATCAGACCTAAAAATTCAAAAAAGAAAACAGAAAAAACATCTCCGGGAATAAAGATAAAATTTAGTGAGAGTGTATGTATGAGAATGTGGGGCGAATGTTAGAGTGAATGAAAGCCAAAGGGAGGGGTAACAGACGAGAGAAGAATAGGAAGGTCTAAAGATGAAGGGGGGATTAAAATTTAACAGAGAGAAGTTTTAAACAGGGGGAGGCAAAGACGGTTTAAGTGAGAAAAATATGCATATTTTCAAAAGTCTGATACACGAAAGATACACCGGAAGAGTGTCCTTACCATTAGTATGTGTATATTTACCACTAATATTATCTATCTATATATATGTATAAGATACGGAACTATTACTTATTGGAATCAAAATTCTTAGTCCCAAAGATTACCGATTAAGCGAAATCCCCTCTTTCGATAAATTTGTTTCAGAAGAAATACTAATAAATCATTGGACTTAATTCTGTCATTACTACATAGGGTAATATCGATTAGATTTGTGAATAATTTTGAGATATCTTACTTTACGATCTATTAACGAGACGTCGATAATTGAATATTATCAATATGATTGGTCAACAAACAAGTACATTTTTATTCCTATCGGACATATTAATTATAAAAAAATCAAATTCTTTCTCAGAGGAGAAAGGAAATAAACAAATTAAATAAAGTCTTGATATATTCGCCGGGACGTTGTCTTGTTGACAGACACTCAAGCTTTCACTTAATCAAATGATTAGAACGTCTCTCGGGAGCTGCCAGCGACTTTGCCTATAGAAATGACCGTTCAAGTCTTGTAAGGAATCGGTTCGATATTTAGAGAATGGCGGTCAGAATTCTCAATTTTATTTCTTTTTAATGCCACCAGAAGGTGTTGGTGGGTTACATGATGTGAAAGCGAAAGAGAATGTGAAAACTAAAAACAAGGAAGATTGAGAAAAGGATAACAAAAATGAACAGGGTTCAAAAAGACAGAACATGGTGATTGAAATTGCATTTAATTTTTTGAAAATTGTAGTTATAAGGGAAGCAAGAAATCAGAAGGGAGCTCTACAGGTGGGAAGTGCGAGAAAATAATTTTTTGGAGTAGAAGTGGCGTTTGCATTTAGCTATTTCAGCAGTAAAACTTTAGTTACCAAGATGCCTCTGATCTTGATTTGTGGATTTCAGACTTGGGTGTTTGTATTGCTAGATGTTCTCTTCGTGTAGGTTTTCCATTCGAAACAAGTGAATTATACTTTGCAATGTTTAAGAACAATACTGCACTTATCCTCAGATTTGAAATATGATTGTTTGCGCGTAACATCAAACTTTTGATTGGTAGGAATGGATTTTAGTTGCAGAATTACTCATTTAATTTTGCTTCTTTATAAAAAAAAAAAAAACCCTGCATGGTGTAGAACACTTAATGATTCACTGCTGACATTAGAAAACTTAACAAACATGTTTATGTTTAATATTCAACAGAATGAAGTCAATATATATATATATATATATATATATATATATATATATATATATATATATATATATATATATATGATGAAAATGTGGAAAAGACAAAGCAAAATCCGAATATGTGAGTTTACTGTTTTTATTTTGTTTTTGTTATTCTGTCGACGTCAGACGTTTCGGTCAAATAGACCTTCTTCGGGACATGGTTAATGGAGACATATTTATATTAGATTAACATTTGATGAAGAGACGATATATACAGGACTGGTCTGACGTCGACAGAATAACAAAAACAAAAAACAAAATAAAAAACAGTAAACTCACATATTCGGATTTTGCTTTGTCTTTTCCACATTTTCATCATACCGTCGGATCTACATCCACACATTTGCTTACATATATATATATATATATATATATATATATATATATATATATATATATATATATGAAAAGCGAATGCTATCGGCCATGCGCTTTTGAAAAAGTAATTTTTATTTTTTCTTATGTATATTGATGTAATTCTCTCTCTCTCTCTCTCTCTCTCTCTCTCTCTCTCTCTCTCTCTATCTCTCTCTGTACACACATATATATATGTGTGTGTGTGTGTGTGTATGTTTGTGCGTGTGGCGCAATTGAATTTGTATTACGATGAATCATTCATACAAAAAGTAAGTAAAGTTAATGAAAACCTAATACAGTTTATAATTTTAAAAAAACAGGGATCATATATCGAGTGTTTAGTGGGCTAATGCATCTTTAAAATTTAGCAAAGTGATTTCTCCATTTTATATTATTAACTTCACTAATTTACTTTTTCTATGAATGATTCATTGATAATATACAAACACACACACATGCATATATATATATATATATATATATGCTTACGGCAACATCCCATTGAAACATCGGTACTTTTACATAATTCACTCAGAAGGAAAATCCTCAAGAATGCTGTCATTGAATATTATCCAAATATTAATCTAAACTCCGGGTTTTTACAATCTCACCTTTCCTAACAGAATCATTACTCTTCCTAGCCAACATACACGGCAAATATATCAAGAAATCAAAAGAAAATAGTTGAATCCGTCATCAAAACAATACAAACAATATTTCTACATATGAAAATTCTCTTCAAACATAAAACTTATATGACGTCATTTTTCAGTAACTACCAACATTTTGTTTTTGTTCGTAAATACTTTGTTCAAATCAATTAATTTCGTTTTTTGCCTTGAAAAAGTCCGCAGTGGACGAAACACCTCGTTTAATGGTTAACTTGTTAATATCATCAAACGCGTTATTGATGGTAAAATTAGACAGTTTAAGGAATCAATTGTTCTAGGATCTAGTTGGTGCTCGTTTTATTTGAAGTTTCCTTGCTTGCTGACAGAATTTCAGCTCGTATTGTTTCCTGCTACAACGCTGTTAAGTTGCGTACTGTGTTCCAAAACGAGATCCGCGTTTCCTTCATTCAGTAATGATCAGTTGTCCTATTATCAGAAGTGTTCAGTTGTATATAAATTCAAATGCCGTTGCGATTCGGTGTATATACGTCAAACCAATCAGAGGTTGGAAACGCGGGTTGCGCAGCATGTATATGCCAATTTGCGTTCAAGTAGCCAGGGTCGTGTTTTTAAGAACTACTCAAGCAGTGCACGACTTGGTCTGCCCCATATGGGACCATGTCGGCGAGTTGACGGCTCGTCTCGCTCCCGAAACGTTTGTGCCCATTGATCGCGCATACGCGTGTGACAATGTATCGCCCCGTACGCTGGGGTGAAACGAATAATTTTTCTGACGCTACTGGCCACGGCCCGAATGGTGATTTGGACGACGCGACAGGAAGAAGTCTTCCGAGGCAAACGTCTTTGATTTGATCCAATTCTTTGAGCATCAGCTCAAGATGAAGATCAGAACTGATAGAAAACGCTTGCATTCGACAGTCTTTAGCGAAAGGTGGGTGACTGAGGCTTGATTGGTTCACTTGAACGGAGAAAGCCTTGATTTTCTCTTTTAGGTCAGTCTATGTCACATCGGGGTGGTTTCCTGTGGAGCCCTCCCTTGGTTAGGTTAAACAAGTTTTGTATACCTAGTTAATGTGAGTAAGTGTTGTTCGCGGCCTGTGCCTGGCCACATCTTTGGTTATGATCTATGTTGAGATCCCCAACCTCGCCAGTTTGTTTTTGACCTCCTCCCTTTTATCTCAACTGGGTCAGCATTATTGATGCACCATGTCCGTCTATATTTTCTCTTTTCCCTCTCCCTTAACGAGGGAGCTTCTTGATTCTGTCTTAGGGCAGAATACAGCGGCTTCTCATTTGTGAGGGATGGACGGGTCCTAGTAACATCAGTTATATTTATTTTACTTTGATATTTAGTTTGTTTTGGGGTTCATCCCCTCCCCTCTTATTGTCAATCATTAGAGTTTTATGTATTGAACTTTTATCATCATCAAATTTTTATATCATGGGATGCGTTTTTTAGGCTCCCTGGGAGTATGCGGTATTATGGTATATGAAGTATTGTTTGATGATGGATGAGTTCTTATGGTTAATGTACGAATTGTAATGAGTCAATGGGTCGTGAATCGGATTAGCTAGGTATAAGATAGTCAGTGAAGACCAACCTTAACCCATCCCCTATTTTAGGCCATGTGCCATAATTGTATTATTTACAATAAATCTTCAAGCAGTGCACGACTCCTCTATTGCGCAGAAGTTACTGGACAACCCGATTGTGCTGCCGATGACGATGACGTATTTTTCCATTTTACATAGTGCTCTCTCGGTTCACCATCTCCGAGGCCTTGGGGCTGTTTACATAAAATTTCATCAGCCGAGCTTATCCCCTACCTTCACAAGAGCCAGATAAGGCCGAAAATAAAGTACTGCTGCCATATATGGGCAGTGGCTGCCCAGACTTCACTTTGCAGTCTTCTTTTTCCTGTCTCGATAGAGTTCAGAAACATCTACGCGGTTTTGTAGCGAATTATTTATTTTCCACCCTGTAACCCTTTTCCCACAGACGAAAGGTATCAAGACTCTTGCTATTCTATAGCTATTTCCATGGAAAGTGTTGTAATGGAATGTTCCCCTCTCCCTATCGTGGACTGAATATATTAGCAAATATATATAGTGTATACAGGATGACCTGAGATTGGCTTCGAGAAGTTCTAACCTTCTAACCGATATCCTGTCTTTCAGTAGTATGTTCTCTGACAATAAACCTTTCTTCCATCTACAGCCGTGTTGCTGTTCCTTTCACTCGAGTACCACCTTTGTCTGTTTGTAACCTCTTTAAGGATACAACGGAAAGTATTTAGACCAATTATATTCCACACTTCCACCAGTTTATGGCTAAAAACCGGCATGCCATGCACATTGTAGCGAACTACCTTCATTCCTTCGTATTTCATTGGTGAAATGTAATTTCCACTCGAGTAGATTCTTCTCACGAACCTCTACTTTGTAGAAACGACTCCCAAGAGGGTGCTTCCCTGATTACTACGATCTTAACATGTCTAGGTTTAGTCATTACCTTCTCCATATATCCTCATTATCTATGCCCCTTCCCTCGTTCCCTCGTACGTTTGGGCCTTGTGCGGTGTGAACATTGTAAATGGATATGTATATATTTGATTTATGTTCATATCACATTTATGTCGATTTATTCTTTGTTATTTCATTTCTAAAGAACCTGAATCCGATTTACGGTATTTGAAGGCATATAAGACGCACGGGTGTATAAGACGCACAGATGTATAACACGCAATCCAACTTCAGCAGGGAAAATCAAGAAAAAATTAGTAATTAGTAAAATTATTAAAATTATTAGTAAATGGCACAGCCTAAGCTACATTTATGAGTTATTAGTTTGGTTAAACAAGCCATGATTACAATTAAACGAAAAATAATAGAAAAAACATGAACACGAACCTATAAAATCTTTTTAAAACATTTCACAACAATTTCTGGTCTAATATGCCAAACTTGCTTCACCCATTCGCAGACTTGTGCAATGATGGGTCTTTTTATTCTTCCTGTAAGTATAAAGTCGTGATTAAGTATTGCCATCCGCATGGTCCATTGCTTCTTGGAGCTGCTCGGCCTGGAGGCCCGGATCAAAGTGTAGTATCTGTTCGCAGATTACTCACTGAATGATCGCCTATGGGGCCGGGATTCGTTCTCCGATACAGGCCGGCGGCAGGGATTCGTCCCTGCGCTGGTAGTATCGGGGCTACGTATGACTAGCTAAGACCAGCTCTGACCAGCTTGGACAAGCTAAGACCAGCTAAAGCACTGCGGCCCGGGTGAAAGCTCGGGTCCACTCCGCCTCCCGTCCCACGTTAAACCCCGACCTTGTGTCACAACCTGACCGTGTGGGAGGTCAAGTAAATCCACGTCCCTGCGCTGGTAGTATCGTGGCTACGTCTGACCAGCTTGGACAAGCTATGACTAGCTAAAGCCAAAGCGCTGCGACCCGGGTGAAAACTCGGGTCCATTCCCCCTCCCCTTCCCACGTTAAACTCGACCTTGTGTCACAACCTGGCCATGTGGGAGGTCAAGTAAATCCCGTGTAGTATCTGTTCGCAGATCTCTCGCTTGGTCGGCCTTCTGGCTGAGAGCTTCACTCGATACTTGCCTGGTGTAGGGATTCGTCCCTGCGCTGGTGGTATCATGGCTACGACTAGCTTGGACCGGCTCCGGCCTGGACCAGCTATGACAAGCCAAGACTAGCTTGGACAAGCTAAGACCAGCTATGACCAGCGGCCCGGGTGAAAACACTCGAGTCCCCACGTTAAAAACCGACCTTGTGTCACAACCTGACTCAGTGGGGGGTCAAGTAAATACATGGTCCATTGCTTCTTAATGTTTAAGTCTAAACTAACATATGCTGCCAGGTAGATAATTTTGGCCGACTATCGCGAATTTTAAACCTACATATTGCATAGAAGACTCAGGAGAATTTTAAAAGATATTTTAGTAAAAATAAAAGTGCGCCTTATATGCCGTCAAATACGGTACTTGGATTGTCTTTTAATTTCAAACTGGTAATATAAGTTAAAGTTATGTTTTATCTTTCGCTTCGAATCTAGCTTCGTATTCTCTTTCCGCCGATTCTTTCTCCTTCCAGAGCATTGTGTAAATCACACGTCCCGCAATGGAGTTTCACATAAAATTACGTCACTATCCAACCTCATCGACGAATGATCACGGTGTTTCGTTTAATTATTCAAGGTGTCATAACTGATTTGCTATGTAAGTTTTGTTTTAGTTTTTGTATCTTTTATACAACATTTTTTTTTTATTATGAATATCGCTTCATTTAAATTTTGCTGGTTTTAACCACACCGGAAAATCTAATTAAAACCTAAAAGTCTGACTTAATTAAACCGCTTTCATTGGAGGTGACATTTTCTTTTAATTCAGTTGTTTGTTTATTTATTTATTTTTTTGTCACGATTTTGATGCAAAATCCTTCGTACGAATTGGCATGCAACACCGAGAAAAGAAAACCCATTATTCTTCGGTTACTTTATTAAATGTCAGTGCTAAATGGCCCCGGTCAAGGTTCCAAATTTCGTTAAAAATGTTTCACAATAATGAAGCCCTTAATTATCATTAATTTTTTTTTACCTTGAAGACTTTTCGGAGACTTACTTCTTGCAAATATTTTTTTCTATATTAATATTCCGCATATATATATATAATTTTTTTTACTGATAACCATTTCATATAAAGAAAGCTGTTCGTAGGCACTCCATATTTGGAGTTCATACTGTAAATTGAAGATAATAAGACAAAGTGGAGGCCATTAACGTCCGATGGAGTTTTCAATTCAGCCCACCATAAGTTGATTATTATAATATCTTTTTTCTACATATTCCTAACTTGTAGTTGGCCAACGTAAAGTATAAGAAAAAGGGTCTTTGAAAAATAAGGAAGAAATAAGAGAGATGCCTACAAATTGTTTCAGACAAAGATATTGGTGTTTTTACTGCGGAAACCACTAACGTCAGCTGGATTTTGAATTTTGACCAACACACTTTGACCTTTATATCTTTATATATATATATAGTAGATCTTTATTTTTTCTCTATTTTTTCATAGGCGTTATTGCGTGATTATTAGTTTTTGCGATGATTGGTGATAGTATATATAAGCCTGGTCTAAGGTCTTATGTGGAATCTTGCCCTTTAGTCAGTAAGTTAAGTGCCATACGTGATGCCTTCTTGGGCGATCAGGTCGCTTTCGATTCATGAATAAATGGACAGATTTTCTCGCAGTAGTTTGCCGTTTCTTTCTGCGGTAGAATGGTTGTCAACCAAGACTACAGGACCCAGTCGGATCCTATAACTGGACGGACAATAGTTAGATTCATACCTTTCTCAGGGGTATTTGCGCGTAAGTGAATATAATGAAAGCGACTGAAATTGGAACTCGGCTCTCCGATTTGCAATTCCAAGCCGCTATCCATGACACCAACTGTGTATCCGCCATTTAATAAATAGCTTAATTATCGCGTTTCGTTTGTGGAAATGGGAGGTACGGTGGGAAATAGTTAGTCAGCAACAAGGCCGGGTAAATTGTATGCGACTTACGTATCATGTATACATATATATATATACAGTGCTGTTCGATAAAAGTGACTCACCTGATTGTTTTTACTAAATGTTCTCTTCTCCGATGAAACGTAAGTTGAGCTAAATTCAAAGTATAAGCAATCTAAAATCCGAAGAAGCTTTGAAAGCTCTTTGAATTTAGCAGTAAGTATTGTCAAGCATCCGTTCAGTATACTGTTCTGGGGATGCTTTTCTTTTCATGGAACTGGTTTCTTAAAACCTATTGAAAAGACCCTCAGGAGCGAGCAGTACAAGAGAATTTTAGAGTCTTTTCTGCTCCCTTCTGCTGAAAGGGTGCAAATCGACCCCACCAAGCTCATTTTTATGCAGGATAATGCTCCATGTCACAAATCAAAATTGATGAAGGAATACTTTGATGAGAAGCAGGTGACATGGCCACCCCAATCTCCTGACATCAACCCCATAGAAAACTCATGTAGCATTATAAAGTACAGGCTCTCGAGAAAGCAGTTGAGCAACAAAGAGGATTTGATTGTGAATTTCATATCCGAATGGAATTCAATGCTTGGAGATGAGATTTGCCAGAACCTAATCAAGTCAATGCCAAAAAGGGTTGAAAAGGTTATTCAAAATAAAGGAGGGCCCATAGATTATTAAATATTTCGAACTATATTACCTATTATAAATAAATTATACGTCTATTATTCTTTATTTAAAGCTGTTCGGTTATGTTTCTATTGATTACTAGTTGCAGGAAATAAGTCAGTCACTTTTTTTGCACAGAGTTTTTCCCTAAATCTCATTTATATCCAAAATTATAATTATCAATAGAATACCTTAGGTTGAGTAAACATTTTTACTAGGTGGTCGGGAAGAGGTATTTATATGAGTAAGATAAAAAATTAGTTTGACCCCAAAAACAAAGGCGAAAAATTTTTAAGTAAAAAAAATCGAATTTTATCGAACAGCACTGTGTGTGTGTGTGTATATATATATATATATATATATATATATATATATATATATATATATATATATATATATATATATATATATATATATATATATATATATATATATATATATATGGAACCTTGAAGTGGTGTAATTCTTAGTAAACTTATCTCGCTAGAATAATTATGACTGAGTAATGAGTTCAATCCTCACTGGGGGCCTCATACTTTCGGCCTTGTGCCACGTCTGAGCTACGTTTGGAAAATTAATAGTTTTTGGGCACCTCGAGGCGATGTAATGGTTAGGAAGCTTGTCTCGCTAGAATAATTACGACTGAGTAGTGAGTTCGATCCTCAATGGCTGCCTCATACTTTCGGGCGTGTGCCATATCTGAGCTACGCTTGGAAAATCGCTATATACATTTATGTATATGGGTAACAGTAGGATCTATAATTATATTCTGAACAAAAGTGGAGATAATAAAACGTGGAAAAGATTTTTTCAGCGACGCGGTTCACCCCACATGGTAGGCGTCCTCGGACTGGAATCAGAAACAAACTCAAGGTGAGAAAAAGGTGCTGGAAAAATAAGGTAGAGATAATAAAGTTATCTATCAGTTGTTGTTGTCAGAGAATTGGTAATTTTCACACTGAGTCCACTAATGTACGCTGGATTGTAAACTTAGCCCAACCCAAGTAGATATTTAATATTATTCTTCTCTATTCGTTCATATACCGCATTGTGCGATTAAGATTGTTGGCAATGTGCCTGAGGTCGGCCAGTCTGGGGACGCCTACTATATGAGAAGGAAATCGTAGTTAAAATGCCTTTCTACTTTGTGTTATTATTTGAACTTTGTTCGAATATTATTCTACAATCTGCTATACCGTGAATATTTTATTATCCATAGAATAATTCCACACGGGTCATAGGCTGATATGCCCAACAATAATGAGCTTTAAAGCGGCGAAAAATTTTTTTTAAAGTTTTTTAAAATTAAAAGCCGCCAAAACTTAAATACCCCGAAGAAACAATGTCATATCTAAGAAATGTAATTTCTGCAGGCAGTAAACTACGACAGAAACTATATAAAGTACGAGGTTTACTATTTACATTATTCGGACTATTTTCCTCATCTTTGTCGCCATATTTATTACAACGTTTTGGCCAGTGTACGCTCCGGCCTTCTTCAGGTGGTTTGAATGTCGAACGGAACCCTTTATTTCGCTTAGTGGGGTGTGAGGTCAATACCCGGTTAAGGCAGTGGAGAACTTGGTGAGGGGAATTAACAGGAGATAACTGATAACTGACATCCATTAAACATGACACGTGAAACTAGAATAGTCTACCCCAGTGAGCGAAATAAAGGGTTCAGTTCGACATTCCAATCACCTGAAGGCCGGAGCGTACAACGGCCGAAACGTTGTAATAAATATGGCGACAAAGATGAGGACAATAGTCCGAATAATGTAAATAGTGTACATAATACCTCATCTCAGAAATATAAACAGATACTAAAGTATGAAGTTATTGTTATATACTGTAAATCCCTATACAAAAATAAAAGTGCGTATATAAGTTGCTATGTACGCATTGTTTAGGTGTAAATACATATAGTATATTTTTCTTTCTCTTGACGTATTTCTGTGATATATATATATATATATATATATATATACATATATATATATATATATATATATTACATGAATCACTCATACAAAAAGAAGATTAGTAAAGTTAATGATATAAATGGCGAAAAACTTAAACTACGGATCCCTCGATGAATGTTATGATCCTTGTTTTTAATAACATCAAGTTGTAGGAGTTTTTCTCAAATTACCATATTAGTAAAAAAAACGCACTTCCTGAAATTTTCAAAAACAAAATTCAACCATAGCGTTGTGACTGCACGCTCCATAAGTTTTTATCCGTTAACAATAACACATTTCTAAAAAAACATATTTAGATTCGCATTTAAGTTCCTCAAAGTTAGTTACAATCCATTCTAGATAACACAACGAGATATATATATATATATATATATATATATATATATATATATATATATATATATATATATATATTGTCATCCATAGACAGACTGTTTCGCTGTATCACAGCTCATCAGTGTGACTACACGTCCGGTTGCCTCTGGCTAGAATCGAAAACCGGCTGAATTCGCGTCAGTCGGAAATTTTACCCTGAAGCCGTTGGCGCACGGCAGAGAAGAAGGTGAATTTAAGCGTATTTATATTTAGATAAACACACAGTGACTGAGAGAACTCGATTCGATTTACCGAAGAGTCTTGCATTATTAGCCGTAATAGTCACTGTTTACAAACCCACACATCCTCCCCAGAGAGCTCAACCGAAATAAATTTTTCAGGAGCATATATATATAATTCTTATCTGAAAACCTGGGAAAAAGAAACTCAATTAGTTTAGTGTTTTTTTTTTTTTTTTTAGATATTAACCATTTTGAGGGGTGGACAATTATTCTATGCTGTTACACGATTTGTACACTTTTTCTGTTACACTCGGTATATATATATATAACCTCAAATGTTGCAGAAAAATTATCTATATATATCGAATGTAATAGAAAAATTGTCTATATATATATATATATATATATATATCGAATGTAACAGAAAATTTATCTCTCTCTATATATATATTTAGATATATTTATATATGTATATATAAATAAAAAGAAAGAACAGTAAGATATAAAATCCGGTGTTCTTATAGATATTTTTATTTTTGCACAATAGTGCTCAATGTAAATTTACAGAGCATTAATATTATAAATTAATTGATTTAAAATATGGGTTTTTCGCTACACAGTGATAACCATGTTTCAGAAATGGAAGCTAAAGCTTTCGAATTTAATTTTGTTATTAAACCAGAGACATTAGTTCCATTTCCTCGTCAAGCGGTTGAATAAATTTTTTATCTGACATTATTTATTACTATAAACGTTATTTTTAGTGAGAATACGTATTCTTTAGTAAGACTTCTCTATCTAGGCCGGTTGTTATTTAAAATAAAACAGAGATAGCAACTCAGATACGCGTACCTACTAAAAATAACGTAGAGTATAGGCACACAGCCTCAACACACTAGGTGTTGCTGCTTTTGTGGTAACCGAAGCAATTAGCTAGATTTGCTCGACTCTCACACAGCCGATTTTGAATTCCGTGTTGATCTTCTCCTTGACTGGTTGCCAACTAAATCTAGAAAACCCAGTTTAGCCCGTAGCTGAGAGGTGAGGGTAGGGCTGTCACTAGAGTTTTACTCTCGCCCCCAAAACTGATGTTTCTCAAGATGGGGAGTACAAACCATCGAAGCAAAATTAGTAAGGAATGACAGTGGTTTTTAAAAATTATTAAATGAAAATTTCAGTACATATTCATTACTTATTTACTTTTACAATGAATAGGGTTTTTTTTATTTTAAGAAATCTGAGAAAATTTTACTCTTTTCGTAATAACCGCTAAGATTTTCATGACTAAATTTTACTCGAAAAAATGTTCAAGTCGCAAATTTATACATTTCCATAAAGATTAATCGCCCACGCATCTCCGCTGGTAAAAAAAATGTCTTACAAAGATTCCAACACAACACAAACATGATTGTCCTAAACACTTGTTTTAAAAACCGTATTTCAGTTTTCGGGAAAATTTTTCATGTGTTGAAATCTTTAAACATTTTTATTTTTTAAGCGATTATTTTCTCGGTTTTATCTTTCTAGAAATGTAAAAAATAGGGACTAGAAATTTTATTGTAATTCCCATCCGTGAACTTCTGCTTAATATTACTATTATTAAAAGAAAAATCAGTGATCCTTCTTAGTGGATGATCTAGGAATAAAAAATGATTTTACTGAGATATATTATCCTCTTAATTGATTTAAAAGAACTATTCATAAAGAAAATTACAATTTAAAAAATGAGCGCTACTGAAATTAGCATTTCTGCTTCCCCCTCACCGGTAAGCATGGAATCCACACACGGTTGAGATGATTGAGGTAATAAGCACCGGTCCTGTCGATTATTATAGTTAATGATTAACAATATTAATTAGGTAGAAAAAAAGTATAAACAGCAAATTAACGCCGCTGAAACTAGACATTTTGAGGATCCAAACTCATGGGGAGTTCCTGTGTAGTATGCACGGCTCCGGCCATGCAGATAGACGATGTATATTATT
Organism: Acanthosepion esculentum; assembly: GCA_964036315.1. Classification (NCBI taxonomy): domain Eukaryota; kingdom Metazoa; phylum Mollusca; class Cephalopoda; order Sepiida; family Sepiidae; genus Acanthosepion; species Acanthosepion esculentum. Next base: position 35,141,041 of record OZ038492.1, on the reverse strand, counting down.
AGTTGATGGCTGAAAATGTAACGTCAGTTTGAATATAATTTTTTTTAAATGACGGATGGCCATAAAACAGTGCTGAAAAAATGACAGTGGCCACAACTGGGTCTCCAAAACGCAAAGTGGTCGGGGTGTTCAAGGGTAAGACGCGACGGCCCTGGGTGGTGGAGTATAGGTGAATTCATACTTTTGCTGGGCCTATTTATTTTACGTGGGCGAACGCAACGGCTTCGACTGGGATTTGAACCCGTTACGTACCGAGCGGATTTCCGCCTCGTTAAAGGACATTCATCATGAGGTTATTACCAGTTGAAAAATGATGATTAAATTCAAATAGTCATGATCGTTGAGATTGTATGTACTTTTTATTCAGCTTTTATTCAAATTTTCCCGAAAACTGAAATACGGTTTTTAAAAACAAGTGTTTAAGACAATGACGTTTGTGTTGTGTTGGAATCTTTGTAAAACATTTTTTTTTACCAGCGGAGATGCGTGGGTGATTAATCTTTATGGAAATGTAAAAGTTTGCGACTTAAACATTTTTTCAATTAAAATTTAGTCATGAAAATATTGGTGGTTATTACGAAAAGAGTAAGATTTTCTCAGATTTATTAAAATAAAAAAAAACCTAGCTCGGACCTTCATGAGTCTATCGTGTCAACCATTACTGTCCCGTATCAACGTCGGAAGGTTATTAGGTTGGAATTCTGTATCATAACATAGCAGGTCAATATAGATAGGTAATGGGCCGCCAATCGTCTTGCTCCATGGTTAGGTATCCAGAACAGATCACTTACAAATTCTTGCTTTGCTAGACAACAGTGTTCGGCAAAGCGCATTCTGCATTCACGTGAAATTGTAGAAATATTTGGGGGACGTTTCCATATAACTGTGATTTAGTTGGCTATCGATTTGGTTTGATTTGGTTTACGGCATATTAACCTTCATGGGTTATTTAATGCCGACAAAATTTTTATTACTAGCAATATATTTTTTGCCAAAAATGTATTGCTGGTAATAGTTTTTCCTTCAAAAAATCTATTTCTGATAAAATGTTTTCTTAAAAATTTTATCGCTGGTAATGTTTTTTCAAAAATGTATCGCTGGTAATATTTTATCTTTTTCAAAAATGTATTGCTGGTAATAATGTATTGCTGGTAATAATTTTTTTCTTCAGAAATTTACTGCTGGTAATAATTGTTTTACAAAGTATTTCTGGTATTAAATCCTATTTTTACACTTTCATAGTGTTTTGACCCCAGTTTGGGGGTCAACTATTTGCCCATACCTGAGGCTCTAACAAGTGCTACCAACCCAGGCCAAGGTGGGACCTGGGAACACCAGCAATTAAGAGGTAGTTTTGCTCCTCAAAACCTCCTGATCAGAGTTCATGCTGTTGGACGTAGTTTATCGTTTTACCCAGGACGCTGATGTAGTTTATTGTCATACCTAGGAGGGGTTGGATATTGTCACCAAGAGATGTTGAGTATAGCTCTCAGCATCTGGGTGTAGGTTTCATCAAGCTTAGACTCTAAGTGTTTAGTTAATGCCCATGCAGTGGCACAATACATTAACACCGCCTCTGAAGTAGCTCGCTGATTACCCAAACAACCTCAAGTGGAGATTGTATGTATACTGTTGGTTAAATCTCATGATTTTGCATAGATCCTCGTGAAGACCCGTTCCTACCCAAACATCTCACTATCAGGCAAATCCCATCGCCTGCTTCATTCCTAAAATGAGATTCAATTGATTCAATGTCGAGCTACTTGAATAATCTTCTAGGGTCTTTCACTGTTGGTTTTTAAAGAATTAAACAAATTTACATGGCTAACAGAATCTTTTCTCAATTAGATGCTTGTAAAATATGTGATATTCTTTTGAAATAACTATCTATAGGATATACTTATTCCTTGATTTATCAAAATATACTTGCGGTTCGATGGTCATTTGTTGTTTTTTCTTTTTCCTTATTTTTACTTTTTTAGAGGAGAGTAATTCGAAAATAGTATGATTGGGTCGAATGAGTTTAATAAATTTCCTGACTTATCGTTTCAGGGCTCGATCCTATGACCTCTGGCTTTAACGTAGTTGGGCATCATCTGAATTGTTTAATCTGGTCTAAAAATATCTTTATTTCCTCTTTCCAACGCCTGATTTTTTTTTAATCTTATTTTTTTTATTGTTTGTTTGAATCTCATTGCCTTAATAAAGCAAAGGCTCATTTCCAACCCGCTATTGATTTTTGGCTTGTGTGGAAGAAGACAGGGGAATAGAAATACGAGACGGGGCTTGAGAAATGGGTAATGGTCATTAAATCACAATCGTCCATATCTTGTCGATTTCTTTATTGTATTTTTTTCTCTTTCCAATAATATTTTCATTTCATAGAAGAGGAAATTGTAAGAGATATCAACCAGCAGCAAGATTAAATCACCCTGTATTTTTTGTACTGATTTCTTTTTGTGTTCACGTGTATATTGAAGATAGTGTGACTGTTAGTTCCATTTCGAAACTGTAAGTCTCTCAGGTATTGTCACCTGATTAATAGGGATTTATTAATTAGCAGTTGAAATAATTATAGATATGAATGGGAAATAAATTTCTTGTGCGGCTTTTTTTTTTTCCAGAGTGATTTGTTATCATTTGTGGTGATTAATCATTATTAAGCAAAAAGAGAATGAAAAATATCACGTTGTGTGGTTTTGGTTCATTTAAAGGAATGAAAGCAAGTTAGAAAGAAAACAAAAAAGAAAGAATTACATTAACCGCATTCAAACTTATTTTGAAAGCATTCCTTGAGGATCGAACCATGTGTGAATAGTTTACGGCACCAATACGTTAACTTGTGCAATAATTCATAAGTTTTTGTCTCCACTCTGAAATTTTATTCGAAAGGTGCTTCGTTAGTTAATTATGAAACATGCCACCCCACACGTTTATTTGGGGGGGATTGAATGTCAGACATTGTATAATGAAGACATTGATAATCTTACACAGTATTCTGTAGTAATATTCACTCACTCTCCTCGCTAACTATCTACCTTATAAATATAATCTGCGTTACCCTCTGACTCGTTCCTCTTCCTCATCAGAACCCATAAGTTTTATTTTGTTATTGATAAACATAGTTTTCTATCAAATAGGATGAAATGAGAGTAAGAAGACTGTGTTTCGCCAGATTTATAAAGTGGGGAGAGCCTAACTTAATTTTTAACATTGAAATTCCTCTCTACTTTTTTTAATTTTAGCTCGAAAGCTGATTTCTTCTATCAGTGTGAAATAGGCAATTATCTCAGCTGGGACAAGCCAGTAATGTTTTTTTAGTTTAAATTCGTTTGGTACAAGGCCCTTAGTATTGAAGCACCCTGTGCGGATCGTATTCAGTACTCGGTAGTAATGGTCAATTAGACTAGCATCGCTAAACATTTCCACATAAATGCCATCTGCGTTACACTCTGACTCTTTCCTCTTCCTCATGTCAACCCATCATTTTTCCCTCATTGATAAATTTAGCTTAGTACTTCATAAGCGGAGTGAACGTGAGAAGATCGTGTTGAGCCAATCTTATAAAGTGTGGAGAGCTTATCTTAAAGTTTAACGTACGAATTCTTGTTTCTTTTTTATCTGCGCTCAAAAATGATTTCTGTCATTTATGAGAAATAAGTAATTATCTCTTATGAAACAGGTCAGTAATTGTTATTCATTAAGCTTATCTTCGTCTGGCACAAGGCCACAGTATTGGAGCGCACAGTGAGGATTGTATTTATTAGACAATAAAACTGGCCTGCGCAACGAACTTGTTCAACGCTACGGTAAGCTTTTTTTCTCTCCAAATCCCTCTTCATCAAATCATCTTTTCCTGCCATTGTCACAAATCTTTTCCTTGTTTCTTCAGATTCTTCGCGAATGACAAACAAAATATTCCGAAGACTTTAAATTATCTTTTAAGATTTAAAATATCAATTAAATTCTGGTTATAAGGTTTACTTTATAACCAGAATTTAAATGATATCTAAAGTCTTAATCTAAATAAGTAGAGAGTTGAAGTAGGCTTCATCTACTTTTGTTCAAAAGACGAGGTAAGAACAGCGTTTTCCCTAAAAACTATCACTTTGAGGAACATGTGCTAAGGATACCATGGACCGAGCGTGTGAGCAACTATGAGGTCTTAGAGAGGATGCAAACAAGGAGGAAATTTATACTTAACATCAGGAAAAGGCAGCTGAAGTTACCGGGACACATAATCAAGAAGGAGGGTCTGGAGAATCTGATACTCACGGGTTGAATAGAGTGAAAGAGAGACAAGGGAAAACAATGCATGACATACCTGGCGGGCTTAAGCAAGTGGATGACAGAACGTGGTCTGGGGAAGATGGCAGAGGGAATGAAATTGTTGAGAGCTGCAAGGGATAGAGGGAGGTGGAAAGCCATGATTCTTTTCTTTCTATGTGCTGTGGCCTTTCAGGACGTAGGCGATCATGGCTTTCCACCTCCCTCTTTCCAAGTCACCTTTTCTCGTTATCCACCTCTCCCATCGATATCGCGAACCTAGTTCAGTATTACCATTCTAATTGTAAGCCTCTACCCTGAGTATCCCTCGAGCCTTTTACTGAGATAAATTTAGTTTTCTGGCATGAAAAGTCAATCAGTGAATAATAATAATAATAATGGCAATTAATTTGATATCGCAGCTGTTGAGAATAATAAAGATTGTTACAATAATACCAAATTATGACAATTGCAACCATGACAATGAAAGTAGTAACGAGAACTAAAACAAAAGAGATGGCAATAAACACCTGATTCTAAAGAGACTGGATCTTGATTATGATGATGGCTGCAAAATTGATGGTACTATTAAAAAGTATTAATGGTGATAAGCTAATTAAAATAATGATCATTATAATTACGTTGCTATAGATTATATAATGATGATGATGTCGATATTGACAACACCATAAAGAATAGTAAAAGCGCCGGTAATAATGAAGACGGCTAAGGCAGAATTGCCCGAAGCCATGGCGAATGCAGATATGGTGAATGTTTTAAAATTGTTTTTAAATATATATTTTTTTTTTTTATATATATATTTTCTCATTTTGGGGAGGAAGTGAAAGGCCGCACACACCAGACACGCGCGCACTCACATAAGACCGACACATACAAAATATACAATTATACACATATTCACACAAATTACCACACACATTCATTCACGAAACGGAGTGCCTGAAACATACACATACAAAGAAAGAAAAAGAGAGGGAGAAAAAGAGAAGGAAAGAGAAAGAGAGTGGGTGAAAAAGAGGATGAGAGAGTGTTCGGGGCGGGGGTGCAGAGCCCAAAAGAGCCACAATTATATCAATTTACATACAGGCAGCTACAGACATTAACAAAATTACTCACCTGACCTGAAAGACGTGTACACACAAATACGCACACACAATTACTCCCACACATGAATACCCCCTACTATAACGGTATTTATCCGAATGCCCATTCGCACAGGACGTGACACAAGGTCAGAGCTTTAAAGTGGGATTTGGTAGCGGTACAAACTTTAATGAAGCTCTCTCTCGGCACTTCCCCCTTGTGGGAGCATGCCCAAGTTGCCGGGTAATAGCCTCAACACTTCCCGAAGTTGAATGCTTGGGATGACAGCCCACTGAGTCACGAGCACAATATTAATTTTGGCTGGAGAGGTGAATTTTAAAATTATATAATTACTGTTTTGCACTATATTGTACTTATTATTATACACTATGCACTTATTAATATAATCTGTAGGTATACATGCACAATGACAGTTTGACACACACACACACACACACACACACACACATACATACATACATATATATATATATATATATATATATATATATATATATATATATATATATATATAAAAATAACTGTGAATAAATTTAAAAAGGGTGGTACAGTAGAAAACTGGATCAGGAGGTCAAAATGGATCAACATTTCAACTAGATACATTGTTATTCTTCAAAGTAGAGTTCAGTAGTGTCAGAAAAACCTAGGAGTATTCCAGTAAGATATCTTTAATCGTTTCTAAGATGCAACCGTTCAAAGCTTAATCTAATAATTTTGCTCTTACACCCCATATATATATATATATATATATAGCGATTTTCCAAGTGTAGCTTAGATGTGGTACAAGGCTGTAAGCAGGAGGCATCCAGTGAGGATCGAACTCACTACTCAGTCCTAATTGTTCTAGCGAGACAAGCTTGCTAACCATTACACCACCTCGATGTGCTCCATGCACGCATACATATACGCTGAATTTGTCAGACTTTAGACAAGAATGACGAGGCTGTGTTTGTGGCTTTAGATATCTTGAAGGCTTTTGACAGGCTTTCACAAGAGCTATGGCTTCTCTGGCCGAGTACTTAATCCAATCGTTCTCATCAAAACGCATAATGAAGGCCGTGTTGCATGGCCACGTTCCTTTCACATTAATGCGGGATTCCCCCAGAAATCTATCCTTGCTAGATGTAACCGCAAGTCTTATTCTAATAGTTTATTTCCTTTTGCTTCTCGCCTGTGCAAATCTCTTCCAGTTTTAACTTCAAAACTTTAAATGCGACGTTAATCCCATTCTTCTGTCTTTCTGACGCCTCTTCTTTTATTATCCTTTTCTCCACATTTATTCTCTTTAACCCTTTGCGTCTTAGTGGCATTGTCACTTTACTTGGGGTGAAATGATTTAAAAAAAAATACTTCAAACGTTATTTTGTAGGTGGATAACTGTGTTTGAAATAGACGGTCCGTTTCTTTTTTAAAAGAATTAAACAGTTTTTATTACGTCTACCGGCCTGCGCACTGTAAAAAAGTCAATAAAGTTATTATTATCTTGTGTTCCATTTTTTTAAGACTTACTCTTCACATGTTCAGTCCATGGTATTCATAAGAATTTTTTTTTTTTTTATGAAAAGTTATCGTTAAATAAAACGACACATTATCTCATACGAAATATTAAGTTTTATTTAATACCAGACTTCCTCGTTTGCCGTCGACATAAACTGGGTGTGCAACATCAGAACACTCTCTGAACGTGAGCGCTATATTCCCGCGTGGATGTAAGAGTCTTTGTTTACAATGGAGTGAGTTTTATATATCTACTTGTCATACGGGTTTTTCCCACACGTGCACATCCTAGGTGAAGCTGGGTCGACATTTAAACGCATTTAAATTTGGACTCTGCACCCCCACCTCTGACATTCAATATCTCTCTCTCTCTCTCTCTCTCTCTCTCTCTCTCTCTCTCTCTCTCTCTCTCTCTCTCTCTGCTTCTCTTTCTCTGCATGTGGATATTTCAGGCACTTGCTTTGCATGTGGATGTTTCGGCTTCGTGAATGAATGTGTGTGTGGTCATTTGTATGAATATGTGTATAATTGTATATTTTGCTCTGTGTCGGCAACCCTTCACTCCCTCCCCTAAAATGAGAAAAATATGTCGGAGAGTGGGTGCAGTCACTGACATCGAATAAAGGGTGGACCTACACCCGATTGCTAGGAGGACATCACTGAGCTCACAGTCACAGTACTATATTGACAATATACATATATAGTCTATGTTTAGTATTATAAAATACAATTTCATGAATTATAAATGTATATAAATACATTGCGCGGGGGCTTGCTGCTAGGCCACGGTTAGCAAGCAAGCAAGCCTGACTGCAAAGCCAGTTGTATCACGGATTTAAATACGTCTTGTGCCAGAATGAATCCTGCATAGACACACAGTCATACAGGCATGTGTCTCTCACGAACTCTCACGAATATTTAGGCAAGAATACGCAAGAACAAGAAAAGCATTTTTCTCTCCTTCTACATGTCATGTACTTACACACATTTCTCTCTTTAGCAAATCTACTGATGCGCCTGCGTTCATACATAAAGACGTTGGAAAAATTCTTCTTAGACACGTCGAACGCAATGACAATGTCTAATTTTTCTCTTCTTCTTCGCGCTTCGATTTTTCCGCTGTAATAACCAGGAATAATCATAAGCCCCCAAAATAGGGAAAAGAAATCAATTTAATATTTTGCTGGCCATTGTTGTCTCATTAGTCAGTTCTTGGCTTTTAAAAACCTTCGCACTCTCCAGACCGAATGAAAATTAACTAATGGAGATTTTTGACGATTATGAAATTTAAAAAATGGGAAAGGTTACTAACATCCAAATTTTGAGAGAATTTATAGCGTCTTACATTTATATATATATATATATATATATATATATATATATATATATATATATATATATATATATAAAGCTATTTTTATGTTTAACTTTGTCCATTTCATATATATATATAAATATAAAGACATTTTTATGTTTAACTTTGTCCATTTCATATATATATATATATATATATATATATATATATATATATATATATATATATATATATATATATATATATCGAATTCCAGTCGAATCCATCACATTCACTTACGTGCAAATCCTCTTCTTCTCTCTCCAGCTATGGGTAAATAGCAGGACAGACTGGGTTCTATAGCCTTCGATGACAACTGATCTAGGAGAAGGACAGCTCTGAATTCAAAACCTGCGGAAGGTTGTTTGGGGATCTTGTGGCACGTAGTGCACCAGGTCTCTGTATTCGGCCCTTCAAAAAGTCTGGTTGGTTCTGCACAAAGCCTTCACCACTATAATCAAATCATATCTGCTGTCGGTTCCTAGGAACTGACCTGCTTGACCCTCATATGACGAACACGAGGGGAGAGTCCACAATATAATTTATATATATATATATATTATTGTCATCCACAGACATACTGTTTCGCTGTATCACAGCTCATCAGTGTGGCTAGACGTCCTGTTGCCTCTAGCTGGGATCGAAATCCGTCAGTCGGAAATTCTACCACTAAGCCGTCGGCACACGCCAGGGATGAAGGTGAATTTTAGCGTATTTATTTTTTTAGATTTAGATAAACACACATTGACTGACAATGACTAAATTCTGCCGAAGAGTCGTGCTATATTGGCTTTAATAGTCACTATTTACAAACGCACCCTTCATTCCCACAGAGCTCAACCGAAATTAATTTTCAGGAGCCAATATATATATATATATATAATCATACAGGTAAAATGAGAACAAATGGAGTATAATTCTACTGTACATAACATTTAAATTAAATGAGTGCTCAATACACAGTAAACCTAAATATTATTTATTTTAGGATATCAAACATGTTAAAAATCGCTACATAATGGCAATTATGTTTCAACATTACGAATTTGTCTACTCAGGCGATGTTAAAGTACTGCGTCAGTAGCGTAACACCGCCCGAGAAGACACATCTGTAGTGCTGAAGCAAAATTGCCATTATGTAGCGATTTTACCATGTTTTGCTATCCTAATATAAATTTCATATAGACATCTAGAATTCTTCATGATGCTCTCATATACTTTTATATTTAGCCCAACGCTTAACTCCTATTAGATTATTGGCTTAGTAATAAATTCAAAAACGTATCACAAGTAAAAAGTGTAGATATTTGTTTTTTTAGTTTAGGTTTCATTATTTTGATCACGTGATCATTATATATATATATATATATATATATACTGCTGATGAGTCCCACATATAGGACGAAACGGCCGTCCAGTGCTTTCTGCATTCAGTTGAGATTTCTTCCAAAACTCGATGAATTATTTAATTATGATTATCTCAAATCCTCCTAATAATTTCTTGTATATCCTTGCTTGAACCGGCTTCTAATGCTCTGGATGGAGCGGCTTGGTGATAGTAGTCGTGGCTCTCAGGGGCACAGTCCTTGGTTAAAGGAACTTGAATGAGTTCCACCACGGAATATGTGAATGGGCGGCGCTATGTCGAGTTTAATTCGTTACCTCTCCGTCACCGGGGCACGTGGTACAGTTGGTATGACGTTTGCTTAATAACGTAACTGTCCGGGTTTCAATTCCTGGTAGTGGATGCGAACTGCTGATGATTCTCAAATATAGGACGAAACGGCCGTCCAGTGCTTTCTGCATTCTGTTGAGGTTTCTTCCAAAACTCGATGAATTACTTAATTATGATTATCTCAAATCCTCCTAACAATTTCTTGTATATCCTTGCTTGAACCGGCTTCTAATGCTCTGGATGGAGCGGCTTGGTGATAGTAGTCGTGGCTCTCGGGGGCACAATCCTAGGTTTAAGGAACTTGGATGAGTTCCACCACGGAATATGTTAATAAGTCGAGTTTAATTCGTTACCTCTCCGTCACCGGGGCACGTGGTACAGTTGGTATGACGTTTGCTTAATAACGTAACTGTCCGGGTTTCAATTCCTGGTAGTGGTCGCGCACTGCTGATGACGAAACAGCTGTCCAGTGCTTTCTGCATTCTGTTGAGGTTTCTTCTAAAACTCGAGGAATTACTTAATTATGATTACCGGTTTTGCCACAGAGGAGCGTTTCGGTTAGCAAGGTCGATTTTACTTCTTTTTTTAAATTTTTTTTTCTTCATGGAGAATTGTAGTTTTTAAAAAAAAACAATAAAATCGACCTTGTTAACCGAAACGCTTATCTGTGGCTAAATCGATAGAGCACATCAGGATATATGACGGCTCCGTATAGGATACAGGTTCGATTCCTGTCGGAGGACGCATATTTTCTATAAAAATGTCTCTGACATTCAGGCCGGTAAATGTCGTTAATACTGTTTATTATAAACAGAGCATTTACTTAAATATTTGTATCTATAAAAAGAACGTATAAACTAAAAAAATGTCTTAATATATATATATATATATAAAGGAAACTCAACCGATGCATTTCATCCTCGGCTTCATCCATCCAAGGAAAAAGTAAGGATTTTATTTTACAAGTATCTAAAATGTAAAAGTGCTAGTTTTTCAGAATGTAAAATTTATGAACGCACATAAATATACATCAGGCTAACTGAAAGTCAAGGTAAATTATGGAAGATGCTAATGATGTAATTTAATATCTAATAAACGAAAGTGAGTAAATGATGTTATTGTTGAATTTTTTATTATAATGTAAGTTGTATTTATATTTTAGTTTGAGTAATTAAGTTATCTGTTATATATTTTTTAACTAATAGGTTTTGAATTTAACCGTTTCCTTTTAAGTTTTAAGTTTTCACACAGACATATATATATATACATATATATAATATATATATATATATATATATATATATATATATATATATATATATATATTATATATACATATATATAATATATATATATATAGTGTTTTTTATAGATTGAAGGATGATAAGCCGTAAAAAAAACAATCAATCAGTATATACATGTATATACTTACACAGATATTTGTACAATGTTGTATATGCTAAGAGATAAGTTTATACAGTTAAATCAACAAATAGAATTCAAGTCGGAGTTACGTGAACCAAAATAGTTCATACCATAAAAGACGACTTAACACAATATGACTTTTCCCTTTCACCGTACTTTTCACAGTCGCGAATTTCTGGACAGCGCAGAAGTGCAGGAATCCTGCGTCAGTCTAATAGAGTTTGCCCGGAAAACACTCGAAAGAGTAAATTGGATTAGGCTTTGCTACACGAGGCTGGCCACTAGGCAATTCCCATGATGGCTGTGCTAAATGCAGAGTGAAAATGAAAAAAAAAAAAAAAACAGAAAAGAAAGGATAAGGAGAGGGAGTGGGAGGGGAGAGAGGGGTGGGAGGGGTTGAGAGAGGGGTGGGAGGGGTTGAGAGAGGGATGGGAGGGGAGAGAGAGAAAGAATCTGGTTTTGAGGAAAAAAGAATGCTGAAATGATATGCGGAAGAAAAACATGATTTTTTTTTTTAAATACTGAAACAGCAAAATCAATTGTGAGAAGACAGAGTGTATGGGAGGACAGAAAGACAAAATGTATTGTTGCCTACAAAAGAAACAACAACTCAAGAGACGAATTAGGAATTGTTTTAACAGAGGGCAGAATATTCGCGGGTGTACAACCATACCCCACAAACCCATCTTTTGAACAGGAATAGAAGTTTATCAATTGTTTTCTGTTTAAGATTGGGTTTCAGGTTCCTTCTAAAGTTTTTTTTCATTCTCTTTCACTCCCATTAACCACTTTCGTCTTAGTGACATTATCACCTTCCTTGGGGGTGTCTTGATTAAAAATCCGAAAGATGCCTCGTGAAAGCAGAGCAAAGTATTAAGTAACAGTAAAATTTTGTTCAGAACAATGAAAAAAGTAATGAACTGTTTTGCAATATCGGACATCTTATGTGACAATTAATGATAAATGTAAGAAAATAATGATTTTTGTTTTTTAATACTGAAACAGCAAAATCAATTGTGAAAAAAACAGAATGTATTGTGGGGTGGGGGGTGACAGAAAAAAATGTATGGTTGCCAGCGAAGCAAAGAGCAGCCAACATGCGAATTACGAATTGGAGACATCAATCAAGCAAGAACAAACATTTAAACATTCTTTTAACAGAGGGCGGTATATTCGACAACGAAACCGGAAGGAGAACTGGAATAGCGAAAGATGCCTTCCAAAAACTAAGCAAAGAATTAAGAAACAGTAAAAGAGTACTGGAGTGTTTTGTAATATCGGTCATCATGTATGACATTGAATGCGAATGTTACACCCACCATTAATAGATCCACCTAAATGTTCAATCCTCTTAGAATAACCCCGTTATACAGGTCAAATAAATCCATTATGAAAACAAATCCTTGTTGCACTCATCTATTTATTTTTACGCGCCTACTTACCTCTATTCCCTATCCGCATGTAAGCTGTTTACTTCCAGTATAGATTACGGGTTGTTTAAATATATTTTAGCATTAACGAAAGATGCCTTCTAAAGGCTAAAAAAAGTATTAAGATACAGGAAAACAAAGTGGTATTGAATTGTTATGTAATATCGGTCCTCCTATATGACAGTCATTCCTGGAGAGTTTCCTGACAGAAGAAATTTGAGGCAACAGCAATGTAATTCTACAGAAGGATGCTGAGAATGCCAAGGACTAAACAAGTGAACAACAATAAAGTTTTAAGGTAAAAGGAAACAAAAGAGGCACTTAGATTTATAGAATAACAACTGAAACTTTCAGCGAAGATAATAAGGAAAGAGGGCTTAGAAAATTTAATTCTCACAGGATATATTGAAGGGAAGAAGGGCAGAGGAAAATAGTGTATAACCTACCTAACGAGCTTGTGTAAATGGTTGGTAGAACACGGACTAGGGAATATAGCAAAAAACGACAGAAAAATTGTGGAGAGCCATGGTCGCCCAAGTCTTGACAATGTGATGGAAAGTTACATAAAGGGTAAGAAATAGGAAGAGTGATAGGAAAGTGCAGAGAACAAGTGAAGTGGGAAATATTTAAGCCCCAAACTGGGGTCAAAACACTATGAAAGTGTAAAATTGCTTTTAATAACAGCAATAAACTGTTTGTCGAAAAATTATTACCAGCAATACATTATTACCAGCTATACGTTTTTGAAAAAAATATTACCAGCGATACATTGTTGAATGAAAAATATTACCAGTTAAAGATTTTTGAAGGAAGAAAATATTACCAGCAATACATTTTTGAAGGAAAATATTACCAGCAATAAAAATTGTCGTCAATAAATAACCCATTGTGGTTGATATGCCGTAAGACAAATCAAACCAAACCGAAAACCCCGAGAGAAGAAAATTCTACTGTTTGGTATTTTAGCTGATTTAAACAGAAAATAATTGAGAGATTGAATGGAAGTAATTGTTAGTTTGATGTTAAATATTCCAGTATATTTTTGACAAACGCATGTTAAATTTTCTAGAATAATTCTATGGATAAGACAAATTGGTATAAAAATTACAACTGGAAGAAAATCGTAGTTTTTTCCTGACGCGTTAAGGAAGTTAACATTATCAAGAAAGAGGCTTACGCAGGAACATCTCTCTTTTTTAAATTTTGGATTTAATGTAACTATAACAACGAAACATTTTGCTTTCATTGTTGGCCTTGATAAAGTCGGAAGTCAAAACGCATCGGCAAAGAACTAAGATGTTTTTTTCTAATTGTCATTTTTATACTACAAACGCATGTATTGATATAATTTCACAGCCTTATTATTCAGTTTTCGTGGATTTTCTCTAGCTTTTTATGACATTACATCACCTTTGAGCTAAATGGTGTATTCCATCATAAAAGAATAATTCCATTTTTGAATCGATGGATTCTTGGAAGCACTTTTTAAATCTTATTTTGATTGCATGCAAACTTATCCAGCTCTTCACCGCCCAGCCAATGACTAACTCACATTGCCTTCTCGTTTTCATTCGTGTCAGTGGGCGCCAAGTACGAAAGGAAAAAATAAACACCATGTCGAGTAATGAGGTTTCGAAACCTGTTTCAAGTATATTTAGGTGTTTATTCAGGGCTTCATTTGCTGGATCTGGGTGGATAGGTTATTGACATTATTTCTCTCGCGGCTCACATGTTCTGTCCACAGTATTATCAGCATTCATTGGTGGAACCACGTCTTCGTCTCTGTGAAGGGATTGTCCAGCACTCACAGCTTATAGGAGATTCATTTATTTATTTTTTTTCAATCTGTATATGGTCGGGGTGTCACTCAAGTATTTCTTTATATTTTTCTTTCTTCTTTATTTTCACTTTTTCTTTTTCTTTTTCTCTTTCCTTATTTCACTTCTTTCTTTATTTTTCTCTCTCTTCTTTATTTTCACTTCTTTCATTTTTTTTCTTTCTTTATTTCACTTTTTTCTTTATTTTACGAATTCCTCTCTATTTTCACGTCTTTATTTTTCTCTTTCTTCTTTTTTTCACATATTTCTTTATTTTTCTCTTTCCTCTTTATTTTCCCTTTTTTCTTTATTTTTCTCTTCTTTATTTTCTCTTCTTTATTTTCTTTAATCTTCTTTCTTTATTTTCTATACATGGTTGGTTAGATTTAAAAATAAAGGAAGTAGTAAAAATAAAAAAATAAAGAAATAATTGAAAAGAAAGAGAAAAAGAAAGAAATCAGGGAAAATAAAGAAGAAAGAGAAAGAAGAAGTGAACATAAAGAAGAAAGAGAAGGAAAGAAAGAAATAATTGAAAATAAAGAAGAAAGAGAAAAATAAAGAAACAGGTGAACATAAATAAGAAAGGGAAAAAGAAAGAAATAAGGGAAGATAAAGAAGAAAGAGAAAAAGAAAGAAAGAAGTGAACATAAAGAAGAGAAAAAGAAAGAAATCAGGGAAAATAAAGTAAGAGAAAATAAATAAATTAGAGAAAAATAAAAATAAGAAAAAAATAAATGAATGTGAATGGTACTGTAATATATTCCTTTCCCTATGCATATAAACCTATGAAATTTATAAATTACGTACAGTAAGAGATTACCAGTGATAACTAATAATGAAATAGAAAAATAATTCCATAATATTAGTTACAATAAATTCTATAATTTACAATAATGTCCTATCAGTTACAGTCCAAAAGATCTTGCGCCTATAAATATAAAAAAAGATCGGAGCAGCTAAAGAAATAGAATATTTCAACATCCATCTAGAATTCTTTTGATCTCTTACAGAAAAAAAGCCACATCAAGTTAGTACACTTCACCAGATTAGCGGCGGTACTACACGATACTAAACACTTACCTCATGACGTCAATGCATTTCATGTTCACCTCGCCTGTTTAGAATAAGATATTACGTTATTTTAACAGGATGCATTACGCAAAAATTAGTATTTTTGAATGTATGGATAAAATGTAACAATAAACTGTATTAATTGTTATGTGACTCCGAGAAAATTCGTTCTTAGTGTAGATCTTCTTAGGAACAATAAAAGGTTTAAAACAATAACTCATAATAAAATATAACAACTAGAACAATATGCTTTATTAATGGTTATGTGACTGAGAGAAGATTCTAGCAACAACAAGCATACTTTTTTTTTTCTTTCCTTATTAAGTCGAGAACTATCACCTTTTCAATTAAAGGGAGAATGACATTTTTCTTTTCGCCATATCCGAAGTTGTATCATAATTAGTTTTGTGTATTGGGGCCATTATGAAGTAAAAGGTATGAATTATTAATTAGGTGGGGGGCGTAATTAATTTAAAATGGAAAAAAAAAACGGAAACGAAGATAAAGCTCGGACCACTGTATCCATGAAGGTGCATATATATCGGCGTGCATAGAAAAACGAACATAGGAAAAGAATAAACAATAATAGAATTCTTGCAAAGATAGAGAAAAAGAAAAAAATATTCACCATATGAAATAAAAAAGATGCTAGTGTCATTCCCGCCTTGCTCTGGTTTATTTTGCAAGTGTGACTGGACCTCAGTTACAGTTTATACTTGAGACGCCGTAATCTGGCATGATAGTTAGTTGAACAAGTCATGTCACAATGACTTGTGACTGTACTAGAACGGTCATGGATGAACAGAATATGTTATTTCAAACAGGCGAGATGAACGGTTGCGTGAATCCAATTTATCGCTAAAGGAAATAAAAATAAAATATAAATACGGTATTATGGATATTTATAAAAATAAATCCCGTATTAAATAAAGGTTTATAAAATCATCCGATATTAATTGTAGGTTTATGAACATCCAATTTTAATTATAACTTTAAAAAAAATTTTATCTTAATTTATTTTAAAATATTTTAATTATAGGTTTATAAAAATCTGACATTTATTATAGGTTTATACATTCCAATCTTAAATATAGCTTTATAATCCGATCTTAAGTATAGGCTTATAAAAATCTGATTTTAATTATAGCTTTATAATCCGATCTTAAGTATAGGCTTATAAAAAATCTTACTTATAGGTTAATAAAAATTCGATCATAACTATAGTTTTATAAAAATCCTCTCTTAATTATAGGTTTATAATCCGATCTTAATTTTAGGTTTATAAAAATTTTTTAGTTATAGGTTGATAATAATCCGATCATAATTATAGGTTTATAAAAATCCGCTCTTAATTATAGGCTTCTAAAAAATCTTAGAAAAAACCCGATCTTAAAAATATATGTATATAAAAATGTTTATTATCGGTTTATAAAAATCCGATTGTAATTATAGGTTTATATTGTTTATAGGCTTTCCCCATAACCCATTAATTCTCACTGTGCCATTTTAGGGACCGCAGGCATCAATTGTTTATAGAAATCAGATCAGGGCATGGTTTTCAGATACCCTTCCGAATTATCAAGAAGTAACGTTCTTGATGAATCGGCCATGACGAGATTCAAAAATGTTACCCGCGTTCTAACCACTTGGCCACTCGCCCAGTGTTAAACTTATTAATGAAATAGCGACAAATATGGCAAAGTCAGAAGATATTTTCTTTTCCTTTTCTCCATAGAAATGAAGCTATTTAGTTATGAAAGATTGGCCTGGACTTGTTGGTTATCCTACTCGACTTTGCCAAAATAAAATTGTTCGGGGCGCTCTTTAAGCCTATAAAAAGGCAACATATTCTTTCTTTTCCCTTTTTAACTCTCGAGCGGGGGTAAAGTGTCGCCCCCCCTCTAGAAACGTTCATTTTTGTGGTCCTCTCTTAACTGAGCTCTCCACGCACGCACAAACACACATGTCTGTTACGCACAAGCACACATTCCCAAAACTAGTTTCAATGTCTTTTCCTTTCCTTTCAGTTCTGTATACATGTAATTCCTTTCGTTAATAACATGCACTGTCGTTTGTTTTATATTCATTGTTTTGTGTTAATTATTTTTACTCGGACTCACATGAGTCCGCCAGTATTGTCTGCAGGATAAATTTTTCCAGGAGCCCATAATTATTTAATATAAAATGTCTATACACATCACCAGCAAAAAGCTGCTACCCGCAACTTATTTCTAGGCAAACATACTGATATCCCACAACATGCTAATTATATCAGTCTGAGGGTCTGCTTACTGTTATGAATAACGAAGAGTGGTCTTCCCTTGTTTTGTTACTCTCCACTTTGAGAGTGCTATTTCTGTTTATTGGGACTATAAAAGGACATTATACACGAACCTTGTATTATCAGTTGAATAAAGCTTTCTTAAAGCCTACACCTGCGTAGTTTTGTCATTACACCTACGTTGAAAATCAGTATCTGAGATTCTGTTTTTTTATGCCAATCACTGACAAGGAAATACTATTTTCAAAATCGGGTATGATATACCCATGGTCTAACTTTAATTGATGGTTAGTGTTCTAGGGTTAAAATCTATGTCCCTTCAGGCATGTTATGTTACTCTACATGTGGCTCAAATTTGATAGACAAGAATTAAAATGAACTGAAAATCATTTTCTACTGTTTTCTTAAATTGTGTTCTTTTATTGTTCTCTCTCCATAATAGTGCTTTTTCTCATATTCTCAATAACTCCTTAGTGGCTTTATTGCCTTGCTTGGGTTGGGATGATTAAAAAATAAATAAAAAACACGGTATTTATTATGCGTTTCTATCTATAAATAATTAATGCCCTACATCCCATTTTTGGAATGGTGGGCATTGATAGTCTAAAATAAGAAATCCGTTCGTTATGAGAAAAAAATTCCTGTGGATTCCTTAAACACATGTTCCATATCACCATTCTCGTTACAACTAACAAGACTATTCGTTTTACCCTACGCCACGTACTCTACAGCCATCTGCATGAATTGATCGGGCATGACACTAGTCGTTAATTCATTAACGGGATCCTAAAAAGGACGGACTTCACGGCAACGATAGAAAATGTGCTCAAACATGTCTTCCAAACATTCGCAGTAGCGATCATAAAATTATTCGCAACCCCAACTTTTAGATGATAGTGAACTCCGGAACAGTCGCCAGTTGAGAAAGAACTCGGGCTCTCCTGAAGTAGTTCGTAATCCAATTGAAAGGCTGATGAATTTAGTCTCCCTTCCACGAGTTTAACCACAAGCCGGCGGACGTGTCAGATTAATCTTGGTCTCAATCACCTTTTAAAACCAACAAACCACCTTCCGTAGCTCCGCGGTGTCAAAACGACAAGACATTGTGAGCGGGGATGCAGTACCGCTGGCTTTGGCTAAACAAAAAAGGCTTATTCCGCAGATGATTGATCTTTTCGCGGCTCTTCTACGCTTGTGAGGAAGGCTTCAAGCGTCAAGGCATAAACAGAGGAGAAAGGACTTTCTAAACGAACCGACCGGGTGATCTCGAAAGCTTCTGAGTGCGTTTTCCTTTCACTTGCTATACAGAATTGGGGGGCTCCGATCTCCGTGAAGACGACGGCGACCATGACTCTCCATAATATCCTATTCCTTGTAGTTCTTTGCAAAGCTTTTCCTTTTGCCAAGACTTCTACACCCAGTCCCGTCATCCATTCACAAGCACACCAGACAGGTGACCCGCCGTTTTACGCTGTCGCTTTTACTTTTTGACTGTCTCTAAGACGTCTTTTCTCATTATGTTGAAAAGATTTCATGTGTCTCTTTCTGATTCTGTGTATAAGTGTCTTTTTTGTTTCCGTTTTCTTGAAGACTTCTTTAATTGCACGCATCGTCCGTGGTATTCTCATCATCCTTCTGTAGAACAATGTTTATATTGCCCCGAGACTCTTCTTCATCTGAGAAGAGATCGTCCCGCATTCACTGCCTTAAAGGTGGACTGATATTATATAATAAGAGTTCAACACTATTTTCTTTGTTTCTAATGAATTTTTTCTTTCTTAATGTCTCATTATGTTCTGTTTTCTGTTAAAACATTTCCCATATATCGAAACTTCTGCTACTGTCACCTCAGTTGTCTACATGAAAAGCTATTGGCTAATAATGAAACTCCAAAAACTATGAAAGTAGGAAAATACATTTTTATAGTAAAAGCGGCAGCAATACATATTTATGTAAAAAAAAAAAGCAATAATTCATATTTATAGTAAAATTAACAACGATTTATTTTTAATGATGAAAGACAAGAATTTTGAAAAAAGAGAGAAAAAACAAAAGAGTTGTTCCAAGGTCATCCCAGCTAATAGTGAAACCCCAAATACTATATATTAGTTCCACTTGAGGTCTGGGTTGAGTTTATGTCCCAATGGGCGCTCAAGGCACGGACCCTCCCTGAGGGAACATCTGTTCGTCGTCGTGATTGGTGATAGTTCTTGGTTCGATCAACGATGATGGAATGTAACTCGTAACCAATCTAAGAAAGGAGATCCTAACGAGATATGAAGAAAGAGAACGAAGAATGTCGGAAGGAAGTAGAAGAATAAAAGATGGGGAAATATTAGGTTTTGTGCAAAAATAATGTCGTTTTCTCACATGAAGTTGAACGTCAAAAAACGACATTATTTTTGCACCAACATAATAATTGCAGAAATTCCAAGAAGGATAAGGAAATAAATGTGGCAAATGTGATACAGATGAAAATGAACAAACTGAGATAAATAAAAAATAAACTGAAACACATAAGTACATAGGTAGATATACAAATGGAGAAAGAGATGGAACATGTAAGAAGGGAAGAAGGTAAAAAATGAGACAAAACGACTGACAACGAGTGATAAACAGAAATAAATTGAACAGTTGAGAATAAAATAAAGTGGTGAGTAAAACAAAAAAATAATGTGACAATGACAAATAATAAAAAAAACGTACAAAGTGAAATCATAAAGTGAATAAAAGAAGTATAAAACATATTTATTCTTTTTTTTTTCTTTAGTGGAGTGTAAGAATTTTTTCTTTCGTAGTCTTGAGAGGAAAGTGCCTACCTACAGTTAATGAGAGAATTTACCAACCATCTTTGCCGTTTGTTATTCAGCAGGGCGTGAAGTAGTCAAATAGGTTTAGTCACGACTAAGATAGCAGGAAAGAAAAAAATAGCAAAAAAAAAAACAAGAAAATGACGCGTGTTTTCTTTTGCACATATACTTACGTAACAAAAAAAACGTTGCCGATTTTGTTATATCTAAGTGGTTAGAATAGCGGATTATAGTCAAATTCGCAACGAAAACCTCGTTCCCAGGTCGCTAGATTAGTGAATATAGTCTGCATCATTATTATTATTTCTTCATCATCGTCTTCTTCTTCTCTCCTCTTCTTCCTTCTTCTTCTTCTTCATATTCTCATTCTTCGCCTTTTAAAATCAGACAGTTATATTTTACTTTTGTATTTTGAACTTAAAGCTGTCTTTTAAATTAGGTGAGAGAGATGGTATCTATGTGTTTTGTACTTAAAATAACTTCTTTTTTCTTCTTTATAGCCTTTTAAAATCTGTAAGACATTTGGTATTTATGTGCCTATACTGAAGGTCCATTGGTGGTATAATGGTTAGAAAGATTGTCTTACTCGATCATTACGCCTGAGTAGTGAGTTCGATCCTCACTGGATACCCCAAATATTCGGACTTGTGCCATATCTAATCCGAGCTTAGAAAATCGCTATACTTAAGGTTTCCTTTTAGAATCGGAAAATCATATGCTATCTATAGGTTTTGTAAAGATAGCCTTTTAAAACCTGAGCGTCCGATGGTATATATGTGTTTTGTATTTAAAATAGCCTTTTTAAAACACGTAAACCATCTGGTAGCTATATATTTTGTATTTAAAATAGCCTTTGTAAGACATGTAAGGCAGATGGTATCTGTCTTTTGTATTTAAAATAGCCTTTTTAAATCATCTACGGCAGATGGTAGCTATGTATTTTGTATTAAAAATAGCCTTTTTAAAACATGTAAGGCAGATGGAAGCTATGTATTTTGTACTTAAAATAGTTTTTAAAATTTGTTGGGCAGATCGTATCTATGTGTTTTCACATAAGGTAGCCTTTTAAAATCTGTGAGGCAGGTGATATCTACATGTTTTTCTACTTACGTTAGCCTTTTAAAAATTGTGAGGCAGACACAGTGTTTTGTACTTAATGAAGCCTTTCAAGATTTGTCTGTAATATGGTATCTATGTGTTTTCTACGCAAAGTAAATTTTTAAAATCTGTGAAGCAGATGGTGTCTATATGTCGTGTACATACGGTAGCCTCTTCTTTTTCTTCTTCTTAACCTTTTAAAATATGTGAGACATTTGGTATCTATGTGTCTGTACTTGAGGCCGTCTTTTAAAATCAGAGAGTCAGATGGTATCTGTATGTTTTGTAAAGGCAACCTTTTAAAATTAACATCAGACGGTACCTACTGGGTGTAACAGCAAAATTGTCCAAATCTTGTAACAACATAATTGCCTATCCTACAAAAGATCAGATATTTAAAAAAAAATTAAACTAATTGAGTTTCACTTTTCCAGGTTTTCAGATAAGACGTTTAGTCTTCTTGACGCCATTTTTTGTGCATTTTGTCTCCGCACCACTGTCTTTCCAACTGAGCAATGTTGAGAGGAAAAAATTATTCAAGTCTTCAGTAATGGTACCAACATTTATACACTGGTTTCCATCTTCAAAAACCATCAGGCGAACGGTGAATAAGTTTTAAAAATAGGGAACTGTAGAGAGGAAAACTAGATCAGAATGTCATCATTTCAACTTAGAGCTAAAGAGGTCAGCTAGAAAAGATCCAACGCAATTCATAAGACGTTTGGCACGCGAGAAAGGAGTTTAAGCAATGATAGTTCAAAGAGCATTGCAAAAAAAGACTTTTAAAATGAAATCGTACATGAAACCTGTGAGGCCACTTGTTATTCCAGGACAGAAAGTTAGATTTTTAGAGTGGACGAAGATCATCTTGGATGAGTTGAAAAATTATCCTGGAATAATATATATATATAAATATAAAAGTGGACATGGAAGTCAGCACTTAGAGGCGACAGTCTGTTTCATGCTAGTGCAATCGTCTGAGTTGCCTGACGATTGCACTAGCATGAAACAGACTCGCCTCTAAGTGCTGACTTCCATGTCCACTTTTATATTTACACACGCTCTATCTCTGATATTGAGCACTTTATCCCATAAATATAGCACACTTTAAGACTATATTTCTTCATATATATATATATATATATATATATATATATATATATATATATATGAAATTTATTTCAATAGTTCATGAGTTTCCGATTCTTAGCTATGATTGATTAATGATGAACATTATTTTTCGTTTATGATCGAATTCATCACGATTCTTCTGTTAAGCTTAGAGAATAATTATACATTCTTTTTGTTCAAAGTAGAATCCAATATTGTTATAAAAACCTTGGCGAATTCCAGTAAGATATCTTTAATCATTTCTAAGATACTGTAGTTCAAAGCTTAATCTAACAATTGGACAATTTTGCTGTTACACGGTGTGGACAATTTTGTTGTTACACCCGGCTGGAGTTTTGTATTTAAAATAGCTTTTAACATTCGTGATGTAGATGGTATATATGCGTTTTGCATAAGTTATCCCTTTAAAATCTGTGAGGAAAATCTTAACTGTGTGTTTTTTACTTAAGATAGTTTATAAATATGGCAGCCACATTGTATCTATGTGTGTCGTGCATCAGATAGCCTTTTAAAAGCTAAGAGTCAGATGGTATCTATGTGTTTTGTACTTAAATTAATCTTTTAAATCAGTGAGGCGGATGGTATCTATGTGTTTTGTACTTAAATTAACCCTTCAAAATCAGTGAGGCGGATGGTATATATGTGTTTTGTACTTAAGGTAGCTTTTTAAAATCTGAATGTTAGATGGTATCTGTGTGTTGTTTACTTAAGGTAGCTATTATGACATATAGTTTGCAATATATCAACTTATATATCACAAGTATTGCTTTTACTTATTATTTTCAGAAAAACTAATTAACTTTTTTGTTTTTATTACTTAACTTGAAGATCCCTTTCTTGCAATAAGCCCAACATTCTAAAAATGCACCTTTTCCTGGCGAAAATAATGAATTTCCAGTCGAAGCAAAAATTCAGTTTGATTACAGCAGCGTGAAAGGCCTTATTTTCTTCATCACTGACCAGTCCCGAATAGCCACTGGTCAGCAATCCAAAATGTTTCTACAAGACGGTCGTATATTTTCCCATTTTCGCGTTTCTGATTGAAAGCACCGCTGTTCTCCAGCAGGCAACAATGAAGTCGAAGGATCGTGATAAAATCAAAATGTAACATAACTGATAGAAAAATAGTTTCCATTTTGTCCGGAAGCTGTTGGAGAATCTCGCGAGAATTGGACGTCGGTTTATATATTCATTTTTTTTTCAGTTTTGTGGTTTCAATTAACGTAACGCCATGTACTTTTGCACCTGGACGCGAAATCTGGTAATTATTTACCAACATCGATTTATTATGTTTTTTTTGCCGCTGTTTCTTCTTCTTCTTCTTCATCTTCGTCGTCGTCACCGAAATCGTCTTTTTTTTTTTCCTTCTTCAATTCAATACTCGTTTCTTTGTTTCTAACGGAATTCTCCTCTTGCTTAATGCATTGCTTAGCTTTTAGAAAGCATCTTTCACTATTCCAATGCGCCTTCGGATTTTGGTGCCATATTTTCCGTGCTCTGTTAAAAAACCTTCCTAAATATTCAATTTTTTTCTACTTACTTGATTTTGTTGTCTCCAATTTGTTTTTCGAATCTTGTGTTCAAATACCATTTTCAAAATCAGCATTCTTCTTTTTCTTCTTCTATTTTCTTTTCTTCTTTTTTCTTCTTTCTTCTTCTTTTTTCTCATCTTCTTTTCTTCTTCTCGTCTTCTTTTTTTCTGCTTTTGGTTATTTGCTTTTTTTCTGTATTTATAAATATTTATATTACATGTATTCTAACACGCTACATTCTTTAGTCACGTATTCATTAGGCTACGTATGTGTGCATATATATATATATATATATATATATATATATATATATATATATATATATATATATATATTTGTCAAATACTGATGTGACAGTCGAGTGTCAGTGTGATATTTTCCCTAGTCGAACCCAGAGGCACAAGAAAAAAAGTAAAGCAGGTATATCTAGGCGTCCAGCTAAAAAGAAATCAAGAGCGATCCGATCGAGAGTGGTTGAATCACATTAACTTGTAAGATTACTGTGTTTAAATTCAAGTTAAACATAGCATTTTAAATGCTGTTTTGAAAATTGTATTGGAGCCCAAGATGCGAACCAGAAACTGGAGTCACCAAAATAAAGCAAATAGAAAAATTTGAATATCTGGGAAGTGTTTTAAAAGGGGATGGAAAATGTGACACCGAAATCTGAAGGGCCATTGGCATAGTGAAAGATGCTATCCAAAAGCTTAGCAAAGTATTGAGTATTCCGTTAGAAATAAAGAAACAAGCACAGAACTGTTATGTAATGGGTTGACCGAAAAGTCCTTTCGGTTTTATATGCTTAAACAAGACCCAAGTTTTAAAACCAAAGCCTATTCAATCTGTAATATAATTACCATTTCGTTCAAGTATCTTCTGCCCTCTCGATTCATTATACCCCACTCAAAGACTTTCCTTTTTTTCTGGTGGTAAACTCTACCAGGTGAATTTTTACATCTTTAGAATTGAAGGTCTGTCTATTCAATGAATGGGATCGAAACAGCTGAATTTCTGAAGGCGCAAAGGTCGGTGACTATAGAACGGGCGGCAAAAATTTCAGAGACAAGCCCCAGTAAAATATGCTGCGTCTGCAAAAAAGTGTTCAGTTTTGTATTGTTGTAATAAAATGAAATGCCCTTACGTTTAGAAAGTGGTGGGCATTCTGGTGGATCTCTGCGTTTATTTGTCCAGCTGTTTTTTTCCAGTAGTAGGTTGCCATTTATTTGTGCGGTAGATCAGTTGCCATCCAAGGCTACAGAACTCGGTCTGTCCTGCTATTTACCCATAGCTATGGGGATAAAACGAGAATTCATACCTTTCCTAAGGGTATTAGCACGTAAGTGAATGTGAGGGATTCGACTGGAATTCGACCTCGGCTCTCCGATTCCTCAATCCGAGCCGCTAATACATATCCGAAAATTATAATACACAACATACTTCTAAAGCCACAAAATTGAAAGGATAAGCTTCTTCGGGTGGAGTCCTGTTTAGAGGTTGTTTGTAGTGGCTTGCCGCGTTTCGCTATGATCGTTCGCACTTTGCATTGTTATAGACGTCCGCTGTCACCATTCTCCCCAGAAAATGATCGTTTCCTTCATTTTTCTGCAACGAATCTCAGATGGTAATCCGTTGGGCGCGGTTAGACTCATTCATTTCACGTAGGACCTAAACATCAAGCTTGAGGTAGATGCTTCTCAGCACTTGATTTGGATAATCCTGGTCGTATAACGATGGTCTGCGTCGGGTAACTCATTCATTTTGTCGCTTGTTAATCTCAGCGAAGTGCATCTTGAACCAATAAACTTCCCAATCGAAAATCTTCAAAACCACTTTTGGCTCATACGTTCCCTAACAGCACTCACTCCATACACAGCGCGTATCTTCCTGCAGATTTACGCCGTTTTTTTTTTGCTTTATTTTGTTTTTAAATAAAAAAATCATGAGGTATCGATCATGATTGTCATGGTTCTCGATTTTCAGAGTGATCTGAAGCACAAAAAATACAACTTGTATCGTCGAACTAGGTTGAAGGATTAAGTATCTTAGTGCGCATGTGCAAGAGACAGACTAAAGTTAGCCATTCATTAATAATATCAGTCTTTTTATTTGGGGGTGAAAGCTGGACGAAGAATGAAGATGAAAAAGAGACTCGTGGCAACCGAAGGATATTGAAAATCCGATGGACTAATTATACGAGTAACGAGGAAGTTTTAGGGAAAATGGAAGCAAAAAGGACACGTGTACACGTGTAAAGGAACAGCTGGAATTTCTCAGGCACATCATAAGGAAAGAGGGCTTGGAAAATTTAACACTCACAGGACAGACTGAAGCCAAGAGGGA
Organism: Acanthosepion esculentum; assembly: GCA_964036315.1. Taxonomy (NCBI): domain Eukaryota; kingdom Metazoa; phylum Mollusca; class Cephalopoda; order Sepiida; family Sepiidae; genus Acanthosepion; species Acanthosepion esculentum. Next base: position 35,114,189 of record OZ038492.1, on the reverse strand, counting down.
CAGAGTAAAACAGCGCATGTCTTACCTAACGAGTATGTGTAAATACAAATTGATAGAACAGAGGAGCACTATTTACATTGTTCGGACTATCATCCTCATCTTTCATGCCATATTTATCACAACGATTCAGCCGTTGTACGCTCCGGCCTTCTTCAGGTGGTTGGAATGTCGAACTGAAACCTTTATTTCGCTCGCTGGGGTAGACTGTTCTAGTTCCACGTGCCATGTCTAATGGATGTCAGTTATCAGTTATCTCCTGTTAATTCTCCTCTCCATGTTCTCCACCGCCTTAACCAGGTATTGAACTCACACTCTTAGGGTCCTGTCACTGGATCTAACTTACGTTTTTATGCACTGTGCCATGTGTCCTTGAGGAAACATGGCACAGTGAATAAAGGCCGGAGCGTACAACGGCCGAAATGTTGTGATAAATATGGAAACAAAGATGAGGATGTATATCCGAACAATGTAAATAGTGTACATAATACCTCATCTCAGAAATATAGACAGAAACTGAGATATCAAGAGATACAGCGAAAAGAGAAAATTGACTAAGAGCCACATAGGACAAGACGAGAAAAGGTCCATAGAAGAATATTTTAGATTGATGTCAAACTATCAGACGTTCTTCGGAATCTGCTCAAAAATAAAGTTCACCCTCAGGTGAAGCTTATTAATCATCCTGACAATGTAGGATATCTATTTATTTCCTTAGAGTAACTGAATCTGACACAAGGCCACAGTAGCAGGATACCCCATGAGGATCGACCTCAGTAGTAAAGTTGAGTTTGATTAATTGATTTTTTTTTTTTTTTGGTTATTTAAGGTCATAGAATATATTTTTGTAGGTTATTTAAGGTTATAAAATATTTTGGGATTGTAAGAATTTCTGGGGGGTATAATAGTGATTTACTTATAAAAGTCCTACTATTTAACCCATAGTTGAGGGAGAAGAGGTGTATTCATACCTATCCCAATGGTATGCGCGTAAGTGGAATTGGAATTCGGTTCTCTGATTACACCTTCCGCACATCCAAGCTTGCAGCACCTGGTGTTCGCAAACCGTCACTCATCTAGGAACTGACCGGGCACGAAGTTGCTTAACTTAGTAGTAATGGTCAGCAATAATAGCTTTCGGAGCGAAACATCCATTTTTTAAAGAATTCTTTTCACTCAATACAAGGCTCAAAGGCCTCTGAATGTAGAGGGTTACTGAATGAGGCGTGTGATATGAATGTAAGAGGGGAGATTAGGAAGTGCAGATCATGAGGATATGAAGGATAGATAAAGATTGAACCTCGACTTGAGGAGATTAAGTTTTTTAGTGTTCAGGGAAGCGTCCACGTAAGCGTCTGTTCCACAAAGTAGAGGTTCTTGGAAAAAGCTGTCTGGGCGGAAGTTTCATTTTACGTATAGGAATACGGAGGGTATGAGGGTGATTAGACCCCCGTGGACGGGGAAAGGCAGGATTTAACTGTAGATATTTTATTTGGGTGCACGAAAGAAGGGAGCTCGTTTGAACATTTGCTATGGCGGTAGTGACAGATTTGCAACATTGAATCTGTGCAAAAGGGACTGCAAGTGACGGGAAAACAAAATGTTTATTGATCATTTTCTAATCTTAAGTTCCTCTTTACATATGTTTTTTTTTCTAGCTTTAGAAGAGTAATGAAGATGAGGGTAGATAACGATTGACATTGCATTTAACTTTTTAAGGTCAAAGTTGGCTGGAAAGCATAGAACCGGAAGAGAAGTTACACAAGTGATAAATGCGAGGAAAGAAACTGTTAGCATAGAACTTACAGCTACGTCTAGCCAATTCAAATGTAAATGAATGAGACGTTTCTCTCAATCCAGTGCTGCGATTAAATACATAATACCTAGGCACCGTAGCGGAGAGTTTATTCAAACAATTACCATGAAGGTATTTATAGAAAAGCCACAGGAAAGCATATATTAAGCAAGTGGGTAAGTGTCTGAACCCAAGAAGCCAGGTCAGGATCAATAATATTGCTGATCCTTCTTTGGATTTTTTTTTAAAGCTTTTCACCCCAAGCAAGGCTGGAAGCCACTAGCACGCAAGGGGTTACAGAAGGTTTGGAGGAAGAGCAGATAGGAGTGGTAGAGGAAAGATTGTGGAGAAAGATAGTGGATCGATCAAGGCAAGGGGGTTACCGAAGATTTGGAGCGATAGCAGATAGGAATGAAAGGGGAAAGGATGTGGAGAAGGGAAGTGTATACCAAGAATTTCTAACTATAGAGCTGGAGAACCGGAACATTCGGTTTGTTTCTTTGAATATTTTTCGTTGCCTCATCCTTTTGATCAACGGAGATAAAACTAGTTACATAATGGAAAATAAACGACGGGCAAGCTCTTTTTTTTTTCACTTTCTTTCTTTGGTATTCGCTCTAATATATATATTTGGAAGGATTTAATTGACGACAAAAATAACGACAAAAGAACGGCGGGAAGATAAAAACGTAGAACAAAGCGTTTCAACGATTACTTCATTGGTCAGAATATAAAAGGAAAAAACCACCAGTGTGAGACTTCTTTCCCTATATGGCAATGTCAAGTTAATTAAGTCCGTAGATGAATTTCTTTTGTTGGTGAACAAAAAAAAATACAAGGAAAATGGAAAATATTTTTCGAAAAGAAAAACCTGGAAGAAGGTTAGTATAAAATGATTAGAGCACATAAAGAAGCTTTCTTTAATAATGGAAAATAGGTATAATAAAGTATGAATGATTTCAAATAGCATAAAACCGTTTATGCCTTTAAAGAAATTCGATTCAATTGGATTTTTCTATTATCTGTTAAGTGTAACCCATGATATACGGAGCATGATTTATTAAGCAAGTATTGTGTGACGTAAAAGTTCCTTCGATTGATGAAGTAAAAAATTTTTAAAAATAACAATTTTCATTTCCAACATTATTGAATGAAATCGTTTCTACATTATTGAACAAAAACCCTTTTATTTTCTATTCATATTATTGAACGAATTTTTCTCCATTATTGAACAAAGGCTTTTCGACATTATAGCACAAAATCTTTACCGTTTTGTTTCA
>OZ038492.1:35071117-35106117 GCA_964036315.1 Acanthosepion esculentum | reverse complement strand
AAAAAATGGGTGATAGGCAACAAGGTGCGTGTAATTCGGCTAGTATTTAATATGTGTTGGATGAAAATTAGAGATATTCTATTCTTTCACTGAGAAAGATATATTCTCAGTCTATATTTAGGCTTTTTGTCTCGAACGGTGACAGGAAAACAAAGTTATTACCTCTGGAAATCGATGAAAAAATAAAGAGACTGGATTATATAGGAAAATAATTGAAAGAAAATAAACACGATGAATACGGAGAAGGATTATAAAATCACGAAGAAGAAAAAAAGAGATAAAAGAGAATGATCGTTTGACAGATAAAAGGAGAAATCTATAGGTTTAGAAGAAATCAGCTAATTTTGTTAAGTTGAAATTGAAACATTTTGTTAAAAAAAAATACCGGTTTAAGAAAATCGAATTTTTCAAGTAAATGCTTTAATTTATTTCTTATCTCGTCTTTGGATTCTCTTTCTGTTCCGATACTTCCTTCCTTTTACATACATTTTATAACTTAAATCTACTAATATTTGAATAAGCGCTTACATATATATATATATATATATATATATATATATATATATATATATATATATATATATATATATATATGAATTAAACCTAAAGAGCCAGACAAACCTACCGCGGTTTCACCTAAGCGGATCGTCAGAACTTGGATGGTAGACGATTATTTTCGGCTGACGCACATGTTCTCTTTTCTTCCTTTTTTTGTACCATTTTTTTCCCTTTGGTATTGGTTTGTTTATTTGCAAATCAAGAAACCGAAGGACGAGTATAATTTCTTATATTTAAAAGATTACAACTAATATATATATATATATATATATATATATATATATATATATATATAAAAGTGGACATGGAAGTCAGCACTTAGAGGCGACAGTCTGTTTCATGCTAGTGCAATCGACAGTCTATTTCATGCTAGTGCAATCGTCGCCTGACTATTGCACTAGCATGAAGCAGACTGTCGCCTCTAAGTGATGACTTCCATGTCCACTTTTATATTTACACACGCTCTATCTCTGATTAAATATACCACACTTTAAGACTATATATATATATATATATATATATATATATATATATATATATATATATATATATATATATATGATATAGAAAAAAAACAACTGAAAAGTTGTTAAATTAAAAAAAATTGAATGTTTTTTTGTGAAAGTATTTATTTATATTTTTATATATATATATATATTTGATATTTCAGATCGGACCCGATCTTTATTCAGAAATGGCTGTTTTCAGAACTTTGTTTACATTAAGTAGCCTCCGTCGCTATATATATATATATATATATATATATATATATATATATATATATATATATATATATATATATATATATATATATATATATATATATATACTTGATGTAACAGCAAAATTGTCCAATTGTTACATTAAGATCTGAACCGTTATATCTCTTAGAAATGATTAAAGATATCTTACTGGAATTCTCCCAGGTTTATATAAAACTAGTTGAAATGATGGTCCCTCTTGATGTTGTAAACTCCTTATCCAGTTTTCCACTCTACTGTTCCCTCTATTTTAAAACGTGTTCACCGTACTTTTGATGGTTCTTAAATGAACTTTGAAGATGGAAGCCAATATATGAATGCTGGTACCATTACTGAATTGCTCAGTTGGGAAGACAGAGGGTCTGATACAAAACGATTTTAACCTGTTCGCTTTCTAGCTGAATAACTCAATGGGTTTTCAGTGATTGTTACGACAAATGCTTTCAAGATGGCTAAACATCTTACCTGAAATCCTGAAAAAAAGAATCTCAATTAGCTTAGAGTTTTTTGTTTTCTTTTTTAGCTATTAAACCTTTTGTGGTATGGATAATTTTTCTGCTACACACGATATATATATATATATATATATATATATATATATGGACAAAGTCCGACAATTATTTAAAGACATTTTTATGTTTAACATTCTTTTTATAGATACAAGTATTTAAGTAAATGCACTGTTTTATAATAAAACATGTTTATTCGGAAGATGAATATTTTCTATGAAAACACAGAGCATTTACTTATATATATATATATATAGAGAGAGAGAGAGAGAGAGAGAGAGAGAGAGAGAGAGAGAGATTGATTGAAAGGTAACTACCTATTTTATCTATGATGGACTCTCCCGTCTTGTTAAAATTATAACTAGAATCTATCGTACATAAAGTAGTAAGTTACTTTCCCATCGCCCTATATATATATATATGTGTGTGTGTGTGTGTGTGTGTGTGTATGTGTGTATGTGTGTGTGTATCTGTAAATATATATATATGTATATATATATTGTAGACTTTTACTTATATTTTCTAAGTTAAACATATTAATAGTGAATAAGATATATATATATATATGTATATATATATATATATATATATATATATATATATATATATATATATATATATATATATATATATACATATATATATACATAGGTGTATGTGTGTGTGTGTGCGTGTTCGTGCGTGAGCGTGCGTGCGTGTGCGTTCTGAATGTTTTCTTCAGTAATGAAATTGTTGATCGCTTCGTTCCATTTTTTCGGTTGTTTCCGTGTTTGGAATAACTTTTTTTTTAGAGTAAATTGGATTTTATCTTATCAATTTATTTTGTTTTAATCAAGTCTTTTATTATTTTGGAAGTAGTTGGAACAAATTTTATTCTAAGCTTAGATAAACTATTCTCAATTGTATTTGTGATAGTTTGTTCCTAGGTGAAGTAATGCATCTAAATTTACTGGAATACATTTCTATAATTTCGAATTTTATTGTTAAGCTTTGGTTTGGTTTACTGCATAGCAAACGCAATGGCTTATTTAATATCGACAAGATTTTTATTGCAGGTAATATTTTTTCAAAAATGTATTGCTGGTAATAATTTTTTTTTCTTCAAAATTTCATTTCTGATAATAAGTTTTTACAAAAATGTATTGTTGGTATTAAAACGCATTTTTACACTTTCATAGTGTTTTGACCCCAGTTTGTGTACCAAATATTTGCCCACAGTTGGAGTCCTACCAGGTGCTAGCAGCCCGGGTCTGGGTTGACCTGAGAACATCAGCAATTAAGAGGTGGTTTCACACTCCTCAAAACCTCCTGATCAGCAGCTTGCTGTTGGATGTAGTTTATCGTCATACCTAGGACGCGGATGCAGCTTATCGTCTTACCTCGGATGTGGATGTAGTTTATCGTCTTACCAAGGGCGGGTTCAGTCCTTATAGGAGAAACGGGTTGCAAAGGATGTTTTCTCACTTTGTCATTCATTTGCCTGACATTGATATAATATATTGAAAGTTGTAAATAATATTCTCTCGTAGATGGACACGGACCGGCTATAACATGTAACTGTACAGAGACGTAGACATGAACACGAGAAACATATAGAAATGAAGAGACAAATAGTTTGATGGCGTTGTAGGGATACACACAGCGAAGCTTTCCCTTTCGTTGAGATAGGTCCACGTGTCGGCCGGTGAATATAGGGGATATAGGGTCGAAGGGGAGTTGTGACGTAGAGTAAACAGAAGGACGTCCTTAGCTCCCAGCGGTGGATCTTACAGGAAAAGAACATGGCCTAAACATATAGAAACCACCGTGAATCCAGTTCGGGAAATATTGCAAGTGAGTTTTCCCTCTTTTACACACCGTTTGTTGTTGCATATATGTTACAAACTATCTGCGTGGGACAGTTGTATATGTGTAACTTTGTGTACGACGTAGTATTATTCTCTGAGAACAAAGAATGTTTGCTATTTCTTTTCCTTTCCGTTATTCCGTTACGTCCGTGAAATACAATGTTATTATATCTGTGATAACATAATGCCAATAATGGGGGAAAATTCAAATGGGAGAATAAATCTTGCTTCCATATCAATCTCCCGTTATATCTTGATCGATATGAACAGACAAATATTGGAGAGATTTGAAAAAATGTTTACTCTATAAAGTAGATGAGAAAATGGCCAAATTCGGTAAAATGGCAAGACCGTGTTTTGGTCGATTTGAAAAAATTCCGATAAATGGACGAAAAAGAAGAAGACATGAGTAAAACTATTTATTTTGATGGCACTGTAAAAAGACGTTAACTTTTGTATACAGGAGACTGGAAATAAATCTGAATGATGAAGGCCTATAACTCCAAACCACTTAACTAATTTCATGGTGTCAATGTTCATAAATGTCTCTCTCATGTTAATTACTGGGAGAGAAACAGGTGTAAAGCGATGGATTCTTATTTGCTGGCTGTACGAAATGGAACGCCTTCAGCGTTTTTTGATGAGTGAGGTTAATACTAAAAATTCCATTTTCCCGCCAGGAAGTGTGTGAATTGTCGTAAGCAGTCAAGCCGATACCGGAGGCAAAATACATGAAGCCGCTTACATTTGAGATTTTGCAGATGAGAATATTTGAATAACTTCCGCCCCCGGCCCACAAAAACAGAAAACAAAAACAAAATATAAAAAACGGTAAAATGCATGAATATAAAAACATTGGTATTTTTAAAATGATAATTTTGATAATTGCTAATTACCGCCTCATGATATCTAGGACAATGAAAATGATCAACTTCGAAATTCACATTTTATTCTGCGTATCTACTCAATCTGCTAACAATATGTCAACGTAATAAACACGAAAAGAATTGTTCTGTGTATGTGTGAAAACTTTAATACCTACATTGAGCTAAGAGTAGTGAAATGAGCCTAGAACGACTGTACCAATGATCTGTTATGCATAGCCATAGGTTAACGACAAGGGTTCCCTGTAATTTCTCTCTCCTCTCTCTCCTTACATATATATATATATATATATATATATATTTAGGCAGCAATCCTTCTTTCATGCACATTTCATTAAAAACGACTGACAAGGTGGTTTTATTTAGTTTTTTATATAATTTTTCGTGCGATCTAATAATGATTTTCTATTGATTAGAAAAACATAAATATAACAGTAAAATTGTCCATTTATTAGATTAAGTTTTGAACCGTTGTATCTTCGAAATGATTAATAATATGTTACTGTCTTACTGGAATTCTCCGAGGTTTTATAACACTATTGGACTCTATTTTGAGCAATAAGAATCGTGATGAAATCGATCATAAGCGAAAATAACATGTTCATCATTAATTAATCATAGCTAAGGATCGGAAGTTCATGAAGGATTGAAATTAAGTTCAGATATATTTATATATTATTCCAGGAACATTTTCCAACTTATTCAAGATGATATTTGCCCCCTCTAACCTTCTAACTTTCTATCCCTGAGTAACACGGTGCCTCACATGTTTTACGGACGATTGCATTTCCAAGTCTTTTTTCATTGCGCTTTGGACTGGCATGGCTGAAACTCCTATCTCATGTGTCAAACGTCAGTTTTCCTCTCTACTGTTCCCTCTTTTTTAAACTTATTCACCGTTTTCTTGATGGTTATTGAATGTTCTTTGAAGATGGAAGCCAGAATATGAATGCTGGTAACATTACCAGCTGGTCTCTCAGTTCGGAAGACATAGTGGTTTTGACAAAAAACGATTTTAACCTGTTCCATTTCTAGCTGAATAACTCAAAGGGTTTTTCAGTTATTCTTACGACAAATGGTGTCAAGATGGCTAAACGTCTTATCTGAAAACCTGGGGGAAAGAAACTCAATTAGTTTAGTGGCTTTCTAAAAGTTAAACATTTTGAGGAATTGACAATTATGCTATAACACGATTTGAAGAATTTTGCTGTTAATCCCGGTATATATATATATATATATATATATATATATATATATATATATATATATATATATATATATATATATATATATTATATATATTATATATATATTATATATATATATATATATTATAAATTAACTGATTTAAAATATGTTTTTTTTCGCTACACAGTAATAACCATGTTTCAAAAATTGAAGCTAAAAGCTTCGAATTTAATTTTGTTATTAAATTAAAGACATTAGTTCCATTTCCTCATCAATCGAATTTTGGAGACTCCAATAATATAAATAAAATAAAATAAGATAAAATGTAGTATTAGTCATTTTACTATAAAATGTATTGCTAGTCATTTTGCTTTAAAATAGTATTGTTGGTACTTTTAATATAAGTATGTATTGTTGGTAATTTTTTATACCGTTCAAAATTATAAATATTATTTATTTCGTGTTCCAGTTTTGATTCTAAAGGAAAAAATACAGCCCGATGATTCATGTATGAAACATTTGAAAGTACTAGCTGAATTAAAAAATACACCATATACATTTTATACATAAGGATCTCATCATTCAGTGGATTGCATTAATATTGCTAATTGATTCAAGGTACGATTAACTCTTTGTAATATAAAATTATATGCTGCCTATTTTATTATGTTCATCAAAAGCAATTGATCTGCAGTAAAGAATTCCTGAGAAAAAAACTACTAAGACATATCACTCTGTTAATTGAACTATCTACTTAGTTCATGTCATGTTAACTGAAAAACACTTATAAAAAATTTGTGGATTTACCAAATTAAAAAATTTTAAAAATTCTCACTTATAATATTTGAACTTTAGCGTTGCTACTTGCGCGCTCCAACACTACATAGCCGTTAATAAATAGCTCATTCTTAAAAACATCTTTCGGTCGGAAAAACACATTTATTTCGTCTTTCAGTTTTTATTCTAAAGGAAAAAATACAGCCCGATGATTAATGCATGAAGCATTTGAAAGTACTAGCTGAATAAAAAATACACCATATCCATTTTATACATAAGGATCTCATCATTCAGTGGATTATTAGTAGTATAATGCTTATAATTATGTCTACTAGCGAAGGGATTTCGCCAATAATTGCATTAATATTGCTAATTGATTCTTTGTAATATATATATATATATATATATATATATATATATATATATATATATATATGTATATATATATATATACAGGGGTTGGACAAAATAATTGAAACACTTGTTAAATTCAAAGAAAATTTATTTAATATGGAGTTGGTCCTCCTTTAGCCTCATATACAGCTTTAATACATCTAGGAATGGAATCATACAGCTTCCTGACTTCATCCAGAGGAATTTTCAGTCATTCTTCCATTAACACCTGCTCTAGCTCTTTAAGACACGACGGTGGAGGATAGTGGCTCCTAAATTGTTGCTCCAAAATGCACCACAAATGTTCAATAATATTGATATCTGGAGATTGGGGAGGCCACTCCATATGTTCTAGCTCACTTTCATTCTCTTCATACCAATTCTTAACCAATCGAGCGGTATGTATTGGAGCATTATCGTCTTGAAAGATGCAGTCACCATCAGGGAATACAGTCTAGGCCATTGGATGAACATGATCTCCCAAAATGTTCATGAAATCTTTGCTTTTGATTCTACCATGCAGGGCAACTATTGGACCGAAACATTTCGATGATATGCTGGCCCAAACTATCACTGATCCACCTCCATGCTTCGCTGTTGGAAAAAGGCAGTCAGGGTTGTGACTTCTTTGGGCTGCCTCCACACAAAAAGTCGTCCTGAAGTTGGGAAAAGAGAAAAACTGAACTTGTTTGAGAATATGACTTGCTTCCATTGGTCTGCAGACCAGGCATTGTGATCTCTGCACCACTTCAACCTCTTCTGAATGTTGCGAGTGGAGAGAAGAGGTTTCCTCACGGCGGCTCTTCCATAATATGCAGCCTTATGGAGCTCACCGTGAACAGTTTTAGTAGAAACTGGACTATTCAGATGATTATTCAACTCAGCAGTCACTTTGGCCGCAGTAGTCCGATGATTTTTTGACACATTGCGTCTCAAAGCACGTCGGTCCCTGTCAGTACGTTTGCAAGTCCGGCCGGAATGGTTACGGTTTATAGAGGTTTTGTCCTGTTTCTCGAATTGCATCATAGTTCTTGATATGTTAGCTCTTGAAAAACCAAAGAGTTCAGCAAACTTAGTGATCGAGGCTCCTGACATGCGAGCTCCAACAATTTGCCCATTTTCGAACTCAGAGAGGTCACGCATTTAGCTTAAATTTTACTAAATTCTAAAATTAAATGAGACAAAGACAGTAAATTAGATAAATAAACGTATTTACAACAGATATAACTTACAATTACGAAGTTTTAGTTAAAGTTCTTAATATAATAGATCTTTGAAATATAGGAGTGGAATTTGCACCTGTTCCAATTATTTTGTCCAACCCCTGTATGCATATATATATATATATATATATATATATATATATATATATATATATATATATATAGTGTGTGTGTGTGTGTGTGTGTGTGTGTGTATTTAGGCAGCATTTTTTCATTAATGCATGTTTCATTAAATAATGTAGACAAGTTTTGTCTATTTATTTTCAGTAAAATCTATAACCTGTTATCACTAATAAACTATCATTGTTACAATGTCCGCATTACAATCTCTGTTATATAATTTATTTAATTTATTGTAAAGTACTTGTAATCTGTGATGGTAGCTTATGTAATCCGAAAGCTTAGACAGGATTAACAATAAAAACATGTATCAACAAGTGATTTTCTTTCGTGAGTCAGTGATAATGCTAAAAAGCTTATTCGACAATATGAAAGGAATTTACTTAAAATAAACAGACAAATATATATATATATATATATATATATATATATATATATATATATATATATATATATATATATATACATATATTATATTAGTTTCAGTTGGGCACCGCCTTTGAAAAAAAGTGCGCCATGACGCAATTAATCTTCCAAAAATTTGGAAACAGCATGCGGTACAGCTTTGCTCTCTGAGGAAAGTGCAAAGAATTCGGAAAGAGTTTAAAAAAGGAAACAACAAATTCTAACAAAATATTTCTACATTACATGAGGTATTATATACACTATTTACATTATTCGGACTATTGTCCTCATCTTTGTCGCCATGTTTATCACAACGTTTCGACCGTTGTCCGCTCCGGCCTTCTTCAGGTGGTTGGAATGTCGAACTGAACCCTTTATCTCGCTCACTGGGCTAAACTGTTCTAGTTCCATATACCATGTCTAATGGATGTCAGTTATCTCCTGTTAATTGAGGACACATAGCACAGTGGATGAAGGCGTTAGTTAGATCCAGTGACAGGATCCAAAGAGTGTGAGTTTAATACCTGGTTAAGGCGGTGGAGAACTTTGAGAGAGGAATTAACAGGAGATAACTGACATTCATCAAACATGTCACGTGGAACTAGAACAGTCTACTCCAGCGAGCGAAATAAAGGGTTCAGATTGACATTCCAACCACCTGAAGAAGGCCCGAACGTAGAATGGCCGAAACGTTGTAATAAATATGGCGACAAAGATGAGGACAATAGTCCGAATAATGTAAATAATTTACATAATACCTCATCTCAGAAATATAGACAGATACAAAATCTTCCTAACAATTTTTTTACCTATATGTATATATATATATATAGGTAAAAAAAATTGTAGAAAGATTTTTAGATTAGAATTTGTTGTTTCCTTTTATATATATATATATATATATATATATATATATATATATATATATATATATGGGGTATTTGTTCTCCGCATCTCCCGGTCCCCTGTAGCACTTGGTAGATTTTATCTTTTCTCTATCACTCCTAATCCCTGTTCTATAGGTTGGTTATTCTCTGCTTTCCTGTGTCACTTTTGGCTTCAACTCCAAGAACTTTTTATTTATTATAAATTCCAGTTATCGCTTTCTGATTATAAGTAAAGTGTCTTCCATTTTCCTTAAAACTTCATCGGTACTCACTCAGTCCATGGTGTTCTCAGCAAGCTTCTGGAGAACCCTCTTCCTGTTGCCTCAAGTCTTTTCTTTATCTGCTAGATTGCCCATCATTCACTGACATATAGGAGGACCGATATTACATAAGAGTTCAGTACACCTTTTCTTTTTTCTAACAACATTTTCCTGTCTCTTAATACCTTGTTTAGCTTTTGAAAGTCACCTTTCGCTATTCCGATGTGCCTTCGGATTTCGGTTTCACATTTCCGTCCTCACCCCAAAAAAATAAACGTACTCGACATTTACATTTTTGTACTTCCTTCATTTTTGTCTAAGAAAGCTAGCGTAGAAATTATTTTCCACCCTCAAGATTTGATAAGCATAGTTTACATGCGTCACTGAACCGGAAGTGAGAATCGAACACACTACTATTTCACAATTGATGTAGCGAGTAAAGCTTGCTAGCCATTACACCACGTCGATGTCCCCATACACCCTGTTGCGATTTAATAAGCGTAGCTCACATGTGGCACAAGGACGAAAGTGTGGGGAACCCAGTGGGAAACTAACAGACTACTCTGTCATAACTGATCTATCGAGACAAGCTTGTTACCTATCGCACACCGTCGAAGTGCTCAGCACTTTTGTAGTAATTTCCAAAGCGTAGCTTACATGTGACACAAGGCCGAAAATGTGGAGTACAGAGATAGGAGGGAACTCATTAATCACTTCTAAATGATCTAACGAGGCAAACTTGCTAGCAATTAAACACAGTCAAAGTGCACAGCTCTTTTATAGCAATTTCCTAAGCGTAACTTGCATGTGGAACAAGGCCGAAAATGTGGAGCACCCAGTGAGGAGAGGACATACTATGCCATAATCGATCAAGTGAGACAAGCTTGCTAGCCATTAAACACCGTCGAATTGCCCAGTCCCCGTGTCGCAATTTCCTAAGCGTAAATTTCACGTAGAACAAGGTCGAAAGTGTGGAGCACTCAGTGAGGAGCGAGACTTACTACTCTGTCATAATTGATCAAGCGAGACAAGTTTGTTATCCATTACAAACCGTCGACGTGCCCAGCTCTTTTGCAGCGATTTCCTAAGCGTAGCTTATATCAGCACAAGGCCGAAAATGTTGAGCAGACTATGAGGAACGAACTCACTACTCTGTCATAATTGATCTGGCGAAAAAAGCTCGCTAGCAATTAAACATCGTCGAAATGCCCAGACCTCATGTAGCAATTTCCTAAGCATAGCATACATCTGGCACAAGTTCGAAAGTGTGGAGCAACCAGGAAGGAGCGAACCCACTACTCCGTCATAATTGATCTAGCGGAAGAAACTGGCTAGCCATTAAACACCATCGAAATGCCCTGCCCTCGTGTAGGAATTTCCTAACCACATCTTACATCTGGCACATGGTCGAAAGTGTACAGCACCCAGTGAGGAGCGAACTCTCTACTCTGTCATAATTGATCTAGCGAAAGAAGCTGGCTAGCCATTAAACACTGTCGAAATGCCCTGCCCTCGTGTAGCAATTTCCTTAGCATAGCTTACATCTGGCACATGGTCAAAATGTCGAGCACCCAGTGTGGAGCGAACTCTCTACTCCGTCATAATTGATCTAGCAAAAGAAGCTGGCTAGCCATTACGCACTGTCGAAATGCCCAGCCCTCGTGTAGCAATTAGCATACTTCTGACACAAGGTCAAAAGTTTAGAGCACCCAGTAGGAGCTTACTCACTACTCCGTCATAATTGATCTAGCGGAAGAAGCTGGCTTGACATTAAACACCGTCGAAGTGGCCAGTCCTCGTGTAGCAATTAGCATACTTCTGACACAAGGTCGAAAGTTTAGAGCACCCAGTGAGGAGCAAACTCACTACTCCGTCAAAATTGATCTAGCGGAAGAAGCTGGCTTGCCATTAAACACCGTCGAAGTGCCCAGTCCTCGTGTAGCAATTTCTTAAGCGTAACTTTCATGTAGAACAAGGCCAAAAGTGTGGAGCACTCAGTGAAGAGCGAACTCACTACTCTGTCATGATTGATCTAGCGAGACAAGCTTGTTAGACATTACACACCGTCGAACTGCCCAGCTCTTTTGTAGCAATTTCCTAAGCAGAGATTACATCTGGCACAAGGCCGAAATTTTGGAGCATCCAGTGAGGATCGAACCCGCTACTCTCTCATAATTAATCTAGCGTGACAAGCTTGCTAGCCATGGCACACCGTCGAAGTGTTCTGCCTTCATGTATCTGTGAGCATACATATATGTGTATGTGTGTGTGCGTTTGCGGTAGTGTCAGTCGTTCTGTACTTTGATTATGCTTGTAGTAACGTTTAATTTGCTTTTGCGTGACATCTCCTCAGAGATGATAATCTTCAGGCGTCACTTCTACATATATATATATATATATATATATATATATATATATATATATATATATATATATATATATATATATATATATATATATATATATATATATATATATATATATATATGACCGCACGTTTTCCTCTTGCTCCCAAAGTCAAGTAATTTCTTCCTTGAGAAACATTATTAACAAATAATGAGTTTTAGTTTTATTATTTTTTCTTTTGTTGTTTTCTGCACTGATCTGTTGTCGCTGGTCTGCGTAGGGCTACCGACAGGCGAACGCGGCCGCAGACTGACCACACAGAACGATAAGAAATGGACGGACATGTGGTCTGGAACTGAAGGAAGAAGGATTAAAATTGGCATCAGCTGCAGTACAGACATAGTGGGAGAAAAGTGGCTCAAATGATAGCCAAGCGGAGGAGACGGTGGGTAGAAGAAAACGTGAATAGCGATTTTCTTGGCACGGATGTTGGTTGTTGGTTGGTTATTTTTGTTTAGTGGTATATCAACACCTCTGTGGGTTATTTGATGCCGAAATTTAAATATGTTTGTACGCAGTTATATTTTATGTATTTATTTTTGAGATAATGGTTGTAATCATACAATTCCTACTAATTAACTAATTAACCCATACCTGTGGGAGGAAAGGTGGGTCCTTACAATTTCAATGGTATTTGCGAGTAAGAGAATAAAACGAACCCAACTATAATTGGAACTTGGCTCACTGGTTAACAATTCCGAGCCATTATCCATTACACCACCAGTACATCTAAGTTTACAGCCACTGTTATTCCCAAGTAGTCATGCATCTAGATACTAGCCAAGCTCAACTGATGTGGCTGTAGTCATATGTCATTATGACTGTCTATGTTCAACTAATCATTTTGCCAGATTTGGGGCACTAGACCATAAATTACAGCTCAGCTTCCGGGAAATCCAAAACAAGGATTACGGAAGAAAATATTTCGAATCTTTATGAAAACATTAAACCAGTTAGAATACTGCAATTTGTCAAAAAGACTGGACTGAAAAATAAAATACTTTTTTTAAAATTTTACAAGTGTTTACTCAAACAAAAAACTTACCTTAAACCATTCTTCATAAACAATAAAACTTGTTTTCAATGCTATCTGATGAACACTAAAAATTGTTTTCAACCATACCTGACAAACAATAAAACTGATGTTCAACCATACATGACAAACTATAAAACTGGTTTTCAACCATACATGACAAACAATAAAACTGGTTTTTAACCGTACATGAAAAACTATAAACTGGTTTTCAATCATACCTGACAAACTATAAAACTGATTTTCAACCATACGTGACAAACTATAAAACTGGTTTTCAACCATACCTGTCGAATCATAAAATTAGTTTTCAACCATACCTGACAACAATAAAACTGATTTTCAACCATACCTGACGAATAATAAGACATATTTTCAACCATACCAGACGAACAATAAAACTTGTTTTCAACCATACCTGATGAATAAACAAACTAGTTTTCTATCATACCTTATTTTATATAGGAATAAAGTGTTGCTGCCGACACTTGAATTTGAACATAGATCGCCAGTGAGCAAACACAGGCGTCCCATTATTGAGTTAAGTGGATCACATAACCATGGAGGGAACGCATAAGTAGAAAGTAGCTTGACATCTAAACGATCGCTATTTCTAGTCTATCCTCTATACTATACGGGTCGCTATTCTCTACTCTATTCACTATACTATTTCTTTATTCGGATCACTATACAGATTACTTTTCGAGCGAGTATTATCGAGCCGGTACTATTAGTGCGTGTGTTATTCGAAGGCGTCTGACACTTGCATTATTCATTGGCGTACTATAGTTGTATCTGCGATTACAAAGTCTCTACTACAACGAGCATTACGAAAGTGACAACGAGTATTCGTTGACATCACAGAAGTGGCAACAAGTGTTCGTTGACATCACAAAACCTGACAAACAATAAAACTAGTTTTCAACCATACCTAACAAGCAATAAAACTAGTTTTCAACCATACCTAACAAGCAATAAAACTAGTTTTCAAACATACCTAACAAGCAATAAAACTAGTTTTCAAACATACCTAACAAGCAATAAAACTAGTTTTCAACCATACCTAACAAGCAATAAAACTAGTTTTCAACCATACCTAACAAGCAATAAAACTAGTTTTCAAACATACCTAACAAGCAATAAAACTAGTTTTCAACCATACCTATCAAGCAATAAAACTGGTTTTCAAACATACCTAACAAGCAATAAAACTAGTTTTCAACCATACCTAACAAGCAATAAAACTGGTTTTCAAACATACCTAACAAGCAATAAAACTGGTTTTCAACCTTACCTCACAAGCAATAAAACTAGTTTTCAACCATACCTAACAAGCAATAAAACTGGTTTTCAACCATACCTGACAACAATAAACCTTGTTTTCAACCATATCTGTCAAACAATGTTTTCGACCATACCTGATGTACAATAAAACTTGTTTTCAAACGTGCCTGACGAACAATAAAATTTTTTTTCAACCATTCCTGACCAAGAATAAAAGCTGTTTGCCACCATACTTGACAAGCAATAAAACTTCTTTTCAACTTACCTGACGAACAGTAAAACTTGTTTTCAATCATGCTTGAGGTGCATTAAAACTTCCTCCCTGTCATACATTTGAATTTTTTTTCTTCAACCATACCTAACAATTTATAAAATTTTCTTTCAACCAAAGAACTAAAAATCTTATTTTCATCCATATTTGACGAAGTATAAAATGTTTACAACATAATCATTTTAGCTCTAAATAATCCACATTAGACTGAGGGGCCTTTAATCAATAAATCAACCATCAATCTGAAGTCTTGTATTGCTGGTAATATTTCATTTTTAAATGCATTGCTGGTAATATCTTTAAAATGTATTGCTGGAAATATTTCTTTTTCAAAAATGTATTTCTAGTAATATTTTTTTCTTAAAAATATATTACTGATAATATTTTTTTATAATGTATTTCTGGTAATATGTTTTTTTAAAAAACGTATTGATGGTAATATTTCTTTTTCAAAAATGCATTGCAGGTAACATTTTTTTTAAATGTATTGCTGATAATAATTTTATTTTTCAAAAATGTATTGTTGGTAATATGTTTTTACAAAAATCTATTGCCGGTAATACTTGTTTTAAAATGTATTGCTTGTAATATTTTTTCAAAAAATATATTGCTGGTTATAATTTCTTTTCTAAAATGTATTGTTGATAATATTTTCTTCAAAAATGTGTTACTAGTAATTTTTTTTTTTTTTAATTTGTTGCTGGTAATATTTTTCAAAATTGTACAGCTACTGTACTAATGTATTGCTGGTATTTATTTTCTCTTAAATGTGAAATGTGAAATTTGTGTTTTTCATTACCGACACTGCAACCATGTTGAGCAGACCCTACTGAAAAAGAAAGCGTATTATCTGGTGTGATCAACAGTCTAACAAGGCCAGCACGCTCAAATCCTTGAACACGGCGATTTTTCTCCCGAATACTACCATTTAGCCAATTTCACTCACAAGGCGTAAATCAACCCGTGGTAGGATTTAACTGAAAAACACTTATAATAAAAAATTCGTGGATTTACCAAATTACAAAATTCATAAAATATTCTCACTCGAAATATTTGAACTTTAGCGTTGCGATTTGCACGCTCCAACACGACATAGCCGTTAATAAATAGCTCATTCTTAAAAACATCTTTCGGTCGGAAAACACATTTATTTCGTCTTTCAGTTTAGATTCTATATATACATATACTTCTAAAATGTCCGTCTTTAAAGGTATATTAATATTTATTGATTATTTAAGATTTACAGATTATTTAACAATGTTTTCATAAATTGAAACTATATTGAGAGTTAGTTAAAGTGAGTCGATTTAGTACCAAGATCACAAAATCAATGACAGTTATATAGCATGTATGGCAAATGTTTCAATAAATGACAGGTGCATGACAAATGCTTTTTGTCAGCTCGTCGTAGCAACTAAGTGAAAGGAAAAGCAATTTTAAAACATCCGCTATCTTTTGGCCATACACAAACAAGGAAAAGGCTTATAGAGTTAACCACAGGGAAAAATTCGGTGTCACTCTAAGAGAGTCAGATAAAATGTTCACAGACTGACCAAGATACTTTCATGGTATGTTACCAAATGAGGTTTATTTTTCAACATATTCCCACTTGCGGTTCACATGGAGTGTCACTTTTTCTCTGGCTCTCACTCTGTAATCCTGTATATCGAGTGGCGCTTGAGCCTTGTACAGGGTGAACTCCATTGCAAATCTTTTACAAGGTGTGCATCGTCTGTCATTATATCATCCTGTAAATTTCTATCCTTGCTGGATTCTGATGCATCTAATTCGAAGCTCGATCACTTTCCCTGCAGATGAAATGACCTTGGCCTTCTTTCAAGCAGGCCATTAAGGATGTTTCCACTGTATGGATTGTCGCTTTGTCTCTGGCTCAAAGTGATGAACTCAACACCCAACTTGTGTTAGGAAACGTTCAAGAAAATCAATGACTTTTCTATCACAAACAAATGAAGCGACCACTTTCCTTGCAGATGAAACGACCTTGGCCTTCTTTCAAGCAGGTCATTAGGGATGCTTCCACTGTGATCAGCCGGTGCGTCTTATATCATGTGTCAGATGATGAGGCACCCACCGAGCAGAAACCATGAGGTGAACACAATCAATGTTTTCTTGGTTTTTGCTTGATGCAGGAAATCGAAACCCTTGGATTATCTTCATGATTCCTAAATTCACTATTGAAAAAGCTGAAACGCCATTCCCTAATGCAGCCACCATGTCGGCATGAATTTCTTTGGGAGCTAAACACATTTTTCTCCAGGTACTTGATAACGCCATGATACCTGATTTTGACCATTTTCAAGAAAAAGTCTCCATTAGTTACTTTTGAAATCATCTCTGAACAATCAGAAGTCATTTTACCTTGAAAGTAACAATGCAGTTATTAATACGAGTTGAATTGATGCATGCCAGATTACACAACACAAGCACCAATCCTTCATAGTCACTCAATGAACTTTTCCGCTGACCCTCGTAAGGCTGTATTCAGAGAAGACCTGATAACACCTGCGACGGCGCTGGAACTATGTGAATTGGCTTTTATCTTTCCATTGGACCATTTCAGTGACATAAAGAGAAGAAAACTACTGATTGGCTAAACGTCTGTCTAGCATATTTGTCCACACAGGGTTTGTGAATAGGTCTGTCACATCGCAATGGATGCTGCGGTCTGAAACATCGTCCAGAGCACATCTCCATGTTCACCAAAGCTGATAAATGCCTAGATATAGATATCCAAAATCGATAGCTATTATCTAATCGATTAATAGTTAGGATGATACATTCGTCATTACAATTGGTTCCCCCAAAAAGAAAATTACTGAAGATTCATCCTAATCTATCTATCTATCTATCTATCTATCTATCTATCTATCTATCTATTTATCTATCTATCTATCTTATTCTTTTAATATCTATCTATTATTCTGTTCATATTTATGGCTTATGGCCACATCACGTTGAAACACCGGTTCCTGTACGATCAAGCAGTTAAGCAGCGTCGAGACTGGTCAGTACGTTTTGAGAATACCAGATGCTGTAGGCTTGGATATCAGAGTGGTGTAATGGAAAATGACTCAGAATTTTTAATCGGGGAGCCGAGTTCCAATTATCATTGGGGTCGTTATCTTCACTTACGCGCAAATACCCTTGAGAAAGGTATGAGTCCACTTCTTCTCACCCAGATCTGGTTTAATTAGTAAGATTTATATCGCTAAATCATTAATATCTTTAAAAGAATTGTTACAATCTAAAAATATTTTGTAGCTTCAAATAACCTGCAAAATGTTGGTAAGCCGTAGAAACCGAAACAAGAAATCATGCTCATATCTATCTATCTATCTATCTATTTACCTATCTATCTATCTATCTATCTATCTATCTATCTATCTATCTATCTCACCGTTAACATCTATCTATCTTTCTATCTTACCGTTGGCATCTATCTATCTATCTATCTATCTATTCTCGGTCTATTTATATCCATCTAACTATTCAGTCTGGATGTGCGGGTGGAGCAATGGTTAGTGGCTCGGAAAAAGAAATCGGGGAGAAGTTCCAATTAACGTCGGGTTCATTACAGCCTTCCTTGGAAAAGCCCTGAATCCTCGTCCTCGCCCCAGCTATGAAGGCTATCATATGTGAAAACCGCCGTATACAAAAGACATCTAAAGAAACACGAAAACACAATGGCTGAAACGTTGTGATAAAACATTAAAAAAGTTGAATGCACTAATTACAACAATAGTAAATGATAATATTAGCCCTTTACTTATGAGGAGACATTCGGCATTCATTGATCGAATAACTAGTGCTACTCGAGTTTGCTATTCTTTGGGCTGGGATCAAAGTGTAGTGTCAGTTCTACTCATCTTAATATGGTTTATGTTATTTAGCACAGTTCTTTGATTCTGTAGCGTCAGTCGGCAAGGTTAGAAGAAGGATGTACCTCGATAGAACCTACAGTTAAAAGTCCTTAAATGTATGAAATATATAACAAAAAAAATTAGCGGAAACATACCATCAAAGGGAATTCGATGACGTATAGAAACGGCGAGTTACCAGGACCTAAGCCGAGAGTAATCGAATCAATAAATTTTGAAAAGACCGAAAACATCTTGAGGTGTTTTCATGTTGGACGAAACATTATGGAGGGAGAAAGAAGATTTAGAATGATGCAAAGAACGACCCGGAGAAATATCTATTTTTGAGGAGATTCTCTTCTTCGTCACTCATAAAGTTCGACGGTAATGAATATCAAGCAAATAGTGTCCCTCCCTGTTAGCATTCCAATGATCGAGACGAATCCATCAATGCTAGTTTGAAGTATTGTATATTGTGGCGTGTCGAAAGATCTCCCCGCTGGTGAATTGCTTCTCAAGTACTGAATAGCGTTTAATGAAGTTTTCTATGTCGAGGAAACGGTATGTTCTCTTGTCTAGAGTTCTCCACTAGTTAGACAGATGCAGAAACAACACATGACGTTACTTGGCGTTTATCTTTCGTTCACAATTACCATTTCTTTCTTAATTTCTAATTGTTACTTTTTTTGTCGCTAGAGACAGAAAAAAAAAGTTACAGTTAAATCTACAACTATTGGGTTGGAACAAAAATTCGTAGCTTTTTTTTTTAATGGGTGGTGTTCGAACACGTGATTTAGATTCACACGTGACTGAGATTTATCGTATTGGAGTAATGGATAGAGGAATCGGAGATCCGAGTTCGAATTCCAGTCGAATCCATTATATTCACTTACATGCTAATACCCTTGGGAAAGGTATGAATCCTCTTCTTCTCCCTCCAGCTATGGGTAAATAGCAGGACAGACCGGGTTGCCTTAGAAAACAACTGGTTTTACCGCAGAAAGAAATGGCAACCTACTGCGGGAAAAAATGTGCCTCGTCAGTCATGTATCAAAAGATACATTATCTCCCAAGCGCGTATCACACATGGCACATAACTAACTGAATATATTTTGAATTAAATGAACAATTTTTTTTTCTTTTTTCCGTATGAATATTGCATAAACAATTCCTTCAGAATGACAATAATTTTTTCCAGATACGATTCCTACTATTTTACCTATAGTTGGGGAGTTCAATTACTGTGGGCAATCTTTAATCCATCAAAATTGTTACTATTTATTTCCTTACGTTTTTTGGAGAATATGACATGAGAATTTCTCTATATCAAAAGAATGTTGAATAAGTGTATATATCTTTACATTTTGTCATTGTATTTACCTCAGAATTTTTTTTTAAGCATTTCACCCCAAGCAAGGCGGGATACCACTAGCACACAAGGGATTACAGAGTGGGAGCAAGAGTAAAGAGGCGTGGTAGAGGAAAGGATGAAGACAAGGATAGGGAATAGATCAACGCATCTAGAGATGTCGACTGACATTACATTTGAATAGTTGGAGATTATAGCTACCAGGGAAATAAGTAATAGGAAGGGAATTTCACAGACGGGAGGTGCGAGACATGAATATATTGGAGTAGAAGAGACGGCCACATTTAACAGCTTCGACAGTGAAAGGGTGGGACCGAGATGCCAGCCTAGTTGCACGTTTAAATTCATGCAGTCTGGGAACTAGCGTAAGTAGTTCGTCGGAGCAGTTACCGTGCAAGTATTTGTATAAAAGACAGAGGGAGGCGACGGCACGTCTGTGAGAGCGCGACTGTAGACGATATATACTAGATCAGGACTAATTACGTTGCATATCCGTCTCTGGACTTTGTCGAGGACCTTAAGACGAACAGCGGGGCTCCAGACCTTATACAGTAGCAGTATTTCATATAAGGTCGAATGGTTGATTTATAGATATGAAGGATGGACTCGGGCGAGAAAAACTTTCTGGCGCGACACAGAGAACCAACTTTCCTTGCGGTGGATGATGCTATTGATTCAATATATTCGTCCCATCTCAGGTCAGCGGACAGTATGAAAGCAAACATTCGTAAAGAGGTGCTCTCGTAGATTTAAGCATCAGATATTCTAATGGGAGGCAGGGATGGTTCTTTGTGGTGGGTAAAAGAGAGCAATTTTGTTTTTGAGGCATTGAAGTTAACCAGCCAGTTCTTGCCCCCGACCACAACCGATTGGAGGTCCTTTTTGCATTCATTGGTTTGTTAGTGGATTTAACGTCATATCCAGAACAAGGAGCAGCATGTGGGGATCGAAAGAATGTCGAGATGTAAAGAAGAAGTAAGAAAAAAATAGGAAGAAAGAGAAAAAATAAGAGAGTAGGAAGAAAATTCGTTGTTTTGTTAAAGAATTTCACGTCATATCAACCCATGATGGACTATTTAATATCGAAGCCTGTTTTTCCTGTATTTATACTTGATTTTTTTAATTATCCTTGAATATATAAGTAGACATATCGTTTATATGTAAATCTGTAAGCGGTCATCCGGTAGATAACTGTCTCTGGGCGGAATATCTTGCCCTTCTACAGATAATGCCTATTTTAAACATCGTCGACAGGGCAACGATAAAATTAGTTTTAACTAACCGAGTTAAGAGTTTTTGATATTTTTTATTTCGTCTCAGCTTAACGAACGAGACTTTATATATTTATTTCTCGTTGCTGTAAAACACGTGACGTTTATCTTTCGTTCACAATTATCATTTTTTCTTAATTTCTTCTTCTTGTTGTTGTTGTTGGTGTTGTTGTTGCTGTTGTTGTTGTTAGAGACAAAAAAGTTATAGTTAAATATATAACTCTTGGTTTGGAACAAAAGTTCGTAGCGTTTTTTTAATAGATGGTGCTTGAACACGTGAATTAGATTATTTCTCGTAAATTTGACATTTCCCAAGTATCAGCATGTCCCGCTTAAAATCGATTTTAACAGAGATTTTTTGAAATGGTGTTCTTCACGGAAATGTTTTAATTAATTTATTCCTAATGCATTTTAACCCCTGCTTATAAAGGTATTGTCTTTAATTACACGGCTGTACAACATTTTAGTACGATGAAACGAACTTCAACTTTTCGACGTCTTAAATATAGATTTTTTCTTGTCTAGATTAAAAACACAGAGAGAGAGAAAAAAACATCGACATTAGTCGACCATTACCAATGTCAGGTTTTCTAATGTAATCTCCAAAAGTCTATAGGAATTCAGATGGAATGAAATGAATTCTACTAATAAGCTTTTTTTTATTTCCTTCCTTGCCAAATGTATCAAGTCTTCTGTTTTGTCTGTTGAACGTCTGTCTCATGTTTTTTGTTGTACATTCTTCTACTATTTTTGGTTAACATTGTCATTGTGGTTGTTGTTCTAGCATTTCGCCGTAATGAATAACTTATTTGGTATAAGACGTTTTATATCGCCGGCGCGACGCATACGGTCCACTAATTAAATGAGGCTTTACATTGCTGAACAAATGGCAGAGGGAAAAGTAAAATTAAAAAAATCAGAGCAATAAAACAGCCACCAATCATTAGAGATATAAAGCAAAGAGAATACTATATATCTATATCAGTTTGTTCTATCTATCTATCTATCTATCTCATTCTGTTCATATCTATCTATTTATCTCATTCTGTTCATATCTATCTCATTCTGTTCATATCTATCTCATTCTGTTCATATCTATCTATCTATCTCATTCTGTTCATATCTATCTATCTCATTCTGTTCATATCTATCTATCTATATATATATATATATATATATATATATATATCTAAGTCTGTTCCTTTCTATATATCTATATATCTAAGTCTGTTCCTTTCTATCTATCGATCTATCTATCTATCTCTGTTCCTTTATATCTATCCATCTATCCAATTCTGTTCATATCTATCTAAGTCTCTTTCTTTCTTTTTATCTATCTATCTATCTATCTATCTATCTATCACATTCTGTTCATATCTATCTATCTATCTATGTCTCTTACATTCTGTTCATATCTATCTATCTATCTATGTCTCTTACATTCTGTTCATATCTATCTATCTATCTATTTATCTATCTATCTATCTATCTATCAATCTATCTATGTCTCTTACATTCTGTTCATATCTATCTATTTATCTATCTATCTATCTATGTCTCTTACATTCTGTTCATATCTATCTATCTATCTATCTATTTATCTATCTATCTATCTATGTCTCTTACATTCTGTTCATATCTATCTATCTATCTATCTATCTATGTCTCTTACATTCTGTTCATATCTATCTATCTATTTATCTATCTATCTATCTATCTATCTATCTATGTCTCTTACATTCTGTTCATATCTATCTATCTATTTATCTATCTATCTATGTCTCTTACATTCTTTTCATATCTATCTATCTATGTATGTCACTTACATTCTGTTCATATCTATCTATCTATCTATCTATCTATTTATCTATCTATCTATCTATCTATCTATCTATGACTCTTACATTCTGTTCATATCTATCTATCTATCTATTTATCTATCTATCTATCTATCTATGACTCTTACATTCTGTTCATATCTATCTATCTATCTATTTATCTATTTATCTATCTATCTATCTATCTATGTCTCTTACATTCTGTTCATATCTATCTATGTACCTATCTACCAATAAATTTTACACATACACACACTAACAGAAACACAAAGTAAATAGGTAAATGCCTGGTAAAACAGGGGGTATAGTTGTAATAATAAGGGGCCGATCATTATCAACATCTTCTATCAAGTGTTCCAAGAAACAAGACTGTAGATACCCTCTAAAAAACAGAAACTATGATCTGGAATTGGAAGGAAAACTATGGTGGCACTTAACATGGAACCAACATAAAAATTCAGGATGTCGAATGAGTAAATACAAACACTTCAAATAGCTCGGCATATGGATATATCAATTATAACAGATTTAGCAGAGAAGAAAATAGAATTAGACATAAAACAGCTGCGTTAGAGGTAGTTTTGCACAACACCGCACATTGCTACAAAACTAAAATATAAATCTCAAAACTCTAGTCATGTTCTTAAATAGTTTCGTCAGATTGAGACTGTCATATGGTGGGGAGGGGGTCATGCATGGCGCCAAACCCGTTCAAAATGTCTAAACTGTCGGCTGTATACAAAACGTCCTCTCATAAATAGCTACAAAAGGCATTGAGCGAGTTATGCCTGTGGATCTTGCCGAAAACCATACTTGTCCGAACTTTGTGAGCTGACGCTACAGAATCGCAAATAAAAACTGCGGCAAATGACAGAATCCACATCTCTTTTTGCAGCAGCAACAACTAACACGGATACTGTGTGTAACCCGAAGAGAAAACAATGACATAACTACCTCAAATGAAATCTTAGGAAGGAAACTCTGATCAATACTGGACAGAGAGATGACTCGGCCCCAGAAAGCTATTTTCATGAAAAATCCTTTTAAGAGAAAGATTTTATAAATTTCAACCGACTGGATCCTCAGTCAGTGAATGCTGAATGTTTTCTTATAAGGAAACAGCTAACATTACTATTACCATTGCTTAGAACTACGAAATATAGCAAGTTGTCTAGAGCTATGATTGTTCACGACCTGAAGGAACACGTCACACAAAAGAAGATATGTGTAGCGTAGATGTGTACCAGACATATAAACAGATAGACAGTCAAACATAAAGTATAACAATATCTGGTCATCGGATATTGGTGTGCTGCCAATTTTAAATGAGATATGACACTGATGAGAATTCTTTAATTATGATAAAAATGTAAAGTGCAAAGACTCTCTCCTGAAGATAAAATATCAGGATAACACATGGAATCAGAGGAAAATTGGGTCGTAGAATAAACTGCATTATATAAGATCAAGTGGGTTCATAGGATTCTCGAAGGCAATACCAAAAATGTAAAAGTCGAATAGGAAATTGCTCAAGACATGTAACAGTCAGGTGAGAGTATGGGTAATCATAAAGAAGAAGAAGAAGAGGAGGAGGAGGAGGAGGAAGAGGAGAAGTAAGAGTGTTGGGGGAAAAAGAATAAGGATTAAGTAGGTGTTGTGGGGCAGACATCTTTTACACAAGATGGACTCGTCCAAAGTATACTTATACTGACAGCTGGTTGAGATACGTTGAGTCAGGGTGAAAGATACGGAGACAGTGCACAGGGTGTTCACAGAGAGTTATACGTGAGTCCATAGAGGGAGATAATTACGGCTTCACTTACAGAGACTTGTACATATACTTTCTACTAACCCGCATTCCTGGACTACTAATCTTCACTTCAAGTCTTTATTCTTACGTTTAATACACTTATTTTTCTATCTCAATTACTGGCGTTGTTTATTTCTTTGTGCAGGATTCCATTCCCGGAATCCACAACAGTAAGGAAAGGAGAAGAAGCAGCAACATGTGGGGATGGAAAGAAAGAAAAAAGATCTATGATGAGATGTCAACAAAAAAGAAGAAAACCCACAACAACAACAACATCAACAAAAACGACAACAACAAAAGCAACAACAAGAGCAAGAAGTAAGAAGAAAATATACGAAATAGTGAAAAAAATAAGAGAGTGGGAAGACAAAATAAGTAGAGGAGATAAAAGAAGATGAAAGTTGGAGAAAAGAAGTGGCCTGAAAAGAAGAAAGAGCAAGTAGGGAACGACGATGAAGAAGAAGAAGAAGAAGAAGAAGAAGAAGAAGAAGAAGAAGAAGAAGAAGAAGAAGAAGAAGAAGAAGAAGAAGAAGAAGACCAACAGCAACAACAACAATAACAACAGCAGCAGCAGCAGCAAGAAATGAGAAGATATCCATTCATTCAAGCTCTCTACGTAGGTTATGCGTTGTTTTATCTGTCCCTTTTGCCTTCACGCTGTTCTGAGAGTGTCAAATTTTTCAAGCCCTTTTCCCTCATTATGTACCCTAGATATTTCTGATGTTAATTATAAGTGTCCTTTTTGTTTCCATTGTTTCTAGAACTTCGTCCTTGCTCAGTATGGTATTCTCAGCATCCTTCTGTAGAACCACATTTCTGTTGGTTCAAGTCTCTTCTTCATTTCTGAGAAGATTTTTCGGTATTCACTGTCATATAGGAGGACTGATATTACGTAACAGTTCAGTACTCTTTTCTTTCTTTCTAACGAAATGATTACGCTTTACATTTACAATGTCGCCAAAATTCTAGAGCCAAAAATTTAATCCACTAGGCTATAGGTGGATAAGAGACACCCCTTGATATGCACAGGGGAACGAGAAGAATCTATCCCCATATATTAAATAAAGCGTTCAGTTTGAAATTCCCTAAAAATGCTTAAGGAGCACATCAGGGAAAATTTGAAATGAATACTATGGGTGTTTTCGTTCCTCTCTACACGTTTAAGATCCGCTTATCCACCTATAGTATGAAATATCTGGACAAAGTCGGGAACATTGTGATAATAACACCCAAGATGAAAACAATGTAAATAATGGCGGCTCCTCATCCCAAACATTCAGAGAGGAGCTATTATTTCACGATAAATGTTCTTTCCATTTCTGTCACCTCTCCTTTTTTTTTCTTCTTATTTTTTCTTCTTAAAAGATTTTATTTCCTTTTACCTTCCTTTCCTCAGTTTGGTACGCTTTGGCGTAGCCCATTCTGCGTTGCTGATTTGGCTTCGCTGATTCGGCGTTGCTGATTCGACGTCGCTTAATAAACTAGAGGGTACGCTTATTCTGTCAGAGGGAACGTCTCCTTGAAGGCCGGGGCGCACATTAACCGAAACTCTGTATTAACTAAAAAGATGAGAGTAATAGTGATTTTCCAAGAGTAGCTTAGATGTGGCACAAGGCCGAAAGTATGGGGCACCCTGTGAGCATAGAACTCACTTATCAGTTGTAATTGTTCTAGCGAGACAAGCTTGCTAGCCAATACACCGCCTCGAGGTGCGCAAATGATTTTTCTAAACGTAGCTTAGATGCGGCACAAGGTCGAAAGTACGGAGAACCCAGTGAAGATCGAACTCACTACTCAATCGTAAATGATCTAGCGAGACAAGCTTGCTAACGTTCACCACGTGGATAATAGGCAGGCGAGGATAATAGACAGCATATAAATAATGGGTACAGCGAAATATTCCTTCTAGAAACTAAGCAAATACGAGATTGGAAAATATCATTAGAAAACAAAAGAAAGACAGTTGAACTGCAATATAATATCTAATGTTCGATATGATAGTGAATGTTGGACAATATCTTTACAGAAGAAGAGACTTGAAGCGAAGTATTGAGTAATTTGATTCGATTTCTACGGCTTATCAATTCTTCGTAGCTTATTTAAAGCAAGAAAATATTTAAGAATTTCTTGTGATAATAATGGTTTAATGAGACAAGTCTTACTAATTAACCTAAAGCTGGTAGAGAAGAGGTGGATTTATACTATTCCTAAGGGTGTTTGCGCAGAACGGCAATTGTAACTCGGCTCGCCGATTAATATTTCCGATCCATTATCTATTACACCACTCGCTTATCCAGGCCTACAGCACCTGGTATTTCCAGACGGTCACACCTCTAGGTACTGACCAGGCTCGACGTTGCTTAACTTCAGTGATCGTATGGGAACCGGTGTTTCAACATAATATGGCCATAAGCCCTAATTATGAACAAAATAACAGGTAGATAGATATGAACAGAATGAGATAGATAGATAGATAGATAGATAGATAGATAGATAGATATGAACAGATCGAGATAGATAGATAGATAGATAGATAGATAGATAGATAGATAGATAGATAGATAGATATGAACAGATCGAGATAGATAGATAGATAGATAGATAGATATGAACAGATCGAGATAGATAGATAGATAGATAGATAGATAGATAGATATGAACAGATCGAGATAGATAGAGAGATAGATATGAACAGAGATAGATAGATAGATAGATAGATAGATAGATAGATAGATAGATAGATAGATAGATATGAACAGATCGAGATAGATAGATAGATAGATAGATAGATAGATAGATAGATATGAACAGATCGAGATAGATAGATAGATAGATAGATATGAACAGATCGAGATAGATAGATAGATAGATAGATAGATAGATATGAACAGATCGAGATAGATAGATAGATAGATAGATAGATATGAACAGATCGAGATAGATAGATAGATATGAACAGATCTAGATAGATAGATAGATAGATAGATAGATAGATAGATATGAACAGATCGAGATAGATAGATATGAACAGATCGACATAGATAGATAGATAGATAGATAGATAGATAGATAGATAGATATGAACAGATCGAGATAGATAGATAGATAGATATGAACAGATCGACATAGATAGATAGATAGATAGATAGATAGATAGATATCAACAGATCGAGATAGATAGATAGATATGAACAGATCGACATAGATAGATAGATAGATAGATAGATAGATAGATAGATAGATAGATATGAACAGATCGAGATAGATAGATAGATATGAACAGATCGACATAGATAGATAGATAGATAGATAGATAGATAGATAGATAGATAGATAGATAGATATGAACAGATCGAGATAGATAGATAGATATGAACAGATCGACATAGATAGATAGATAGATATGAACAGATCGAGATAGATAGATAGATATGAACAGATCGACATAGATAGATAGATAGATAGATAGATAGATAGATAGATAGATATGAACAGATCGAGATAGATAGATATGAACAGATCGATATAGATAGATAGATAGATAGATAGATATGAACAGATCGAGATAGATAGATATGAACAGATCGATATAGATAGATAGATAGATAGATAGATAGATAGATAGATAGATATGAACAGATCGAGATAGATAGATATGAACAGATCTAGATAGATAGATAGATAGATAGATAGATAGATAGATAGATAGATAGATAGATAGATATGAACAGATCTAGATAGATAGATAGATAGATAGATATGAACAGATCTAGATAGATAGATAGATAGATAGATAGATAGATAGATAGATATGAGCAGATCTAGATAGATAGATAGATAGATAGATAGATAGATAGATAGATAGATAGATAGATAGATAGATAGATAGATAGATTTTTCCTCGTGGTTAACTCTATGCCTTTCCCTTGTTTGTGTATAGCCACATGTTTTCAATCAGTTTTTTCCGTCACTTAGTTGCTACAGAGAGCTGACAAGAAGCATTTGTCATGCATTTCTAACTTATTTAAACATTTGCCATACGCGTCGTACATTGGTTCTATACTTGTCATTAATTTCGTCATTTAATGAAGCATTTGTCATATATTTTGTGATTTTGGTTCTATATCGTCCCCCTTGAATGAACTCTCAATATATTCTCCATTTATATAGGTGCTGACCAGGTTCGATGTTGTTTAAATTCGGTGATCGGACGGGGACTAGTATTTCAACGTGATTTTGTCTTTGCGAACGGGATACGGTTATACGGTGTCTGGTTTAGGGGTCTGTCACACTCGTTCGCCCTGTGGGAATATTGAATGAAGCCACTCTTATTGCTGTAATTTCCACATCCAGTGCCTCTCTTCAATTCAATTACATGCAAGAATTTATAAATAGAATTGATAGTGAACGGAAATTATTAAAATCGTTGTCACAAACGCTTTATTAAAGCGATACTGGATATTACAAGACACGCGTTGAAAACAACTATTCACCCCTTTAATAAAATAACTGGTTTGGACCCCTAAATAGAAAGAATTATGGTCAAAGCTGATGTGCTAACTAAAACCTAAACTATGACAAAGATATAATTAAAAGATAATGTTCTTTTTTTGTCATACATTTTGTCATTTATTGAAACATTTGTCATATATTTTGAGATTTTGCTTCTAAATCGTCCCTTTTAAATCAACTCTCAACGCTCTGAAGGATTTTCATGAAATCCTTCATGAAGTTTTTCTCTCCGGAATCGATCCTCCAAATCTATAAATCGACCATTCGCCCTTGCATGGAGTATTGCTGCCATATATAATCTGGAGCCCCTGCTGTTTGCCTCAGGGTTCTTGATAAGATCTAGAGAGAGATATGCAATGTAATTGGCCCTGATCTGTCATCTCGTCTGCAGTCGCTCTCTCGCAGACGTGACGTTGCCTCGGTCTGTCTTTTTTACAAGTACTTTCACGGTAATTGCTCCGAGGAGCTGCTTTCGCTGGTTCCTAGGCCTCATGAATTTAAACGTCCTACGAGGCTGGCATCCCGTTCCCACCCCTTCACCGTTGAAACTGTTAGATGTAGACGTCTCTTCTACTCCAATAGCTTCATGTCTCGCACATCTCGCCTGTGGAACTCCCTTCCTTATTCCTGTTTCCCTGACAAATACAATCTCCAAGTATTTAAGCGTAACGTCAATCGACATCTTCAGTTGCCTTGATCTATCCACTTCCCTTCTCCACATCCTTTCACCTTTCATTCCTATCTGCTCTCGCTCCAAATCTTCTGTAACCCCCTTGCCTTGATCGATCCACTATCTTTCTTCACATCCTTTCCTTTACCACTCCTATCTGCTCTTCCTCCAAACCTTCTGTAACCCCTTACGTGCTAGTGGCTTTGATAAGCTTTAAAAAAAAAGTGGGCGATCTTGGTTTTTCACAACTTCCTATCTTTTACTGTTCTATATAACATCTTACCTTAAATTATTTTTCATTCACCTTCTTCTGCTATACGTTTAAACTCATTGGTTACTCGTTGTTACTCCCTACTTTTACAACCTGTTACTGTTAAATACTCCAGCCCCTTTTACTACATTAAATGTCGAAGAAAATTCCAACTTCTAATTGTAACTAAAGTCTCCTTCTATTCCCTATTCGCCTTAAAACTTACCAGTTACTTACATGTTTTGCCCCAGGTATTCTTAAAATTGAGTGTTAGCCTGTTACGTAACCTTTGACATATTTGGGAAGAATATTAGAATAATCCAGAACCTCTAATGGGAGAAAAACCGCCTGCATACGGACAGAAAATGAATTCAATTAAATACAAAAACAGAAAGTGTTTTAAGATAAGGATATGTCTTCTCACCGGATTTATTTCACCTATACAGCGCGGTGATTCTAAGAGAATTAGAAGACTTAACAGGATCCGTTACTGGCAGTCACTATCTTTAAAAAAAACATAATATATACAGATAACACGGTGTTGATAGTTGACACAGAAAGGAAACCACAAGAACTTCTGCACAAGTTAGTGAAGGAAAACGTGATTAAAGGACCAAATATCAAATGCAAGAAGACATAATGTACGATTGTCAACAAAAGGAGTATGCAAATTGCAAATACAGAAAGCAATATCAAACAAGTACTACAATTTAAATATTTCTGAGATGAGGTATTGTAATTATTTACATTATTTACATTGTTCGGACTGTTGTCTTCATCTTTATTGCCATATTCACGACGTTTCGGTTGTTGTACACTCGGGCCTTTTTCAGGTGATTTGGATTTAGAACTGAACCCTTTATTTCGTCCACCGGAGCAGATTGTTCTACTTCCACGTATGTCTAAGTTATCTCCATTTAACTCAACTCTTAAAGCTTTTGTTCCGTACTGCAGTAGCCAAGTATTGAACTCACAGTACGGAAAGTGTGGCACTGAAATCTGAGAGCTAATTGGGATAACGAAAAATACCTTCTAAAATCTAAGCAGATATTATAAAACATGAAAGTTTCGTTAGATACAAAGAAAAGAGTACTGAACAGTTATGTAATATCGGTCCTCCTCTACGGCAGTGAATGTTGGACAGTTTCTTCACAGTTTAAGAAAAGAACGCAAAAGAAATATGGTTCTACAGAAGGATGTTGAGAATACCATGGACTAAACATTTGAGCAACAACGAATTTTTATAGAAAATGGAAACAAAAAGGACACTTATGCTTAGCAAGAAAGAGAAAGTTGAAATTTCTATGGAACAAGATGAGGAAAGAGGGCTTGGAAAATTGGATACCCAGAGTGCAGATTGAAGGCAAGAGGGACAGCGGAAAACAGTGCATATCCTACTTGCCGAGCTTGTGTATATGAATGACAGAACAGGGTTTGAAAGAAGCAGTAAAAATACAAAATTGACTAAGAGCTACAAAGGACAGGAAATTGTGTACAGCCATCATTGCCAACGTGCCTAAAGAACATGGCACATAGAAAAGAATAAGAAGTATCTTTCTTCACTGTCATATAGGTTATTTGATCTTACGTAGCAGTTCAACAGTTTTTAATTGGTTCTAAAGAATCCAAATGTCAACATTCCACACTATATCAAATAAAATGTTAGGAAGGAACCGTCCCTTCCCCATCAGTATTGGAAAGTGAGATAACAGCTACTTCACTTGAGAAAGCTGTTTTCCTGAAAAATTGTTTTAAGGGAAAGGTTTTAGAAACTCATGTGCCTGACTGAAAATGTCGATTATACAGAAATTTTAGAGAACGTGTATTACGACTTATTTTTCCTGTTCGAAAAAGTGGTGTTCGCTTAGTATGTATACACATTATGGTGGCTTGTAAGAAATAACATCAATAGAGGGAGAATATATTGTATAGTTATTAAGTGATGAAAACATGATATTGCATATGAAATAAAAGTTGAAGGGAGGTCAGAGGTGAGTCAAAAATATATTGAAAATATAGGTAAGAAAAGATCGGTTTAGTTTGGTTGGTTTTACGGTATATCAACTTCAATGGGTTATTTAATGCCGACAACTTTTTCTTTCTTTCTGGTAATATTTTGTTTTGTCAAAAATTTATTTCTGGTAATATTTTTTTCCTCAAAAATGTATAGCTGGTAATATTATTTTAAAACATGCATGTATTGCTGGTAATATATTTTTTATTTCAAAAACGTATTGCTAGTAATATTTTTTTTAAAAATATATTGCAGGTAATAGTTTTTTTCTTCAAAAATTTATTTCTAATAATAATTTATTTACAAAGTATTTCTGGTATTAAAACCTATTTTTACACTTTTATAATGCTTTTTACCTCAGTTTCGGGGTTAACTATTTTCCCATAGCTGGGACCCTAACAGGTGCTACCACCCCGGTTCAAGGTGGACCTGGGAACACCAGCAATTAAGAGGTGGTTCCACGCTCCTCAAAACCTCCTGATCAGACGCCTTGCTGTTGGACGTAGTTTATCGTCTTACCCAGGACGCGGATGTATTTTATCGTCATACCCAGGACGGGGTAAGAATAGAGCAAGAATAACTGGCTTTAAGTGTATTGTAGCGATGAGAAAAAATGAAGGAATAAGAAGAAATTATTATACGCACACACACACACACATATGTGTGTGTGTGTGTGTGTGTGTGCGTGCGTGCGTGCGTGCGTGCGTGCGTGCGTGTGTATGTATAATAATTTCTTCTTACTCCTTCATTATCTATATATATATATATATGTATATATATATATATGGCTGCTCGGTCAATGAGTGCCAAATGTTTCTTTATAGGGAAACAGCTAATATTACTATTACCGTTACATGCAATTGGGAAATTTCATCATCATCATCATCATCATCATCATCATCATCATCTTTCATCATCAGTCCCATGATCGTGTTGATAGCAGGGTCGCAACGCAGCTGAGCACCAGACCAGCCTGTTTCCGTTGTGCCCCAACCTCTGTGTCTCTGCGATGGATCTTCCAGGCCAGTCCATGTTTACCCATAGCTGTCTCTTCTTCTTCTGCCTAAAATGGTACCTTGTGAATTAGCAACAGAAAGTTTTCGAGATTTGTTGGTTTCTAAATTAACCCTTTTCTTCGCCATAGCTGTTCCGAATAATTATCCCTTGTGCATAATTTGTACAGAATATTTTCGGTAAATAATTCCCCCCACACACACACACCAGCCGTGTAAATAGATATTTTTTTTAACTCTTTCATATGTAAGAAAGATACAAGTTGAAATATTTTTAGGCGACCTTATCATAAGTGTTGCGTCGTCCTGTTTACTAAAAAGCATGAATTCTATTTTCAGCTCTTTTTCAATGTAAAATATTATCAAGGCAATTTGTATTAAAAAGTATATTTTTAATATTACAAATGCATTATATATTATATAATATCAAGTTCTTAAAAAATTGTAAATATATATTTAAATTATACAGAAATGCAATATCTCTGGATTGAAATAAAGATAATGAAAAAAATAAGTAAAAGAAATCAGGAACGTAAATTTTTTATTTTGTTTTTATCACCAATAATATGCATTGAGTTAGAACTACTTGGGAAACTTCTAGAAAGTCATTTTAAATATCACTAAAATTGTTTTGCACGCTTGAACTGATTATTTTCGAAGTGAATTGCGAGAAACTACGTATTTCCTACTTTGGATATCAAACAAAAAAATTGTAAAAAGAAAAAAGACGAATCTATACTTTTTCAAATAATCAATAGATCTGCTGACAAAATAGTTTCTCTAAAGGAAAATTGTGTCAGTGCAAAAGAGATAGATTTAACAGTATTCACAGGAGGATTTTAATAGCAGATAATAAAAGCTAAGTGACAATGAAAAGGCTTCGACAGAAGTGAGATCGAATTTCAGTAACTGAATTATCTATCTATCTATCTATCTATCTATCTATCTATCTATCTATCTATCTATTTCTTTCTTTCTGTTTGTGCATATCTATCTATATATCTATCTATCTTTCTATATTTATCTACTTAACAGTCAGTCTATCAATCTTTTTCTTTCTTTCTATATCTGTCTACTTAACAGTCGGTCTATCAATTTCTTTCTTTCTTTCTATATCTATCTACTTAACAGTCTATCAATTTCTTCCTTTCTTTCTTTCAATATCTATCTACTTAACAGTCGGTCTATCAATTTTATTTCTTTCTTTTTATAGCTATCTACTTAACAGTCAATCTATCAATTTCTTTCTTTCTTTCTATATCTATCTACTTAACAGTCAGTCTATCAATTTCTTTCTTTCTTTCTTTCTATATCTATCTACTTAACAGTCTATCAATTTCTTCCTTTCTTTCTTTCAATATCTATCTACTTAACAGTCGGTCTATCAATTTTATTTCTTTCTTTTTATAGCTATCTACTTAACAGTCAGTCTATCAATTTTCTTTCTTTCTTTCTTTTTATAGCTATCTACTTAACAGTCAGTCTATCAATTTCTTTCTTTCTTTCTTTCTATATCTATCTACTTAACAGTCTATCAATTTCTTCCTTTCTTTCTTTCAATATCTATCT